>JASAOG010000039.1:3640000-3980000 GCA_030265305.1 Biomphalaria pfeifferi | reverse complement strand
GATGAATTACAGAAATGGGAATCAAATTGGAGCATGTCTTTCCACCCAGAAAAATGTCAGTTGTTAAGAGTAACAAAAAAACTAAAACAAATTAATTCCACTTATCTTATTCATGGCAAACCAGTAACACACACTAAAAACGCAAAATACCTAGGTGTTATAATAAATGAAAAACTGTCATGGAATCCACATATTGATGAAACTACAAAAAAATCCAACAAAGCATTAGGGTTTATTAAAAGAAATTTCTATAAATCAAATAAGAACATAAAACTAAATTGTTATTTAACCTTGGTTAGGCCAATAATAGAATATGCATCCTCCGTTTGGGACCCCTCAACTCAAGAAAACATTAAGAAACTGTAACAGACACAAAATAGAGCAGTGAGATTCATAACAAATGAATATTCACATTTGACTAGAGTAACACCTATAGTAAAATCACTAAATTTAGAAAGCCTTCAGGACAGAAGACTCAAAAGTAAAGTAGCAATTATACATAAAACACTGAACCATAATCTTCAAATACAAAAACAAAATTTTATAAAATACTCTGAAAGACACAAAGATAAAGGCACATTCCTCGTCCCATATGCTAGGACAAGTTTGTACAAATACTCATTCTTCCCTAGTGCTATTAGAGCATGGAATGGGTTGCCTGAGCTAGCCAGGAAAACCAGTGACCTCGCAGAATTTAAGTCATTGGTTAATATGCATGACTAAATGCTTGACGCGTAGGACGTAATCATCTTCTTTTTTGAAAAAAAGTCTATATTATATAAGATAAGATAAGAATCTGTTATCTAAAGTAAACATACACTTACGTTGTATGAGCATATTACTCCACTCACGTAACTAGTTCAAGATAGAGGACAATTCCTACGAATTCATTGGATGTGACCTAACCAACGTCAGGTCGTCAGTGAGCCGCCTCAGGAATGGATGTGGAGGTGTTTTTATTTTTAGTTGGGTTTTTTTATCTCCCGTTTACGTCGCGCCGCTTTTGCATTTTTTTACTTCAAATAGGTCACGGAGAGTGGAGGTGGAGGGTGGTCTAACAGTTTTAGATCTAGGTCCTAGGTGAAAATAGTTGTAGTCATTTCATGAAAAGTTAGGTGGGATGATGACAACGCGGCCGTAGCCAAGTCAGATAAGAAAAAAAAAGGGGGGGGGGAGAGAAGAGGTTAAAGTGATGGAGATAAGATAACCTGATTGCATAGAGAGTGAGAGAGGCTGGTGGTCAAGAGTAGGAGGGGGGGGGCTCTCCGCAAGGTAGGAAGGGATTTAGTGGGTGCCTTACTTAGAGGGTTACGGTCAAATGGTCAACGTTGAGGAAAATGGTATGGTCACTTCATCTTGATGGTCAGCGGGAATCGCTCGCAGTGATCAACTTGTGACTTTAAAAAAAAATGGCTATAAGTTTTGCACCAGAAAGAGATACTAGATAGCGGAGGTTCTCAAATGTTTAATGTAGGCACCTTAACTCTAACAATTTGTGAAGCTGATCTCAACGTCTACTGGTACATACATAAAGAGCATTTGAAATGTAACCCTTTTGAATTCGTTTGTCGACTTTATTTCTCCGGAATGTGGGTAGGTGAGTGTTGATTGGCCCCCCCCCCCCCCAAGTCAAACAATGTATTAATTCCCCCCTAGCTCCTAAAGTACTTCCTCTTTGGTCCGCCACTGTGTGCTGTTTTATTTCCCCATTCCCGTCACAGACACAAGATCTAGGACCTGGACTAACAGGAGTAACGGAACTGGTGTGGTTGATAATGGGAAATAAACTGTCCGCCTGTTGTCGTATCTTGGTAGGCAAGGAAAAGTTAGTGCTTGTTGTGGTGAAAGGCTATAGCGAAGTATTAAATCTAGGTTCTAGGTTCACTTGGTCTTAGCAAAGTGCTAAATCTAGATTCTAGGTTAACTTGGTCTTAGCAAAGTGCTAAATCTAGATTCTAGGTTAACTTGGTCTTAGCAAAGTGCTAAATCTAGATTCTAGGTTTGCTTGGTTTTAGAGAAGTACAAAATCTATGTTCAGGTTTACTTGTTCTTAGCGAAGTACTAAATCTAAGTTCTAGGTTTACTGGGTTTTAGCGAAGTACAAAATCTAGGTTTACTCGATTTTAGCGAAGTACTAAATTTAGGTTCTAGGTTTACTGGGTTATACCAAAAATACTAAATCTAGGTTCTAGTCTACTGGGTTTTAGCGAAGTACTGAATTTAGGCATGTACTTTACTGGATTCTAGCAAAGGGCTATTTCCAGATTTTATATTAACTGGGTTATACCAGTGTACTAAATCTGTACATTTGTGGTTCTCCGCTGGAAATGAAAGGCATACAAAATGTCTGATTTGTCGTACTCTCTTCGTATGCAGTGTACACCTAACCTTTCGAGCACACACTGCTATCGCTAAAATCCCACACTCACTGACTTGCCATGGCTGTTGAATTATTAAATATGTATACCCTAGTCACATCAATCAAAAGTTTTTCTTTCTTAAAATTCATAACTAATTGGTAGTATTTTTTTTTCTCTTCTAATGATTGTCTCCCTTAGAGTGTGCTAAAAATAGCTAGCTGGAGGCGATACTAGAGCCCCGGAAAAAGTTTAAATACACACACACACTGGATCAGGTGTTTTTCACTTGTATTGCTTGAGGTCCTAAAGAGATGAAGCTAAGAGATGGGTATCTGCGTAGAAATTGACTCTATTAAACTTGTCAGCTTAGTGTAATTGTCTATTTACTTAGTGTAATAGTCTATTTACTTAGTGTAATAGTCTATTTACTTAGTGTAATTGTCCATTTACTTAGTGTAATTGTCCATTTACTTAGTGTAATTGTCCATTTACTTAGTGTAATTGTCCATTTACTTAGTGTAATTGTCCATTTACTTAGTGTAATTGTCCATTTACTTAGTGTAATTGTCCATTTACTTAGTGTAATTGTCCATTTACTTAGTGTAATAGTCTATTTACTTAGTGTAATTGTCTATTTACTTAGTGTAATTGTCTCCTTCCCCATAAATTCCAAAGGGAGGTAATTGTATTGGTTTAACATACACGAGTAAAAGAAAGACATCTACACACATACATGCATACATATATACTTGTATAGGGTTATCAGGTAATCATTTGGCATATACATATAATCATGTGGTATATGCATATAATCAGGTATATATGATTACGTGATAAGTCTTGGTAATAAGACAGCTTTCCAGTTTGAATTCTATTGTAGAACTCGTTAACAGTCGTGTCATTGTAGTTTGTACTTCTTCGATTTGAATCTAGATCTACATCTAAAATTTGAATCTAGATCTACATCTAAAATTTGAATCTAGATCTATATCTAAAATTTGAATCTAGATCTACATCTAAAATTTGACTCTAAATCTACATCTAAAATTTGACTCTAGATCTACATCTAAAATTCTAAATGCATGCTTTGTTAGTAGGCCTACCGTATCGTCTACTAGGCCTCCAGTGCAATGATTTCACTTCTTCAATTGTTTTCAAATATAAATGACTTCTACTTCCTGTTTCGTTTTCATTTCCGTAAAGTTTCGCTCGGAATTATTCACAACAAAAAAAAACCTTTTGATTTGAACACTGTATTTCTAAGTATATTGTATTTGTTGAAGGAAATACCAAGAAATACATTACAACCTCTTTTTAAAAAAACAAGATTACAAAGACAGTTTCTGTGGAAACTCAAAATCGGCCCCCCGAATTGTTCCACTAAGGCAGGTAAAAAGGCAGGTTTCAATATTTTCAGAAAGAATATCAAAATGAAATTCATTCAAAGGCAAATGACAGAGAAGAATGGAGAAAGAGGATTGGCCGATCTTATGTGGTGCCTTAACGGTCAAGCAGACCAAGAGATAGGTGAAAGTGAAGGTGAAGTTAAATGTGAACCTTGCCTAAGTGCTGTCATATAATGATTATCTGATTGATCTAATTGTTTTGTACTGGGTTAATCTCTTATTCAAAGCCTCAAGGATAAAAAAAATCCTTTACTTTAGTGTTTTGTAACTATCATCGCTAACTTTAGTTCACGCGATGATATGAAAAATTACTTATTAATTGTTGTTTTAAATTATGTTCCACTTATATGCATATTAAAGAGATTTTCTCTTCAAAAAAAAGTTATTTTTTTTTGTAAATGTAGTAGTTACTATGACAGAACTTACTAAACTTAGCAATACATTTGTAAAAAAAAAAAATACAAAATCTAAAACCGTTGGCATAAATGTGTGAAAATATGGTGAATAGTCATCTCCCTTACTAAAAAGCCGCCCGTATTTGTTGCTATTAAAAGTGAATAATTGTTAAAATGGTGTAATTTTATGAAAGATCTGCTTGCTTAGTTGATTTTAAAAATCAAAGTTTTCGGATTTCACTCTCTTTTCTAGTGTACGAGATCTAAACGGAGACGACGGACGGACAGACAGACCACACAAAACTAATAGCGTCTATTCCTCTTTCGGGGGCCGCTAAAAAAAACTGAGCTTTAGTCGCATTGGCTAGACCACGTGATGTGATCAATAACACACAAAAAATATTCTTCCAATTTTAATGTCCAGGAATCTCGACTGGAACTAGTCACACACAGTGGATTAATTATGTACGCTGTAACTTCTTTGCAATGTTAAGATTTCATAAATATTGAATATAGATATGTGTTGTGTGTTTCCTTACCTGTAACACTGTTACACTTTTGTTACAACTCTGTTACATCCTTTTTGGGTTTGTATTATGGCCAAAGTAGCTTGCACAGTTCAAATAGTTTTGAATGCGACAATCAGTTCTGCAAGTTGAAGACTATAGACACACGCACATTTTGTTAACGGCATTGTGTTTAGAAGGTATCCAGGTCACGTGATCCTGTAACTTACCTAAACTTGGTGTCGAGGCTAAAGGGGAGTGGGGGGGGGGGGGGGAGTTGAACAGTGGACATTGGCTGGGTGCCATTTATCAAATGACGCTAACCGTGTGGGCGCTGACGTAGCCCGGGGCATTTATGCACGTTTGACCATTGAAGGGGGGGGGGGAGTGTGTTGGGCGAGTTTGTTCCATGACATTTCAGCGTGACCAGGCGCCTGACCGGAGGATGGACAAGCTGGAGGAGGAAACATGAATGTCGAGAAGAAACAAAATGTTGCTAAAAGTTTCTAACGACGCCCTCGCTCATTCAAGTAGATTTTGACTGTGGCCCACCGAATGGATGCTTCAAATCTGATTAGGTTAACTTGGTATACTTAGGGATAAAGTCAGGGTGCGTAGCTAGGAATTTTCCATCGTTGGGGGGCCTGGAGGGATTGAACTCTTGCGGGACCCCTGCATTTTGCGTAATATTTAATTTTTAATGTAAAAAACACTCAGTTGGGGGTCCCCGTCAAGTTGGGGTCCGGGGGGATTTTCGAATTCGCCCCCTTCCCCCCCCCCCCCCCACTCTCGCTACGCCACTAGATAAACTTTAGGGCTTGCTTAATAAACATACACAGGTCAATAATTTCTGAAAGTGATTGTGTATAATGAAGACTGTATTATTTAGCTTATAATCTATAAATTGATTGGTAGACTAAGACTTACATTTTAAAATTATAGCTTTTTCAGTTGCAGTGACAGGTCTTCTGTGTGTGAATAAACATATAACTGACCGTTCTTTTTGTGGCAAACGATTAATCGGCACAACAATAGACCCCGGACAGCCTTGTAACCCCCCAGAAGTGCTGTGACTTAGTCTTGTTCTTAGTCCAGAGTATTTAAAAAAAAAAAAGTCAGTTTCTACCACAAAACTTTCTACCTCCTAAAACAGGAAGTCGCTTTGACTCTCTATGAATATGATGCTCCTCATGAAATGTCAGTAAGGAAGTGCAGAAGGCCGTCAAGAAATACTTGTAAATAGATTGAACTGTACTCATGTTCAGCACAAAAGTTATATGAGCTTGTCCAACATCCTTTCAAACGAATGAAGCTGTTTCGTTCCTAAAACTAAGACAAAGAGTATGAACTATTTTAAATTAAGTTTTCTTTACAGCTCAGGGGGAAAAATGCTTTTCTGAATGAGCTTTCCATTTAAACATTTCACCTGAGTAATGAAATTGTGTCTACGTAGATATAGAAGCGGAAATGGAAAATCGTGTCAATAGACTGACCAATTACGCTCCTTAACTGATTTCATCATTGATCTTATCCACAACGTGAGATAAAGCAAACATTGCCTCCCCTTTCCTTTTCGTTCTCCCCTACCCTGTCCTATCTCTGGTTGTCTTCCCCCAGTTAAGTAAGCAGCGCTAGTTAGATCTCGCCAACGAGATCATTGTCAAAAGTACACTTCTAATATAATGCATCAAGTGTGAACAATGTCTATTTGGACACCAATCGTCTCTTTTCTATTTAGACAACCGTTGTCTACATTGTCTATTTAGACACCAATTGTCTCTTTAGATAACCATTGCCTCCTGCCCAGTGAGCACTCACAGTCTCTCTTGACGATGTTAATAGTATCACCCAAACGCCCCTCTCCCTACGTCAGACAATGTTTGACCAGTGTCAGTGGTCATGTCAGTAGCGTATCTCCCTCCTCACTACGTCCTCGGGCGTGTCGATCTGGACGCGGTCGTTTGGAATGGTTCCATGTTTGACCCCAACCGCTGACCATGCTTGCTTTACGTTGTACTGAGTACAATGAGGCACTGTCATGCCCAAACTTCCAATCGAACATATAGGTTTCATTTCTTGGGAAACCTTTGTTCCCGCTTACTTTCTTGTGGGAACGGCCTTCACCTTTAACCTTGTCTGTACATAGCGCGAACTATTGTAACCAAAAGAAATATTGACTCACCAACTGAAGTTAAACAAACATTTTTTTTTCAATCTAGATTTCTGTTTATTTCTAAATGTTCGAAATCAATTAGTCTTCAAATATTAATGAGTGGCCTCTTTAAAGCTATATGGACAGAAAAATATGTGTCTTTTTCTGAATGTTGTATCTATGTATATGGTGGACTATCTATACTATAAAGTAAGGCGTGTGTATGTATGTGACTTATAGACATCAAAACCGCTTGACCAATCTTGATAAAACTAGGCAGGAATTTTTCTTGGGTACTAACTTAGACGTAGTGTATGTATTGTAGCCCTAAAACAAACTTAAGACCCTAAAAAAAACAAAGTTGTCCGACTCTTATTACAGCTATAGTATTTTATGGATCTAGGCCATGGTTAACAATGTTGACATGAGAAAAGATCGAAAGGATTTAGACCTAGATCTAATTTTAAGAAATACACTTTGCGCACATAGTTTTTTACTTTGACACATGAAAATACAAAAGAAGATCCATTGATTTCATTATATAATAAAATTAACCTTCAATTTTGTGTTTAAAAAGCATTTTTTTCATAAATTAGTTCCTGATATCTGTGACTACAGATTTCCTGGCGAACATTCTTTCATTAGACATTACCAATTGGTTACACATTAACACATCTCTCTACTGAGTCTATTCCTAGGCCTAGGTCTAAAACTCTTATTGAACTCTAAGATGATAAAACTTCTTTTTGCAAAGATAGTTTTGTGCTTTAACACATAAACATACTAGTTATTGTCCATTCATTTGATATTTTAATCAATTTAACATTCAAATTTGTTTTTCTAAAGCATTTTTAATACATTCGTTCGCTGTTCGCTAAAGTTGGTAGCCGTGTTGAGATAGGCCTATATTCATTCATGAAAAAAGGTCACGCATGCGCAACACAGAATGAACTCTATAAAAGCCAATTTTAAACTCTAGGATTAGTGTAGATTTAGATCTATGTCTACCTCAAGATCTACTTTATACTTTAACACATGAACATACAAAATTAAGTCTATTCATCTCAAATTTTAATCAAATATATGTAAAAATGTATAAATGTTTTAATTTGAAAAAATGGATTTAAGCCTATTAGCTATTTTTATTTGATAGCTTCATTCACACTATTTTTACATTGACACATTCGCTTTACTTATTACATTATTATTTCGTTTAATTGAGACTATATCGACAGTAATGCGCAAATAAAGATCCGCGTGTCGCGGGTAACATATGTCTAGTAAGTTATATAGTGTTCTATACTGTAGTAGACGTGTATAGTGTCTCCATAATCCCTATAGAGTAAACTATATGTAATCCATGACCATATATCAACACTTGATTACGTTACTTATGGATTATTATTGTTTCATTGCTTGTTTACCTTCGTACCTTCATTTTTTGTATGATTTTTTTTTTGTATGACTGCCTTCTGCTTACTGCAAATCTTTTTTTGTTTGAAAATTGAACGTTTGACCAGTGATTCTCATACGATTTCCTTAAAGCATCCAATGTAATGGTGTCTTTTAAAATCTGAATAGAGGAACAACTAAATTGATAAATAGTTTTATATAATTGTTAATACCTGAATTTAATAAAATACGCTATGACCACACCGTCCATCTCATTTGACTACAAAAAAAAATAGCTTCAATAAAGAGGCACTTAAAAATAAATACCATACTTTAAGAAAATGATTTTCAGAGATTAATTATTTTATATAAAAATTTAGCTTTTTTTTTATCACCCTCCCGTTCACCACCACCCCTCTCCCAGGCCAGCCTCCAAGGGGGGTGGCCTAACAGAAGGGCGGGAGTGCCAACAAAGTTTCTCGTCTTCTGCAATGATAGTCACTGCTATGACATAGACATATGTACATTACGTTTATAAAGAACGCAATGCAGACACATTTATACATCGAGTTATATGTTAGTACTAAGTATTTGATTGTACTGTGTTGCATAGATAAAGTGTTTAGGTCTTGACTTGTATAAACAAATTGACTGGTATAGGTAACGCGTTGAGGTCTCGACTTGTATAGACAAAGTGTTTAGGCATCGATATGTGAAAAAAAAAATGAATACTGACGTGTACCTGCTGGTTATCCAAAATGGTACTGAAGAGAAAAAAAAACACAATGTGTTGACCTTGAAACAAGATAAAAAAAATACTTTTAAAAAAAAAACAAAGCTTATATGAAGTGTAATTGTATCAATTAGTTTGGATCAGTCGTGTAGATCTGTGAATACTTGATCTAAACATCTGTGCGATTAGAAATATTTTTACCAATTGTTTTTGTTTAGCTTTTAGCTGTCTCGATGAGCTATGATCCTATCACTTGCTTGGACTAGTGAAACAAAGAGCGGAAGAAGGGGATATCTTGGTGAATGTTTACATGATTTTTTTGATTTTTTTTTGTAATGCATACAAAATGTTCAGCAGTTCTCAATGGGACTAATTAAATTTATACCACCACATTTGTTAAGTACGATTTCTTTCCCTTGTTCAAGATGCCAAACAAAGTAATCAATTACCACTATTTAATGAACGAGTTGGTTAAAGTTTTTGCATTGACTTTTGTGTTGTCAGGTACGAGAAATAATTGTGCAGAATTTCAGCTTAACCCGATATTGGTTATGGGAGAAATAACGTGTACAAACATTTTACCTTACAGTCAGACAGACAGAGTGAGTTGATAGAAGCTTTGTAAAAAAATAAAAGTCCTAAAGATTATGGGGACTAACCCAGTTCTCTGGATAAACTGGCCAATGTATTGTCTGGTTTAACAAGCCCCGGGTTCGCTGTTCTGCCTCATCGTGGCACCCGGGTGGAAACGGCTATTTGAGGAGATAGCTAGGCAAAATGAATGGCAAAACATAACTCCCGTGGGGATGCCCATGGGTAGACGAGAGTCCACCCCTTGCACGGGCGGGGTTGTGAAAAAGTCCTCACAAAAACTGTCACACATCCATGCGCCGTTCCTCAAAGGACCGTTCCATAAATGGCGGTTCCCCCACGGTTAGCTTGGTACAAAGAAGGAAGATGACGGAGGCTCCCAGTGCTCCTAGGCCTTCGGCCATGTGTCGGAGGCTGAAGACATTGGATACAGCAATGCTTTATATAGGCATTGACTAGGGTCGCTCTCAAACAGAACTGTGTTCCACAGGTTTGTTTTTCTTTTTTTACTGTTACGGCTGGACGACCTAACAGGTTTTTTTTCTTTTCAAACTTTGAGCTCGAAGAGCCTTCGGCTCAGCTCAGAAGACAATCAAACGGTTTAACAAGCCAATCTATCACTTAATACGTCTGCCAGATATCTTTGCTGAGAGTAGACATTTTTAAGTAGGTAGTGATTGCCAGGGACGCCCAGAGAAGTTCTTTCTTGATGCTGATTCTAATTGTTGTCTGATAGTGTTGCTTCTAGCTCATGTTTTGTGGTGGGCTGTTGACAGTGATGTTGTGATGTCCATATGGGCATTCGGGCAAATGCCCGGTGGGCCGGTATCCAAATGGGCAGGTAAGACCACAATACCTTTTTTTTTTTAAATCTCGTCTGTATTTTATAAGATAAGGGCCGCATGGATGTCACTATGTTTAAGGTTTTATAGTATTCCTTACAACAGGGACACTCTGAGCGAAGTATTTAAAGAAATTACATTTTACAGACTCTACTAGGGCCTACTAATTTAATCTAACACATTTTCCGAAATAATGTAATGGTCTACATCCGTAAACAGAGTTACTAGTAGGCTTCATCCTTGTTAGGACCTACATACTTTGCAATTAAAAAGCAACATAAGGCCATATCAAGTTAACAATGATTTTGAGGACAGAATATGCTTTCCTTCATATAATATACGATTTATGGGCCGTATGGTATAGAAGTGCCCGCTCGTGGTTGTGTTTCTTGTCATACATGTTTGAGTACTGTGTTATGTCATACATGTTTGAGTAGTGTGTCATATGTCAAACATGTTTGAGTTGTTATATGTCATGCATGTTTGAGTTGTTATGTCATACATGTTTGAGTTGTTATATGTCATACATGTTTGAGTTGTTATATGTCATGCATGTTTGAGTTGTTATATGTCATGCATGTTTGAGTTGTTATGTCATACATGTTTGAGTTGTTAAATGTCATACATGTTTGAGTTGTTGAATGTCATACATGTTTGAGTTGTTATATGTCATACATGTTTGAGTTGTGTGCCATACATGTTTGAGTTGTTATATGTCATACATGTTTGAGTTGTTATATGTCATACATGTTTGAGTTGTGTGCCATACATGTTTGAGTTGTTATATGTCATACATGTTTGAGTTGTTATATGTCATACATGTTTGAGTTGTTATATGTCATACATGTTTGAGTTTTTATATGTCATACATGTTTGAGTTTTTATATGTCATACATGTTTGAGTTGTTATATGTCATACATGCTTGAGTTGTTATATGTCATACATGCTTGAGTTGTTATATGTCATACATGTTTGAGTTGTTATATGTCATACATGTTTGAGTTGTGATATGTCATACATGTTTGAGTTGTTATATGTCATACATGTTTGAGTTGTTATATGTCATACGTGTTTGAGTTGTTATATGTCATACGTGTTAGAGTTGTGATATGTCATACGTGTTTGAGTTGGGATATGTCATACGTGTTTGAGTTGTGATATGTCATACGTGTTTGAGTTGTGATATGTCATACGTGTTTGAGTTGTGATATGTCATACGTGTTTGAGTTGTGTGTCTCATGTCATACGTGTTTGAGTTGTGTGTCTCATGTCATACGTGTTTGAGTTGTGTGTCTCATGTCATACGTGTTTGAGTTGTGTGTCTCATGTCATACGTGTTTGAGTTGTGTGTCTCATGTCATACGTGTTTGAGTTGTGTGTCTCATGTCATACGTGTTTGAGTTGTGTGTCTCATGTCATACGTGTTTGAGTTGTGTGTCTCATGTCATACGTGTTTGAGTTGTGTGTCTCATGTCATACGTGTTTGAGTTGTGTGTCTCTTGTCATACGTGTTTGAGTTGTGTGTCTCATGTCATACGTGTTTGAGTTGTGTGTCTTATGTCATACGTGTTTGAGTTGTGTGTCTCATGTCATACGTGTTTGAGTTGTGTGTCTCATGTCATACGTGTTTGAGTTGTGTGTCTCATGTCATACGTGTTTGAGTTGTGTGTCTCATGTCATACGTGTTTGAGTTGTGTGTCTCATGTCATACGTGTTTGAGTTGTGTGTCTCATGTCATACGTGTTTGAGTTGTGTGTCTCATGTCATACATGTTTGAGTTGTGTGTCTCATGTCATACATGTTTGAGTTGTGTGTCTCATGCCATACATGTTTGAGTTGTGTGTCTCATGCCATACATGTTTGAGTTGTGTGTCTCATGTCATACATGTTTGAGTTGTGTGTCTCATGTCATACATGTTTGAGTTGTGTCTCATGTCATACATGTTTGAGTTGTGTGTTTCCTACTTCCTCCCGCCTGTTATGGAAATGACGTTTGTTAGTAAATAATGCCATTAGCCAGAAGAAATATCTCTCATTAATTATTCACACTCCCCCAGTGACGCCCGATCCATTGATGGAAGGAGGGTGTTCATACGATCTATTTCGTTTATCATTAAAATAATTAGTTGTAATATTTGTTAATATACTATTTTATACTAGTGTAGGGCGTATCTTATTATATTATAATAGTCTAGTCTACACCATACTATTTTATGACATGCTGTGTTAGTGTTCATTCACTAATTTACAAACTCAACGCTTTACAGTCTTATTAGAAGATCATCTTGATAACGTTTTAAGATAAGGTAATATTTGTTTAAGTGGAAGATAAGATTGCAAGATAAGATTGCAAGGTAAAGATTAAGTCCTGTATCTTAACTAGTCAAAACATTATATATATAGATCATGGGCGTAGCCAGGGGGGGGAGGGAGACGGACTTAAGTGACTGATTTTTTGCTTTGATTTTGTTTATTTTAGGTAAGGTTTTAATACTAAACCATCCCTTGCCCAAGCGCAGCCAAGGGGGTTTTGAGTTTAAAACCCTTACCAGAGAATTTAGTTTAAAACCCCCTAACAGGGGTTTTGCATTTAAATCTCCCTCTTCTATAAAGCAAAACAAACAAAAAATGCAAACGACAATCCACAAATTCCAGGACCACAGTTAAGGAAGATTTTGATTTTAAAACCCCTCCAAAATTTATGATAAACAGCTCTTCAATATGAAAAAAAAGCAAATTATGCACTCAAAATGTTATCAGCGTAGCTAAATGGGCTTTGACTCAGTTTTAAGTTTAAACTCCCCTCCAGCGGATTTTGAAGCTAAAAAAAAACATTTCAATAAAAAAAAAAGCAAATTACACTCTCTAAAATCTATGAGCGTAGCCAACGGTGTTTTGAGTTTAAATGTAAAAATAAAATCAAATTACGCACGCAAAAGAAGAAGCAGAGTAGACCGGGAAGAGCTGGGAAACCATCAAAAAGCTAGCAAGAGACCGTGGAGAGGGGGGTGCTTTTGTCGAGGCCCTATGTTCCATGAGGAACTTAAAGAAGTGATGATGATAATGATGACGTTTTCAAAATGCTTTCAGCGTTGCCAAAAGGGGTTTTGAGCTTAAATCCCCCTTCAGAAGATTTTGATGCTAAAAAATACCTCTTCAATATAAAAAAAAAGCAAATTAAACACTACAATTATTTGAGCGTAGCCAAGCCGATTGGGAGTTTGAGTTTAAACTCCTCTCTTCTAGAAGGTTTTGAGTTTAAAATCCCCCTACAGAGCGTTTTGAGGTGGAAAACCTCAATCTTCAATATTATTCTAATGCAAACTACAGTTACCAAATTCCATGATCGTAGCTAAATTGAGTTTTGAATTAAAAAAAAACCCAACAAAGTCCTGAGATTGTATAGTATAAAAACCCCGACAGATAATTTTGACGATAAAACTTCCCTTTTCGATATAAAATCTAAAGGAAACTACAGTCACCTAATTCCAAGAGTGTATTCAAGAGAGGTTACACATTTCTACCAGTGGCGGGGCTACATTAATAAAGTGCAGTGAATAGTCATCTGCCGAAATTGAAAAACACTAAATGTGGTAAACAAAGATGGTTTAGACAGATTTTAGGAGTCCGTTATAGAGATCGGGTCTAAATCAAGGAAATCCTATGCCGAACTGGGAGTCGACCCCTTAGTAAGATTGTGACAGAGCGTCGCATGAGGTTTGCGGGACATGTTCTCCGATAAAATGAATTACGCATAATAAGAGTTGCGATGACATCCTAGTACAACTTGGCGCCACACTTTCATGGAGGTCCTCAGAGCAGGTGGGAAGAGGCTTCAGACATTACCAGTGACAGATTTTTGTGGAAACAGCTTGACGGGAAATGTGCCGAACGGCGCGGGAGGGTCTAAGTCACTAAGAATAGCATATTAGGTTTTTGAAATAAGACTTTTTAATAGCAGGGAAATGCACTGTAGATACCTCAGAATATGCCTTTTGTTGGCATTCAATACCACAAATAGTGCTTGTCGGCGGGGCTTCGCCACTCGCTGGGGGAGGTCCTAGCGCTCCCCCAGACCTTCTTGCTGGTAATGGCGGGGAGTCCAAAATTTTTTCATTAACCACAGGAAGAACCTATTCTAGGGCACAATAAACGTGTTCCGAAAGAATGAAGGGTCAGAATGTAATAAAGATTATGAACACACACACACACACACACTTACATACAAATATTTCTTTTCGCGGGGGCAGGGAGGGGCGAGGAGGGGGGGCGGGAATCCCCCCGGTCCAATTTATTTGTAAAAATCACAGTTTGCTAACAGAATCAATTAAATATCTATATGATTAAAACTTGTTATTGATATTTTAACCGATCTTTATATTATGTTGTTCCCCTGTTGGCCTATTGGGGGGGGCGGGGAGGAGGCGAGTACCTCTACTGCCTTCCCACCTAAACCCTTTGAGTGGGGGGGGGGCGGTCCTATTTGTATGAAGAAATCATAGTTTGTGAACAAAATTAATTGAATATAATATAAGCTACGTATTGATATGTGAACCCATTTGTATATTATGTCGCACACAGACTCTGATCTCAAATTTTATCATTAGTAAATATAAAATTAAAGGGTTGTACCGTTTGATTGTCTTCTGAGCTGAGCCGAAGGCTCTTCGAGCTCAAAGTTTGAAAAGAAAAAAACCTGTTAGGTCGTCCAGCCGTAACAGTAAAAAAAAAAAAAAAAAACCTGTGGAACACAGTTCTGTTTGAGAGCGACCCTAGTCAATGCCTATATAAAGCATTGCTGTATCCAATGTCTTCAGCCTCCGACACATGGCCGAAGGCCTAGGAGCACTGGGAGCCTCCGTCATCTTCCTTCTTTGTACCAAGCTAACCGTGGGGGAACCGCCATTTATGGAACGGTCCTTTGAGGAACGGCGCATGGATGTGTGACAGTTTTTGTGAGGACTTTTTTACAACCCCGCCCGTGCAAGGGGTGGACTCTCGTCTACCCATGGGCATCCCCACGGGAGTCATGCTTTGCCATTCATTTTGCCTAGCTATCTCCTCAAATAGCCGTTTCCACCCGGGTGCCACGATGAGGCAGAACAGCGAACCCGGGAAGGGTTGTACCAGGTGGGAGGGTCGATACATGCAATCGCATTTCCCCCATCAGACAAATCAATACTTTTTCTTTTTGTATTATAGTTAAGAAATTACAAAATTTTTAAAAAAATCTCTCACTAATATAATACTTATATGCTATAATTTAAATTCTTATATCGAGTCGCCCCATCCCTATTCTTTAATGCCAAATGCAACCATTAGCAGAAATATAACAAGGAGCGAGGATTAATCGTTTTCACTCTACCGCCCCCTCCCCTTTCCAGAGGAAAACATGATGTTTTAAAACAGAACAGTCAAACGACCCCGAAGTGAAAAAGCTACGTAAGTGCGTTGAATAGAAGTAACACAAAATGTTGAAGGAGTGTTTATTGAGATTTAAATTTTGTTTCAATAAAATGTTTAAGAATTAATGAATTGAGGGATGTTAAATAATGAAGTTTTTTGAAGTAGTTATGTCCGCCTTAATGTTTGTAAGTAGCAACCGCAAATCTCCATGAGAACACGTTTCTAGTTGGTTCTTTGATTTGTGACTCTCATATGTCCGCGGACCATAATTTGAGAACCTCTGATCTAGCTAGTACATAGCCAATTGCGAGTCATTGAAGGATAGAAACATGCAAAATATATTTTTAAAAATTGCTTTTTAAAAAACAATGCTTATACAAGGGAAAGCACCGCACAATCGCTGCGATATGTCACAATACTGCAAGGTTTATCTCCCCTTTTGTATTAAAATAAACAACTAATCGTTTACCAGTAATTGATTAACTAATTGGTTAATTATTTTATTAATGCATGTATTGTCTTCGACTATGAAGAATATAATGAAAGTTCAACTTGATCAGAAAATAGGAAGTGGAAAATACAAGTGTGAAAGGATCCACCCCCCCCCCCACCCCCCCCCCCCAGACAGAGTGAGTCGCGACTCAACATTCAACTTCAATGTTTCTTAGGCATACGTGTGTGTGTGTGGACTGTGTGTGTGAGAGAGAGAAAGAAATGGGGGGGGGGGGGGAGATTACCTATGTTTCTCAAACTCCTACTTACTTTAAATTTTCTTAAAACAATGAGGGGAAACAATTGTATGAGTAACAGCCTTCCTTCCATGTTTTTTTTAAGTGAAATCTAATCAGGTAGCAGTATATACAGATAGGATCACAGAAGATAGATTGAATAATCAGGTAGCAGTATATACAGATAGGATACAGATAGGATCACAGAAGGTAGATTAAATTAGCGAATTGATTGTCCCATTGCTTCGTGTTCATTATTGAACATGACTCAGGGACTAATTGGTCAGTTCAAGTATGTTGCCTCCTCACTACGCCCTCATACAGTGACAGTGAGACATGACATTATTTCGAGTTATGGAGGTAGAAAGTATGTTTTATTGCAAGTCTTGTCGTGTCTGTGCTTATACCGGTTTGTGTGTCTGTGTGTAAATGTATAAAAGATTGAGTGAGACCACAAGTCACTTATCTGTCTGTTCACAAATGCCACCGGTAGACTTAATTAATGAGCTCATTAACATCATTGAAATCTCTAATTTAAAAAATGTTTCCATAATTTATGTAGTGTTCAATTTGAAAAAAAAATTAGATCATGTCAATATTAATAATTAGATTTAAATTTCAAACGCTATTTTGGTATTGCTAAAACAGTTGCCTCCCTTGCCATACATTCTTTAATCTTTCAGCCTATCGTACAATTAAAATCCTGAGTTCTATGTTGCATAGCTGTCTGAATTAAGTCCCCTGTTTTTATAATTTCTAAACGTAAACTGAATCATTAAGTCTCAAAGCAACAACAACAACAAAAAAATTAACGTTAGTGCAAAAAATGCAATTAAAGAAACATTCTTTTAAAACTTTTTTTTTTTTGTTTTGATTGTCGACTAAATTTTCTATGCTGAATATCATACACCAATTTTATAACTCCTCACTGCTACTGTCATTATTATAAACAAGAATGACGAGTTGGCCTGACAGAAAAGCAAACACACAAACAAACAAATATCCATTCAACAAAGAGATTATGTTTACACTCGCAGTCCAAGTACCGAAACGTGACAACGTAAAACTGTCACTATAAATATCCCTTGCCACGCCTTCGCTTCACTTCCGATCTAATCAAAACCCCAAACATTTGACACAAACTTAGAACAAAACCTTCACCAATGAAGACTCGACTATTTCCGTCAAAGCCGTCATCCTACCAGATAGCATCAACCCACACGGTCAGGTTTTAATCCGAAATTTATGCAAATACTTTAGTTTGCAAGAGATGAGAGAAAAGATTATGGCCTTCTGTTTTTTTTTAAAGTAAAAAGTAAAGAACTAAAAACATTTATTATTCAGAACTGAAAACATTTATCATTCAGAACTAAAAACATGTATCATTCAGAACTAAGAACATTTATCATTCAGAACTGAAAACATGTATCATTCAGAACTAAGAACATTTATCATTCAGAACTAAGAACATTTATCATTCAGAACTGAAAACATTTATTATTCAGAACTGAAAACATTTTTCATTCAGAACTGAAAACATTTATCATTCAGAATTAAAAACATTTATTATTCAGAACTGGAAACATTTATCATTCAGAACTGAATGTATTGATTATTCAGAACTAACACAATTCTAACTACTTTAATAACTTTCACATGAAACAACTGGCTGGTGGAGTGAAACGTACATTAAAGACACAGACATTTCCTCCTCGCTACTTCTGACACAGAAAGTTCAACCTCGCTGCTTCTGACACAGAAGGTTCAACCTCGCTGCTTCTGACACAGACAGTTCAACCTCGCTGCTTCTGACACAGAAAGTTCAACCTCGCTGCTTCTGACACAGAAAGTTCAACCTTGCTATTTCTGACACAGAAAGTTCAACCTTGCTACTTCTGACACAGACTGTTCAACCTTGCTACTTCTGATCATTGTAAGACATTTTTAAAGCAACAAAACCTAAACTGAAAGTCTGAGAGCTTTGCGTTAATACAACGATGCTAGTTTTATATATTAATTCAGGTAGCCTGAATCAACCAGGAAAAGCAATGACTTAGCCGTTTTTGATTAGCTTGCACGACTTGATTCACACATGGATTCTCATAGGTCTCATAGAACACATGACGTACCTTTAAACTACTGATAGATGAACCGCAAGTAGGAAGTTTTTCATTGGTAGATCGTTTTCTATCCAGAAGCTAACAGCTTGAAATAATAAATGAATGTACCAATGCACTTGGCCTTACAACCCTATGCCCATGAGGTGTCCTAAATCTATTTAGGTCATCGTCTGCTATTATTAGAAAAATGTAGGCGGCATCGACAATCATAACACTTACAATATCTCTTGTTCGGAAGTCTTGTTTAGGTTGAAATAACTCATTGTTTTGTTTAGCTAGAATATATTTCTTAGTGTGGTGTAGTCTTGGGCTTGCCAGTGTCCTGAATCGTTACTGTGACCTCATTCTACTTCTTTCTAGAAACGGGGGTCAGGTTAAAGATGTTGCAGTGTTCATTATAATTAACCAGAGAAAGAGATCAGGACAAAAAAGTCGCATTCGTCGGTTTGTAGATCATAACTAAGAGAAATATTTGAAACTGAACTTTCTTGGATTCTAGAAAAGACGGTTTAAAATTGGGGAAAAGTGAGTTAGTCACATGGTCGTTTGAGTTTGTAATGGGTGATGTAGTTGTAGTGCATCCTGGACCTTCTGAAGTCATTGACTTGTAGCAGGTCCATAAGTTGTTTATATATTGAAGTGAATTATGAGTGAAAGTGAAGTTTAAGTCAAGTAGATAGAAAAACAGTCTAAGTACGTTTCAGTGGTTGTGTAAGAATCTATTTCAATCAATGTTGTATTATGAATTATTGAATTAATGTTTTGAAGAAGTTCATTAAAAGAAAAAAAAAGTCTAAAAATTTCTTCGGTGTTTTTCAGTAGTTTTATATTTCCCAGGCAATTGATTCTTTTGTGCCATTATAGATAGATAGACGGATAGATTAGGTAGATAGATAGATTAGACGGATAGATTAGGTAGATAGATAGATTAGGTAGATAGATAGATTAGACGGATAGATTAGATAGACGGATAGATTAGATAGACGGATAGATTAGATAGACGGATAGATTAGATTAGATATATAGATAGATAGATAGATTAGATTAGATTAGATGGATAGATTAGATTAGATTAGATGGATAGATTAGATTAGATTAGATGGATAGATTAGATTAGATGGATAGATTAGATTAGATTAGATGGATAGATTAGATTAGATTAGATGGATAGATTAGATTAGATTAGATGGATAGATTAGATTAGATTAGATAGATTAGATTAGATTTGATTAGATAGATAGATAGATAGATAGATTAGATAGATAGATTAGATTTGATTAGATAGATAGATAGATAGATTAGATTTGATTAGATAGATAGATAGATAGATTAGATTTGATTAGATAGATAGATAGATAGATTAGATTAGATTAGATAGATAGATAGGTAGATAAGCAATGTATTGTAACACAAGCAGAAATATAAAATCATAAATTTCGCACTTAAGAAAACAGAAATCAGCACAGTCAGTTCTGAGTATCTTTTAAGAATTCAGAGTTCTGGATCTAGAATGTTTGACCTGTCTTCGAATTCAGCCAATGACTAGTGGCGCCAAAACACGCTAAGCGCCTATCTGGCATTTTGTTATGTCCGCTATTTAGAGATCCGGTCCAAGAGTTAAACACCAAAGCGGATATACCAGCAGACTACGTGCGCGACCAATTGATTGGCTGATCAAACAACGTCCTGGAAGAAGTAAACAAATATGTTTCGTTTTGGACATTTTTTATTGACAGATTTTAACAGACCCGTTGGGATAATGAAGGAATGAAAGATTTAATATTAAAAAAAAAACGCAACTTATTTATATTTCTAAAAAAAAAAAAAAAAGCATAGCTTATTTTTTCTATTATCACTAAATAATGTAATTCAAAAATATAATTTACCTTGAAATAAATTCACAGAAAGAATGAACACAAATATTTATGTACAAATATACGTAGGTTGCTAAAAACATGACAATTCTTTAAGCCACCTTATTTGCTCCTGAAAACTTGAAATCTAAATCTTGTTCTGTTGTTTCTGGGTTTTTCTTGGTAAAACGTTCAGGAATAAAATGTGTCAGTGACTTAGTCATTGCTTTTTTTTTTTTCAACCTAATCGTAGCTTCGTCCGTCGAATCTCTTTGAAATGTACAAATATACGTAGGTTGCTAAAAACATGACAATTCTTTAAGCCACCTTATTTGCTCCTGAAAACTTGAAATCTAAATCTTGTTCTGTTGTTTCTGGGTTTTTCTTGGTAAAACGTTCAGGAATAAAATGTGTCAGTGACTTAGTCATTGCTTTTTTTTTTTTCAACCTAATCGTAGCTTCGTCCGTCGAATCTCTTTGAAATGTACAAATATACGTAGGTTGCTAAAAACATGACAATTCTTTAAGCCACCTTATTTGCTCCTGAAAACTTGAAATCTAAATCTTGTTCTGTTGTTTCTGGGTTTTTCTTGGTAAAACGTTCAGGAATAAAATGTGTCAGTGACTTAGTCATTGCTTTTTTTTTTTTCAACCTAATCGTAGCTTCGTCCGTCGAATCTCTTTGAAAATAGAGTCATTCGTGGCATTTCGGAACAGAGATGGGGAGAGACAGGTTTGGGTGGGTGTGACGTCAGAACGATGTCTACTGGAAACCTTGTCTTACTATGGAGCCGGTGAACTAATCTTTTAGTCTTAAATTATCTGGGTCAGTGTGTTTGTGTTCCGGTGGGCGTGAAAAAGACAAAGTCGTACTGACAGATATAGAACTCGCACTAAAATGTTCATTGACAATCATATTGCTAGTATTTCTGATATATAAGACTTGGGGGGGGGGGGGGGGGAGCACAATTTTATTTAGATTTTCCGAAAACAATTATTATGGTGTGGCATCATACAACAAATGATGAAAATTCAACTTTAGCTAATGACAAAATTCAACATTTGCTGATGACAAAATTTAACATTAGCTGATGACAGAATTTAACAATAGTTAGTGATGGGAAAGCTCAACATTAATTCAACTCAAAATGATTGGCTTTTTTAGTGGACCCCGAAAGGGGAAAAGAGCTATTAGTTTTGTGTGAAGTGTCTGTCCGTATGTCCGTCCGTCCCGTTTAGATCTCGTAAACTAGAAAAGATATTGAAAATCGGACATCACAATATTTTAGACCATTCAAAGTTCTGATGCAACGGCTACTTTTTTTTTCTGAAAGTTAAAAATCTAATTTTTAAAATCAGTTATGGAAGTATTTTTTTAAAGAGAGAAAGCTAATTAGTATGCATTTTAAGTTGGACATAATTTAAAACGAATAGTAATGTTATGAAAAATCATTTTCCTTTCTTTTTTTTTTTCATTCCGGAAATTTATTTTTTTTGAGGATTCGAATAAGAGATTGAGCCTTTTCAAAAAATTAGATCAATTATAAGACATGGGAGGCGCGGTGGCTGACCCGGAGGTCCCGGGTTCGAATCCTGGTCAAGACTGGGATTTTTAACTTTGAAATCTTTGGGCGCCTCTGAGTCCACTCAGCTCTAATGGGTACCTGACATTAGTTGTGGAAAAGTAAAGGTTGGTCCCTGTGCTGGCTACATGACACCCTCGTTAACCGTAGGCCACAAAAACAGATGAACTTTACATCATTTGCCCTATAGACCACAAGGTCTGAAAGGGGAACTAGTTAGGCCAGGTTCACATCTAACTTTACATTCACTTTCACCAATCCTTTGATCTGCTGGACCGTTGGGGCACTACACAAGATCTGTTAACATTCTTTCTCCATTCTTATCTCTCATTTGTCTTTGATATAATTTCATTCGGATGTTCTTTCTGAAAATATTGAAGCCTGCCTGGGTGGACCCAGGGGGCCGATTTTGAGTTTGTGTTTCCACACAAACAGTCTTTTGTAACCTTGTTTTTTTACCGTTCACGTACCAATAACTATCTTCAACAAATCGACTGCAGAAGACAAATACTTCCAATCTTATCTTTAACCCTCAAACCTGTCTTCATTTCTAGCCCTAATATTAACACTCACATTAATTCAGTGAAGTAGTATCAATCCTTAAATTAACCTTAACCCTAAAACTAGCCTTAACCCTAATCTAACTCAATCCCATGTACTCAATCTTAACGGCCTATTAATATTGAGAGAATGCTTCACTAATATTTCAAGGTAAGGGTGGTCAGTTCAAGTCCCATTTTTCAGGCAAAACGTATTTTTGTGTGTGTGTGCGCGTGCGTGCGTGCGTGCGTTTGTGTGTGTGTTTGTGTGTGTGTGTGTGTACAAGATCCAGTGAGGGGATGGGGTATATGTATAGAAAAAAAACATAATCTTAAAAACCTTAATTCGATAGGGTCACTTGGTTTCATGTTTCACTTCATCGCTTTTTGGAATAAAGTGATAATGACTCATGTCATGTATCATTGACCAGGTACATTCTTGGTGTGATTCATACTAGAAAGACAATACAAATGTAGGTGAAGATGTAAACGCATTGAGTGATGCATTGAGCTGTAAACTCTCTTATACATAGTATGGATATGTATATGTCAGAAATGCATTGAGCTGTAAACTCTCTTATACATACTGTGGATATGTAAATGTCATCAATGCATAAAGCTGTAAACTATCTTATACATAGTGTGGATATGTATGTGTCATCAAAATACATTTGGTAAAGAAATACATCTTTTAATAGAAACTTTTAGTTTTTAAGATCTAAACGTAACAGACAGACGAACAGACAGCACAAAGCCAATAAACTTTTATCTAAGGGATGGCTAAAAAAAAAACAAGCTCATTTTATTTATAATCAATGGAAGTATTTAATTATTTTTATTTTTTTTTTACTTTGTTTAGCTGGCCAGTGAGATGCTTAGATTGTTTGATCCAACGCTCGACACTCCTTTGGAACCTCCAGAAGAGCCTCTCAACTTGATACCGATCTATAGAAGCCCTAAGATCGTGTCTGCCATTCTTCCAGGTATGTATGGATATATCTATATAAATTTATCTTCATCTCTATCAACATAACAATATAGTACATTTAATAGGCAAAGTCGACAAAAAAAAAATACTTTTATGGTCTTCTAACAGCAGTGACGGCAAAGCCCGCCAAGTGTTTTGTAATTATAAATTAATAATAAAAATTTCTTTCAAAATGTAAATATTCAAGTTCTGAATAAGAGTTGAGATCTGGATTAATGTTGTGATTTATAATTTTTACATTTCACTTCTGTTGCGTCGGCTGCTGATCTGACAGTCTTAAAATAGCAGTCAACCAAATGGCGATGTACATTTAATGTTACTTAAACAAGCGTCTGTCGAGTTGGTGTTTCTTTACTTTACTGTGCATGTTAGTCAAACACTTCAACCCTAAAATGTCGAATTACAAGGGCCACCTAAAGGTTTCAAACAGGAACTTGTTATATTTGCCAATCAGTTCAATATATTGTTGGATATCTAGAGGTAAAATTCATTGACTGATGTAAAGGAAGCCAAGCTTAGGGAATATAAAGATTGTCAAAATACTTTAAAGAAAAGTGTGGCTAATTTGAAAGTCGCTTTAAAAATTCCAGTGATTTTGAAAAAGATTGTGAAGTATGCTGTTTGATGTGGATTGTAAAGTAATGAGTCCATACTTACAGCTTGACTTGATTGAACTTCTAATTATCTTCACAATAAGTTAGTTCTCAATGTTCCAAGAGTTCTGTCCAAATCCAAATTTTAGCTCTTTTTACAGTTCCATCTTTACAGTTCCCTTTTTACAGTTCCCTTTTTTCATTGCCTTGTATTAGCTTGCAAATTATTCATGGTTTCGAAAGGTACACTGGGTCAAATCTGGATACTTGAAAACGACTCTAACGATTTTCCATGAAATTTGACAGTTTGTGCATATCTTAAGGGAAAAAAAACTGCCTAATTGGCCACACATAGAAAACGTAAGTTTGATCGTTATAAGTTTTCAAAATGTTATCATCTTAAAATTAAATTATTATTTCAATTAAATCAATTTCTCCTTTTTAGATTAGATGGTGGTCTAAAATAAGATAAGACAAGATTATTTATCTATTAGTCCAAACAAATGGAAATTCATTTAGCCAACAGTTGGCCACCTCAGTATCGCAACTACAACAATAACAATAGAGATACAAACAACAAACACACTCGAAACCTGTACGTGATAAATCAGAACTAGAGCTTTCGCTATGAGGGGTTTTTCTTTGTTTGTTTGTTTTTTGCAGAGATTTGCATAAACTGTCAAATTTCTAGTGAAAAGGTTAAATTTATTTTCGAAATACTCTTCCAGTTTCCAGCCAATGTCTAACTTTTTACCCAGGAGGAGTTCTTAATTTAATTTGAGAAAAAAAATATTTGCGCATTTCAGACTTCTTCTTCTTCTTCTTGAAACTGTCAGGTAGAGTTGAGCCTTCGGCTCTTGGAACTCTAAGCCAGCAAAAGTGAACAAGAGCTCCCTCTTACCGACCTGAATGAGAACAGTGTACACTGTTCTGTCTGATAGGTGGGTCAGACTCGCGTTAAGAGACCGCGTACACTACGACCCCCGCCATTTTTCTTTTCTATACCAGGCTAACTGTGTGGGACACGCCATTTATGTAACGGCCCCTTGAGGAACAGCGCCTGGATTGTGACAAGATTGTGGGAGCTTTTTTACCACTCTGCTCAGTGCAATGAGGATGCTCTCGCACCCCATTAGGCACCCCCACGGGAGTCTTGTTTTGCGACCCTTTAGCCTAATCGTTTTCTCTTACGATCGTTTCCATCCGGGCGCCACTATGAGGCAGGGTAGCATGCCCGGGCATTTCAGACCAAAAAAGCAATATAATTATATACATACATACATATATATATATATACAGCGTCAACTGTTCTGTATATTTTAGATGTGAATTTGATGCAGCGCGTTTCAATTCACTGAAAACATTTTCTGAACTTGTAGCTAAACAAAAATTGTGTGATTAATTTCCGGACAGCAAGCATTAGTAGTCATCATTCGATTGGACGAGGCTATTCACAGAAGTCGATCGGAGATTGGTTGTTTTATTCTTCAAACCTATAAAAAACAAAACATCCCGGCAACAAAGAAACGAGTTAATCTTTTAAAACGTAAACTTCCAGCTTTAGAGGGAGACAATCGAACATGGATTTTAGCAATGGCTATTTGACTTTGTGTTCAAAATTAGTTTGAAGTTGTATCCAGGTTGAATGATTTGACCTTATGAACTGCTATCTAGTAACAAGCATTTTTTTTTACAAAGCTTATATCAATCTTGGTTTACCTGGGTGGGATTCTGAGCACCTTCTCGCACTATCCATTCTCGGATCAAGGTGAAACTTTGCACAATTATTCATTGTCGATGACAACCTATAAACTGAAAAGTGACCATTTATTTGATCAATTAGTCGTAATTAATTTATTTTGCTTTATTTAGAATATGTATTAAGCTACGGTGTAGAGAATTGTGTCTTCGGCTAAAAATTGAAACTAACAATATATAACTATAAAACTTTATATTTTTATAAGTACTTGGCTAGCTTAGTGCTAGAGTGGAAGCTTGCGCTTCTGAGTTCGAATTCAGACTCAAGCAACTTTTGAATCGGATTTGAAAAGCCAGCTCGGAAACTTCTCCCAGATACCCCCCTCTCCCCTCCTCTCAACACGGCCAAAAAAAAAAGAACCAGACAAGTAATTGGACCATAGCGCATTGAGCATGCTAAAAGCATGAAAGTTACCCTTAACAAAAACAATTGCTAAAAATATTTCCAATTGCACACATTTATCATTGTTAGACTACATCTATTACAAATTAAATAATTAATTCAAAACAATGGATGCAATTACAAATATTCTTGTCGATATTGGCTCACAAGAAAATGTTTTCAACAAAATACATTAACTTGAAAGGTTTATCCACTCTAGGTCAGTGCTTTTCGGCTGTAAAGTGCACAGACCGCTGTTTTGATAGGTGCTAATTAATGGGCCTTCTTTAATTATAAAAATATCTTAATTTTACTTTCTCTATCCTATATGTGCGGAGGCATATGAGAATCAGCCAGTGATCTGCTGACCACAGACACGAATTTAGGGCAGATCGAGTACCTTAAGAATAACTCTTTTATCTTGCTAACGACATAGTCACACAGGGCAATGCAATGTCGTACTTTAAACCATTAGAACTTGGTGAAAACCTCGACCATAAGTTGAAGTCATGGATCACTGTAATGCCTTCAAACGCTCAGCCACTGGGCCGCATTGTTTAAGAAGTTAAATTTAACACACACACAAATTTTAAACCTCATTTGAGTACCATTGCATCCAGGGCCGCCGCTACCTATTGTGCAATGTGTGCATTGCACGCAGGCGGCCGACTTTAGGGGGCGGCCAAATCATTATTCGAAGATTACTTTTTAAAAAAAAAATAGATGAATAAAAAAATTACTTAAATATTTTATATAAATTATAATTATTCTAGTATCCTTTGAAAATATAACGATATTCGTACATGAGAAATTATTTCGGAAACTAGAATTTAAAAAGATACGACTAAGACTAAGACTTCTTTATTGATCCTTACGGAAATTTTTGTGATTAAAAGGACTCTTTTCTCATATAAAGACAACACAACAGAAAAATTCTGAAAAATACACATAAATACAACAGACACAACATAAAGAGTTCATTCAGCGACTACACACAAGCATCTTGGTGCTTTTCATGTTCCCTAATCAATGAGTGGCGGTGATATAGTCTGATCGAGTGAGGTACGAACGAGTTTTTGTACCGCTCTGTTCTTTTTTGATTGACAGCAGTCGCCCACTTCGCGACGACCTGACGTAGTTCTGATGGAGCGGGTGGCCATTGTCTTCCAAGATTTTTTCGATTTTTCCTTAGACACTTTTGCTCAAAAAGTTCTTTTAAATGTGGTAATGTTGTGAGTGTAATTTTTGATGCCCTTTTTATGATGTTTTCTAGACGTCGCAATAGGTTAGATGAAGCGTTGCCTTGCCAACAAGTTATTCCGTATGTTAGCAGATTTTGTATAGTCGCGCCGTAAAATGTCTCAAGGATCTTCTTGTTTAGTTTAAAGCTATTGAGTTTGCTTAGAAAAAAGAGTCGCTGGGCTGTTTTCTTTGTCAGAGTTCCAAGATGGTCTTCCCATGAAAGTTTGTTGTTAATGGTAACGCCTAGATATTTATATGCCTTTACTTGTTCTATAGATGTAGTGTTTATTTGCAGTTCACGTATAGTTTGTTTTTTCTTTCTGAAATCTATTTATAAGTTCTTTAGTTTTTGTGACATTCAGTTCTAGAAAGTTGTCAGTGCACCAATTTGTAAACTCTTCTATCGAGCTTCGATACTGAGTTTCGTCTCCTGAAATAAGACCGACCATGGCAGGATCATCAGCGAATTTAATGAGTTTAACTGAGTCATAGATGCTTCTTATGTCATTAGTGTAAGGAGTGTACAGTACAGGAAAAAGTACACAACCTTGTGGAGCACATAGTACTCGAGTTGACGATTTGGTGTTGTTGACTTTAACATACTGGGGACGTTGAGTTAAAAAGTTTAGTACCCATGCTTGTAAGTAAGGGCTTAAATTTAAGTTACTCAGTTTGTTTATCATTAGATGTGGCTGTATGGTATTGAAAGCCGAGGAGAAATCTAGAAAGAAGACTCGTGCATATGTTTTGGGTGTATCGAGATGCTTGTAGAGCTGGTTAAAAGCAATAGAATTGCATCCTAAGTTCCCCTAGCTGCTTATATGCAAATTGGCGAGGGTCTATGCTGTTATTGACTTTTGCTACAAGTTGTTTAAGCATATATTTTGAAAACATTTCATAACTTTAGGTGTTATTTCTACTGAGCGGAAATCATTTAATCACAAAGGAGCGTGCAAGGGATTCCCACGGGTTTTTCCATAAGCGTCTAGTCATTTCTGGCATTGAATTTTCGCAGTTTAGGAATATTTGTTTTGAGTCGAATAGCCCGCACTGTAATTAGATGTATTACCGCTAATTAAAAAAATCAATTTTAAAAACATTTATACTGGGGGGGGGGGGGGGGGGGGAGCTAGTTCCTCTCGTGTGAAGGAGGGAGGACGCAACGTCCTGACTAAAGGGGTGTTGTTATACTGACTTTTTGTTCACAAAGAATTTGTTCAAGTTATATTTAAAAAATATATAACGCCTTCATCGCTTGAGTCGTACTAAATGTCTAGAGCTACAATCCAACAACCGACCAACAACAGGGGGTGGGGCGGCGAAAAAAATGTTCAGACCCTTACCGACTTAAGCGGAAACATGCCATATCTTCAATTCGATCTCCAGGAAGAAGTTTTTACAACTCATACAGATGATGTAGGTAACACTATTTCCCCCAAAAACAACAACAAATTTTTAGTGAACTTTATTTGTTTCTATACACTGAGTTCATTAATATAAATAAAAAATAAATAAATGAACCATAAAACCTAAAAATTGTGACTGTTTCTTTTATTTTTTTATTACATTTAAAAAAAAAAAAACAACTCTCGGACTTCACTGTGGAAGACTACATCGCTCCTCGGGTCTCCAGCTTCTAAAGGGGGGCTGGAACGAAAATGTTATCTAGGGAGTCGCGGCCCGGGAATGACAGAGACACTGCCTTAATATGTTTTATTTCTAATCATTGTTTAAGTGACTTGTACTTTTAATTGTTTACTTTGTTTTAAACTCTAAAAAAAAAATTTCAGCGATGAGTTGCTTCATTTGTTGGATAAATTTGTAGGAAACCTCTAAATTAGTGTATAATTTCGAATACATCTCTCCAAAAATACAATCGTGATAATTATTATGAAAGTGTACGGAACGTTGAAAAAGTTCTACTGTCAATGGCTTTTTTTTTTTTTTTGATTGTGCTTTAACGTACACTAACCACCAACGTACAGACTACGTAACAGCTTTGAGTTATCGAGAAATTGTATAGAGATCATGAACGTTTATACTATTCATTGTAATATACCTGCCGCAGCTCATCGTCGCCAATACAGGAGCAGAAGTTAGTAGCCAGAACGTGCTCACTTTGAGCAAGATGTGAGATTTCTAAAGGCACGTATAGCCGAAATTGTTCCTAGTGCATGATTCATAGTTGTACTTGAGGGATACAACAACGATGCGAATATGAAAGGAAAAAATGGAACGGTCTACAAAAAAATGGATTTAAATCAAAGGCCAATTTTGGCACAAAGTCCAGCTCAGTCTTAATGATTTTTTTTGTAGAGGAAAAGGAAAGGGGGAGGGCGGCATTTTCAATTTCGCACGCAGGCGGCCACAACCCTGGCGGCGGCCCTGATTGCATCAATTACTTTGAGTCTATCACTTAATTATTTATCCAACCACTTGCAATACCGTTCGGTATAGGTTTTGTCGTTCAAAAAGGATAAACCGTTTGGTGTATCAGTGGACCGCAACCTTTTTGAGTGCGATCCGAGAGCACTATAAGAATTTGTCAAGTCAGTCTATGTATTTCTTCATCTAATTGGTAATTTTGGTTGACCTTTATTTTGGATGGAATTTGTTCAGCACAACTTTAATGCTGATAGCATGCTCAGTGAGCTAAGGTCCAACCACTTTTGTGGATCAATGGGAAAGGAAGGATAAGGGGGTTTTAGTGAGAAGGTTTCCGTGCTGCCTTGTCAAACACATTTTTTTTAAGTTTCTCGCGTCTGAATTCGAGCTCGAGCCTCCATGATGGAAGACCGCCATGCTTGACCACCGGGCTATTTAAGCACTGAAATAGAAGCTAGTCTATTGTTCGTTTAGAATTTTAGCGAAAGACCTAATTCTCTACACAAGACTTATATCCTCTTAGTTTAGTATGCTTTCTATCAATTGATTAAATAAATGATTTATTTTATTATTGAATTGTGTTTTGTCATCGACAATGAATAATTGTGTCAAGTGTCAACTTGATCTGAGACTGGGAAGTGGGAGAAACAACGTGTACAAGATTTGGACCAGACGGGGACGGAGGGAGTTGTTCAAACTTGTTATATGCTCGATAAAAAGGTAAATATGTTGTAAGCTTAATTTCTATTTTTAACATGACGTATGTAACACCACTGGGCCCTCTGCAGACCTCAATAGACATTTTCCCATTATTATTCAGGGTATCTCTTTTTTTTATGTTTGACATTGTTGCAAGAAGGCTATTGAACTATTCATTGTAGAGTGTAAGAATACATTGAAACAAAAAGTTGAAGGAATGTTGCTTTTTGGTGTTTTTTCTTCATTTCTCCTACAGTTTCTGTTTGATCAAAACTTTAATACCCCCCCCCCTTTTTTTTCTTCCCAATGTTTTGCTCCTGTCACATTGCGCCATGTTTGCTGGCACTGCAGTTTCTCATTTGGCCGTGCTGAGATCAATGTGCCATTTCTTGGGCCAGCAACACTTGGCGAGCTTCATGTGACGACCAAGTAATAAGGCCCCCCACCCTTATCTAAACAGATCGAATCCCTAATGGAGTTCCACTTCAGTATTATGACAACAACCAATCGCCGTGTTCCGTAGTGTCACGAGCTATTGTGCGGAAATTGCAAAGTGTGCGCTGGAGCTTATGAATATTCATAAGGATAGGGGAAAGGAACAGACGACACGTAAATTAGCCGGCAGTTTTGTTTTCACTCAATACAAGAGCGTGTATTTATCTCGCTCTACTCTTCCTGGCAATCTTTTTTTTATTGGCCCAATCGTTATCGTTTGTACAACGATTTCATAGCAAATGAGAGGAAATTGAAGACTCATTCTGTTATTCTATTGAATGACGGAACAGTGTCATGTGACAGTTGCGTGAGTATTACGACAGAGGAAAACAATCGCTTGATTAAGCTTACTATATTGGTTGATGAGTGTGTTTTGTTACTCAAAGCACATCTATTCCCCTCAGAACCCTAGCTCGTATTAGTTACCCCGCCCCCCTTGGGAAATAGATTGATGTGACGTAATCGTTGAAGTCCTAATGACAATTTTAGTTGATAGTCTCGGAGACATACCGGCACTGACTAGTTTTCAATGACAATTTGACAAGTCTAAACATGATCATTACTATTACCAGTGTTTGCGTGGATGTGTAGAAAGTAGGAATAAATGTCTTTCGGTCTATATTTTCAATTATTCTACTAAAATGAGCATGCATTGTAACTGTCAATCACTACTTGCCAACTCGAAGCTTACGTCTTGTGTTAAATGATTTGACATTCATTAAGGTGTTGGCTTAACAAGTGATTAGGAGAAATAAATCATTAACACTTTATATATTATAGTTTTTAAAGATTTCTTTTCATTAAATGTTTAGCGTTTGTATTTTTCTATAGTTGCTGTGTTTTAGGAGACTATTAAAATGACGCTGAATATTAACTAAGGAAGTGCTGGAATTGTTAAATCTTAATCTAAAGGAAGCTTCTCAAGAAAGTGTGGCACTACATTAGTTTCTCAGGCAATATCACCCTAAGTCTCCTTCTCACACTATTCTGATTGCCCGTGACACATTCCAAGAGCTGAATGTGCTCTCAAATGTTTAAAATCTCAAAATAAATGTCCAAACTTATTCAAACCAATGCCGATTAGTACAGCTCGCAACAAAAAGCTGGAAGAATCTACAGTTTAGAAACAAAAAGCTGGAAGCCTACTGCTATGTCCACTTAGCAACAAAAAGCTAAGAAGCCTACGACTTTGCATCAATTGCTGGAAGAGTCTACAGCTGAGCAATAAAACGTTGGCTAAAAGAACTATCTCAAAATATAACATAAGTTGTTCACGTTGTTGCTGGACTATTTTGTCGCTGCACTACTCCGCCATATTGTTGTCACATACTAGCACTTCCTTCTTCCTTGTTCTCATGTTTATGTTGGAGCGTTCAGATGACTAGACCAATATATGAGATGAACTGTTAGAGCTTTCAGATGACTAGAACAATATGTGAGATGAACTGCGCAGTGGTTTCCAAATCAGGGAGCTCTCCATATAGTTTTCTTTCTATTGGGGTGTTTTGGGGCCAGTGTCTTGTACGGGCCTCTTGGTAAAGAGAGCAGTTTTGAAGGACATGGTCAGCATTCTCTGGTGACACTCCACATGGGCAGATTTCACTGGTTCCAATTTTGAGCTTCCGGTACATATGTTGTCTCATTCTATTGTGTCAGGTCCTGAGTCAAAAGATTAGACGTTGATTTTGTCGGGATAACTTATAATAGACATCATCTTTCTTGTTATTTGGATGAGAGCTTATCCATTTCTCATTTATTTTTGTTCACTATTAGTTTCTTTATTTCTTCTGGATAGAGTCCAATGTTTAATTGTGAGTTTGTTCTCCCACTCTTGGTGAGTGTGTCAGCCTTCTCATTTCCTTCTAGTTCTATATGTGCTGGTATCCATTGAATAACAGTACATGTAATAGCACTTTCTGCCTTTGAGGACCATGATTCTTATAAACAATCCTTCCATTTCAATGTGAGAACCTGTTTCTCCCCCTTGCCCCTCCCCCCTCTGGTCACTCCTGCAGTTTCCTGCTAATCAGAGTGACACTTATTGCTCAGCTCTTATCACCGGACTTCCACTCACTGCTCACTTCATCACTCACACGCTCTCCGCGGTCTTCACTCACCTTGAGTCACGTGCTCTCTTGGACTACCTGGGCAAGGTCATGTCACAGAAGAAAAAAAATCTTCGAATCCATGGATCGTCATTAACGGAGAAACTCATTTACTTTTGCGTGCGTGAAATTGTGCATGTGTTGTGTTGGGTGTGTGCGTATAGTGTCAGTGTGTGTATACCGGTAGTGTGATTGCTCAATAGAGAGTTCGATTACAACTAGATAATGACAAATGAATCCAACAAAAAAAATGTTTTTTCTTAAGTGTCAGGCTATAAATATATTTATTCATTTGCTGTTCTTTATATTTAATTAAGATAAAGAATCCTTCCTAAATTAATGTTGATTACTACCTCAGTGTTGTGAACTCTACTATGTTGCACACAGTATGCCGGAAGTAGTCAGAAACACTTTGCACAAGCTGTTTAATATCCAGTGCTTGGGTCACGTGCTCTGAAATGTTGACCATCTCAATGCCCAAACTTACTCTAACAAATGCCTTTTATGGGGATTTACAGCTTAGCAACAACAAGCTAGAAAGTCTACAGCTTAGCAACAACAAGCTAGAAAGTCTACAGCTTAGCAGCAACAAGCTAGAAAGTCTATAGCTTAGCAACAACAAGCTTGAAAGTCTACAGCTTAGCAGCAACAAGCTAGAAAGTCTACAGTTAAGCAAGAACAAGCTAGAAAGTCTACAGCTTAGCAACAACAAGCTAGAAAGTCTACATCTTAGCAGCAACAAGCTAGAAAGTCTACAGCTTAGGAACAACAAGCTAGAAAGTCTACAGCATAGCAACAACAAGCTAGAAAGTCTACAGCTTAGCAACAACAAGCTAGAAAGTCTAAATATTAGCAATAAAAACAAAAGTCTACAGCTTATCAAGAAAAAAAAGTCTACAGCTTAGCAACAAAAAAAAGTCTACAGCTTAGCAACAAAAAACTTTAAAAGTTTAAAGCTTAGCATAAAAAAGCTAAAAAGCAGTTTAAAGCTTGGCAACAAAAAGCTAGAAAGTCTAAAGCTTAGCAATAAAAACAAATGTCTACAGCTTATCAAGAAAAAAAAAGTCTACAGCTAAGCAACAAAAAACTGTTAAAGTTTAAAGCTTAGCATAAAAAAACTAAAAAGTCTACATCTCGGCAACAAAAAGCGTGAAAGTCTACAGCTACAGCTAATATGCAAACGGTACAAAGATGAATCAGCTTACAATTGTGTGGGTTTAGTCGATTTTGTAGTTTGGAAACAACTCTACTACGTTTTCTTTTTCTCTTTAAAAGTCACATTGGGGGGGGGGGGGGGGGGGCGTGTGTGGCTGAGCTGAATTTGAAAGGTGGATCGTGACGGCGCTGTGTTGACTGTGCGATACTAAATCTTATTGTCCTAATTTTTTTTTTTTTTGTTTATTAATTCTCTGCGATGGAATCGTGTTTGTTATGTAACTTTTTTTTATATAAAATTTTTCTTTTTTTTTGGGGGGGGGGGGGGGGGGGGAATCTTTTATTCACACTGAAACATATATAAATGGATCTAAGGGAGATAACCATCAACTCTGGTGAAGTTTGTCTAAAGTAGGGAAATATAAATAGTTGTGTTTAAAAAGCGTTTTCAGTATCGGCTCAATTAGTTTATGCTGCACTTGAACGTTGACTTTAAACATGGCATTAGCTCCCTTTTTTTTCCCTTATAAGCTTAGACTAAGGGAAACAACCTAATCAATGTTTGTGAAATAATTGCTTGCTAAAAAAAAAAAAGAAAAAGATTTTTTAAATATTAAAAATTAATAGCAAAAAAAAAAAGAAAAAGATTCAAGATCAACATTGGTTGAAAGAAATTGCAAAAATAAATATGGAATATGACAAATATTAACTTTCTACTAAATCCTTCTATTTAATGGGGTTTTTTATATAACATCTTGGTGCTAAAAGCATGCCAGTAATTATCTCCCGCCCCTTACCTGACCATTTAAAAATAGCATTTTTAATACGCTGACGTAATGCAGTGTATGCATTGAAACGGGATTACTATAGGATTGTGGATTTAGTCATTGTTCAATCTTTGAAACTGCGAATTACAAAAGAAAAGATAACTCTTTCAATAATTAATCAGCACATCGTCCTGTCATTGTTTTTTTGTTCGCAATTCTCCTGGGCAGTGTTTCCCAAACTGTGTTCTGCGGAACCCGAGTATTCCGCCAGCCCTGACTAGGTGTCCCACGATTGACTGGAATCATTAATTAGAAAGCCACGACGTGAATTAATCTCTTTAAAAAAATAAGCAAAGTGTTCCGCTAAATACTCAGAATGGATGAAGTGTTCCGTTAAGTAAAAAGTTTGGGAATCACTGCTCCAGGGAGTCATTCTGTGTGTGTCTGTGATAGAGATTTGGCTTTTCAGATTTTTACCTTCTTGACTTTGTTCATTGATTTTTTTTTTAATGTGTGTTTTTTTTTTTTTTGTTTGGGTTTAAAAGTCTTCACGTGAGACAAGAATTTTATTTTTAATCTGATGAGTCAAATCGGAGTTCATTTTATTAGAAAATTAACTCCCAGACGACCTGATCTCTTCAGGTCTAGCTGAATATTAGTGTGGCTGGACTCGAAATACAGACCTTTATCCTCAATCAGCTGTACTGTTAACTCGACCATTCCCAGATTGATACTATTTTTAGAAGTTTTTGCGTTTAGTTTGATTACTAGGACTCTCGTGACTAGCTCCTCATCTTTAGTTTTTTATAAAGCTTATATCAACTCTGTCTGTCTGTCTATCTGGTAAAAAGTTTAAGCACGTTATTCCTCCGACATCCAATGTAGGATCAAGCTGAAATTTTGGACAATTATTTCTTTTACCTGACAATACTAGAATAAAAGAAAAATAACCAATTAGTTAATTATTGGTAATTAATTATTTTATTTGGTATCTCGAAAGAAAAGAAATTGTACTTAACTGACGTGGTGGTATAAGCTGAATTAGTCAGCTTAATAGGTGGTCGCTTTGATGTAAGTTTGAAACAAACAATAGATAACTATACAATCTTCTATTTTCTTAAGCACTTCACAAGCAGAGTGGTTATTGTGTCGGTCTGGGGAGGCTTGAAATAGTTTACATTTGTCGGACCGAACCATCTTTACTAATATGAACCCTCGTGACCCCAGTTAATGGGGAATGTGATAGCAATTATGTCATTAGCTCAATACAATTCTGATCGTTTGATATACAATAACATTTCTTGAAATGTTTATGCATTTGCTCAAGTTTTTGTAACTCTGACTAAACACTTGGCTACAAAAATGCTGTATTTCAGAAATTCTTAAAATGGGCGTATTTTTTTAAATATTAAAAAAAAGTGAAGAAATGTGGTGCTTAAAGAAATTAGACAAAAAAGTAAAAGTTTGTTAGCTATCGATTTATTTCTGATTTCGTTGACCAGTCAGTAAATGTCATTCTAGTACGAGTCATTAAATGTCATTCTAGTACGAGTCATTAAATGTCATTCTAGAACAAGTCAGTAAATGTTTTTCTAGTACGAGTCATTAATGTCATTCTAGTACAACTACAAGTCAGTAATTGTCATTCCAGTACATATTCAGTAAATGTATTTCTAGTACAAGTCAATAAAAATTATTCTAGTACAAGTCAATAAAAATCATTCTAGTACAAGTTAGTAAATGTCATTCTAGTACAAGTCAGTAAATGTCATTCTAGTACAAATCAGTAAATGTCATTCTAGTACGTCAGTAAATGTCATTCTAGTACAAGTCAGAAAATGTCATTCTAGTATAAGTCAGAAAATGTCATTCTAGTACAAGCCAGTAAATGTGCAGGAAATTACATTGTCACGAGGTTACATTGTCACGAAGTTACAGGATCATGTTATCTCTAATATCGTTTGTTTACTCCGGTGATGAGGTCCAACTAAAGTAACAAAAGACAAGGGATTTAACCGGAACTTATCACTGTGTTAATATCACGAAATTTTTCATTTGCAACATTTCAAAGCAGATTCAATAGTTCAGTTAGATTGAGCGTGTGGGTATAATGTGTGGAGGTGTGGAGATATGATTGGCAGAAGTTGTGACAGAACTATTGGCCACTGGATATAACGTCTGCTGATAGTCGCTGATTGGGCCTGGGAGTGGGGTAAGAAGAGATGGAGGCAGTGCCGGCCATAGATTGATTGGAGAAATAAAATAGAAAATTAAAAAATAAACAGCGATAAAATAAAATTATACAATTTATTACAACAATAATATTGGGCACATGATTCGGCTATTTCTTCTATTAAAAAAATAACCACATAGTCCTATTCGAGGCCCTTACCAATCTCTGAGGCCCTAGGCAGCTGCCTAGTTTGCCTAAGGCCTCCCCTGGTGGAGTGTATCGTTAATATCTAATAGAAACACCTCCCAGGTCTACTTTGTTTTAAAAGAAACATGCTCTATCGAACTTATGAAAATCTACCAAGTCACAAATCTAGCAAAAGAAGTCTGGTCACCAAGTCACAAATCTAGCAAAAGAAGTCTGGTCACCAAGTCACAAATCTAGCAAAAGAAGTCTGGTCACCAAGTCACAAATCTAGCAAGAGGAGTCTGGTCACCAAGTCACAAATCTAACAAGAGGAGTCTGGTCACCAAGTCACAAATCTAGCAAGAGGAGTCTGGTCACCAAGTCACAAATCTAACAAGAGGAGTCTGGTCACCAAGTCACAAATCTAGCAAGAGGAGTCTGGTCACCAAGTCACAAATCTAGCAAGAGGAGTCTGGTCACCAAGTCACAAATCTAGCAAGAGGAGTCTGGTCACCAAGTCACAAATCTAGCAAGAGGAGTCTGGTCACCAAGTCACAAATCTAGCAAGAGGAGTCTGGTCACCAAGTCACAAATCTAGCAAGAGGAGTCTGGTCAACAAGTCACAAATCTAGCAAGAGGAGTCTGGTCACCAAGTCACAAATCTAGCAAGAGGAGTCTGGTCAACAAGTCACAAATCTAGCAAGAGGAGTCTGGTCACCAAGTCACAAATCTAGCAAGAGGAGTCTGGTCACCAAGTCACAAATCTAGCAAGAGGAGTCTGGTCACCAAGTCACAAATCTAGCAAGAGGAGTCTGGTCACCAAGTCACAAATCTAGCAAGAGGAGTCTGGTCAACAAGTCACAAATCTAGCAAGAGGAGTCTGGTCACCAAGTCACAAATCTAGCAAAAGAAGTCTGATCACCAAGTCACAAATCTAGCAAGAGGAGTCTGGTCAACAAGTCACAAATCTAGCAAGAGGAGTCTGGTCACCAAGTCACAAATCTAGCAAGAGGAGTCTGGTCACCAAGTCACAAATCTAGCAAGAGGAGTCTGGTCACCAAGTCACAAATCTAGCAAGAGGAGTCTGGTCACCAAGTCACAAATCTAGCAAGAGGAGTCTGGTCACCAAGTCACAAATCTAGCAAGAGGAGTCTGGTCAACAAGTCACAAATCTAGCAAGAGGAGTCTGGTCAACAAGTCACAAATCTAGCAAGAGGAGTCTGGTCACCAAGTCACAAATCTAGCAAGAGGAGTCTGGTCACCAAGTCACAAATCTAGCAAGAGGAGTCTGGTCACCAAGTCACAAATCTTCATGCTCAGTGTTCGTCTTTAATGTTCAGAATTCTGGAAGACGTGATGGCATATACGTGAAGCTTTCCGAAACTTGTGTTTGATATCATTGTCAAAATAAATGTTTTTTAAATAATTTTCAATCTTGAGGCAGAACACTATCTTGAAAAAAATAGACAGAAAAGTCATCTGTTTACATGTGAAGTACATTCGATCAATTGAAATACCTGGCACATGTAGTCCAAAGGAAGGCCCACCCATTGATTTAAACTACATATTCTAGAGTAGGAGAAAAAATGGCAGGCCAAAATAACACAAAAGAAGTTCATCGGAGAAAGAGAAGGTCAAGAAAAACACAGAGAAGGTCAAGAGAAACACAGAGAAGATCGAGGAAATAACCGAAGAACGAGTTGCTCTACAGGCAGCTTGTAGCCCGGGACAATAAGAGCTTTTCAGTTGTTGATACTTCATGACGCCTGAACTTGTTGAGAGATAAGAATTATCACAATATGAAAAAATAGATAGAAAATTAATCAATAAATTAATTACTGTTGAAGAAAAGTTGGTGCAATGTTTACAAAGCTCATGTTAATTCTGTCTGTCTGGTACAAACCTTGGACGTTATATCTCCCACTTCCCAGTCTCAGATCAAGTTGTATTGTTGTCGATGACAATCAAAAAACTAACCAATAGTTAATTAATTAGTGGTAATTAAGTATTTTTGTATATAGAAAAATGGAGATGATCTTGCAGCATTGAGTGATATGAAAGTAAGTGTACGATTCTTTTCCTTTGTTTTTAAAAAGATTTTTTCTATTTTGCTTGTTTAAAATCTAAAAAAAAAAAATGCCAAGGTTTGTATGAAAGGGAGATTGTACATGGTGCCTAGTGTCAATTGTCTGCATCGATATATCTACATTAAATTCCTTAGGTCTAAGTTTTTCAGGTCACAAATCAAAGACGCCATTTTCATGCCCTTTTCAAGGACTAATTCTCGAATCAGATATTTCATTGTCCTTTTCAGCTTACTCAACCGTAAAGAGCCATTATTATTATAGCTTTTATATAGCTAATATGACCAGCATGAAAGTAGCGCTTTATAAAAGCTATAATAATAACATGCACATGCTAATAGCATGCTCAGAGCGCTTTTGGTCCAATCTCATTTGTGGACCAGTGGGGGGAGGGGGTATCTAGGAGTTGGTTTTCCGTGCTGCCTTTAGGCGCTCAGTAAACACAACTCTGCCCGAGTTGGATGTTGAACCTCGAGCCCCCTTCTAGGTAGCCAAGACAAGCCAAGTTCAAGCTCACTTAGCCCTCGACCACGCTTCCCACTAATGTGGTACTTCCATTCCCCTAGGTCAACTGTCCATTGAAAGATCAAAGCTTATACATTTAATTAGTAGTACATTAAAGTCAATGTAACATAGAAATACGAATTAGCCGTGTGTGTGTGCGTTTTTTTCTTGTATAAAGATACAATAATAAGTATGCTGCTTAACACTTACTGGATCAAATGGTTGAGCTTGTGTCAACAGTACAGAGCGTTGAATGACAGACCACATTATCGGAATTAGGTTTGACTGTTACATGAACTTTCATTGGAAAGTAAAAGTAGAAAATGATCAGTGAGTTGACGTGACCAATCAATGCATTGGGCAGTGAAAGATTGAAAGAGATTTGTTTCTGGTTGGTTTTATTGGCATTTACTTTGTCCATACAGCTTATGGGTAGTCCCTCTCCTCTCTCCTTAAACCTGTAGAGTGAAACAAAAACGTAGCATTTGGGCAGGGGCGTCCGAAGGGGGTGGAGATGAATGGATGTAGCAAGCAAGGCGGGGGGGGGGGGGGGTAAATGTGTATCACACGAAAACAAAATGTAAGCGAAAGAAAATTCAAGCTTTAAAAAACTGTTTTATTTTATTTAATCTCTATGCGTAGGTAGAGAAACATAGATTTAGGTTTATGTCTCTTAAATACCTGATTATAACGAAAATCTAAATGGAAATTCCCCAAAAATAAGCAATTTGCTTGTATCATTCACTTTCACACAAGTGCGCACATTTGTATCCCATGGAAAATATCTCGCCAATTTTATTTTTTTCTTTTCGTTCAGGCATGATATCTATTTAAACATCTTTAGATTTTAAGTCTTCAGACACCTTTAGAATTTTAGACATCTTCAGATCTTTAGACATATTCAGAAATATAGACGTCTTCAGATACTTAGACATCTTCGGATTATTTTAATTGTTCTTTTTTATGGGACTTAATTTGAATTAGTCACGTGATCTGCTAGTGTCTTTTTCATGAAATATTTTTCAGTCACATCTTAAGACGTTTGCCCTAGTTGTTCTTTCATAAGGAGAAATATCACCATGTATGCTTGTGAGAATGAACAGACATTAGCCTTTGTGTGTGTGTGTGAGAGCGTGCGTGCGTGTTTGTTTATGTAAATATTTACTATTGTAAATTCCCTTTTATACATGTGTATTTTTACAAACATTAAACGAAATTGGTTTCAATAGATTTTGTTATGAGACGACATCTTGGTATTGGAAAACCAACAACGTATTGTTGAAAGCAACATTTCTCGTGTTCTAATTAAATTGTAAAAGAAAAAAAAATCTGACCGTATAATCATTAGCCTTGATGTTGTTTTTAACTTTGATTTGATTTGAGGTCTTAGTTGTCGAATTGTTTTGTGTAGAACAATAAATATAGCACACAAACTGTAAACAGGTTACATTTCTTGATTTGAAATGCGTAGCTTCGGCCGTGGGCATTTTGTGTTTGAATGTCAGCGCCATCCTTTGTGCAATAATGTCTTGGGATCACCACCGGAACCTCATTTTTATATTTTTTTTAAACTGAACAAAAAAGTTATTCTATCATTCATGACAAAGTCATTTCTCAGCAATATTCGACACTGGAAACTTTTTTCAGTAATATTCTACAGGGTCATCTTTCCAATTTTCTACTGGGGCAACATTTCTCTGTAAGTTTCGATTGGGGAAGTTTTTCACTGCAATATTTAACGAGGCCATTTCTCGGCAATACTCCACCCCAACTTTTCTAGGATATATTTTATTGTTAATATGTACACCTACAATAAAATGTCCATTGGAATGAGATATTTAAACCTTGTATTGGCCTCTAGAGGAGAACGGTAACAATGAAGTGCTCTATATCCGGCAATTACATTTTCTCTTGTTTTATTCCCTAACATTCTCTTGTCTTATCTTATTCATTAATCACAAGGTCGTGTTGCGAACAGAAGGAACATTTTATAACCATTTGATGAACTAAATGAATGATCAACAATTTGGTTTCCACTATCCAGTGGGGGGGGGGGGGCATTAACCTCTCACGGTGAACAGAATATATTCATATTAAGGGGCATTGGACAATGGGAGCTAATAATTATTTTACATTTAATCTATAACGATTCCTTAAAGAAGACATTTATTATTTAATGCGCAGATAAAGAAATTCAAAATGTCAAGTTCGCTAATTTGAAAAAAAAAAAAGAAAGAAAGAAAATACTGAAGATAGTAGAAACAAAGTAATTTGTTTAATGGGTTTACATAAAGACGCCGACAAATAACATTTTAATATTGCATGTTCTAAGCCCATTGTTTTATAGTTCATCTTTCCAGTGGCTGACATTATAAATTAATCTCTTGAGGTAATTGTTCGACTTTTATTAATCATACGAAATGTTAGTTCAATAAATTGTATAGGAATAGAGTTGCACTGAACATTGTTGTTGTATTTGCCATGTTTGAATGTTGATCATATAAAACGAAATTATTACAATCGGTTAAATAGTGAAAGTATTTAAATTCTGAGACATCATTTGATCCTTTCATCCTGTCTGCAGAGAAATGGACTTCCAATGTTCATTTCAAGAAAGCAAATCAAGACTTCTATGCCAGTGCGATTTTACCCATCTTTTTCAACTCGCGATTTTGGTGTTCAAGTTTTAGGCGTGTGTCACAGACTTGCTTGAGACTCACTGTGACATGAAGTGATTATCTCGTGCCTTTCGCACGGAAAAGCTATCGGTCTGTAACTGCCCATGAGATGAAAGCCTCAGTAACGTTTGGGTCCTTCTAGAGTAAGGACGTCTATGTAGTGCTCAGCTGTAATATGTACTTTGTGAAGTTTAGTTGTTTCAGAACACGGATTTATGTTTATATCTTATAATGTTATTATTGGAGAGTTGTAAGTTTTCTTTAACAATAAATTTGTCGTCTGCTACCAATGTGTCATCCAGTGTATTTAATTATTTCTGTATAAGTAATAAGCTCCAAGAGACATTCGCGTAAGCAGAAGTAACGAGACAGAAAGAGAGATAAAGACATGCCTGTTAACATCACTACACACTCATGCAACCCAACAGCTGAGTTACAGCGTGAACCAAACTGGCCCGATGCAAGAACTTGTTGCTGAACTCTTGAATGATCATAGGCCCAGGGTCGCCGTTACCTATTGTGCAATGTGTGCATTGCACGCAGGCGGCCGAATGTAAGGGGGCGGCCAAATCATTTCCAAGAATCATTTTTCTTTAATTTTTTGGTTTAATAATTTTAAGAAATTAAATATTTTATTTAAATTCTACTGATTCCATTATCCTTTGAAAATTGGGGAGGGGGGGGGGGGAAGAGACGATATTTGTACAATAAGAAGTTATTTTTTAAACTTAAGAAGAAAAACAAAGCGGCACGCTAGGGTTTCCCAAGGGTTTTTCCATAAGCGCCGACTCTTTCCTGACCTTGAATTTTCGCGAGTTGTTTGTAAAATTTGTTTCGAGTCGAATAGCCCGCCCTGTAAGTACATCTAGTAATTAGAATGTCAATTTTAAAACATTGTCACATTGTATCTCGAATTGGGGGGGAGGGGGGCGCAACTACCTGACAAAAAGAGGTGTTATAAGAGTGTGTGTGTTTCCTAGGCGGCGTTAAGAAGAGGTTAAGCGATTGATTGGTGGTTATGCATTTAAGATGATGAAATTAGCATAATGCAAATGTAAAACGTCAAACAATCTTGAGACATGAAAGAGTATAGACGTTATTTTGTGGTAAGCTAGATTTCGTTTAAATATCAGTAAATTTCATTAATATTAGATCTCTATCTCAAATGAAAATTGTAATAACAATTATATTGTTTTTTTGTTCTCATAAGAAATTTGTTCAAGTTATGTAAAGCTTATTTAGTAAAATTATAAAACGCCTTCATTGGTTCAGTTGTACTAGCTGTTTGTAGCGACAAGTCAACGACAATCTAACAACAAGGTGAGGGTGCGGCGAAAACATGTCTTATTTTCAGTGTAATTTAGTTGAATATTAGTAAAATTACATGTTCAAAAATTAAAATCTCTTAAGTAGGAGACGGTGTTTTATCTTCTAATAAGATCGTTTTAAATGTAGACCGCTTTTGCGAGGCGCTTGTGCAACAATATGGGTCAAAACGTTTTCAAGAAAATATTTTAAAACGCCTCCGCTAGTGTGATTCTTCTGGATTTTTTTTTGTCTCAGAATAGTCGAATTTCTTCCGCCTATTGCACTTTATAATAGTGACGACTTTTGTGTGACAAAAAACCTCGCACTTTATAATAGTGACGACTTTTGTGTGACAAAAAACCTCCGCGACAGAGACGTCTTATTTAACACAAAGAATATTGTTAAAAAGCTCACGCCCATTATAGACGTACGTACGCAATATGTAGGCCTACCTAGAATGTCCCTCGCATAATACCATTGGCCAGGGCTGCCTCTTTATTATTAGATTTAATATGTCCCTCGAATTTTTTTTATTAGGATGAATAGTGCGTTCTGAAAGAAAACACATTAATATTAGCCTTTTAAAAACTCTCTCTTCTTACTAAGAGAAGACGATTAGCGCCGAGTCCCGCCCGGAATCAAACCCTTTGCCGACTTGAGCGAAAACCTGCCACATCTTTCATTCTCTCTACATGAAACTTTTACAACGCTTACAATTTATGTAGGCAACAAAATTCCGGAAAAAAAACTGACCATACACATATTATATATAGGTTTGTGAAACTGACTCAATTTAGTGAAATTTCATTACCTAAATTTGGATTCTATACATAGTGTTAAAAATAGAAATGAAAAATAAAACCTAAAAAGTGTGTTATAATTAAAAACTAGTTTCCTTTTTTTTTCATTACATTCTTTACAAAAAATGCAAAGTTAAAATTGAAAATAAAACATCTTAGAGGGAATGGGGATACGACGATGCGAATAGGAAAAGAAAAAGGAATGGTACAAAAATGGATTTAAATAAAAGAGCGCTTTAGGCACAGTGTCCAGCTCAGTCTTAATGAATTTTTTTTTCTAAAATAAAACGGGGAGGGGCGGCATTTTTTAACTTCGCACGCAGGCGGCCACAACCCTCGCGGCGGCCATGCATAGGCCCATTAAGCCTGTTTAAAACGTACATGGGCCACGGACTTTTTCAGCAGCGGCCCATCCCATTTCAACTTTATTTCCCTGCTCTTTTTTTTTTTTTTAAACTAGGAGGAATGTTGTGCTGTAGACGCCAGTAGAGTGCATTTCTGAAGCTCGGAAAGTGAAAGCCTTGGCGCCCGAACCCCGATGGGGTTGTTTGCAGCGCTTCCCCAGACCTCTAGTTGGCTGGTGAGGGGTGGGAGGGGGGTACGCAAGTGTGCATTTTTTCGACAGAGGTTGGGGGGGGGGGGGGAGTATTCCCTGTAAAAGTTTGAGAAAAACTGAATTAACCGATCCCGGTATTTGTTCGATTCCTATTGAACACTCTACCGTGGAAACAAAACTAAATCAAGAACGTCCACTCTTAAAAAGAGACAATAAAAATAACAAAAGATGGTTGCTGTTCTTCAGGGCTCATTTAGTCATGAAATATATTGAGATTTATAAGAAGAGTAGTAACTTGACTCCTCCGACTTATTGTCATTATGATGTTACACTAAAATGTGTTTTTGTTTTTTTTTCTTTCTCTCCAGGTGACTATCATTATCTGTACGTGTACAAGCCTTGTGTCCCTACACCACTGTCTCAATTAGTCACTAGGCCAGACTACGTGAGTTTAATGCTATTTCCTTTACTTATGGTAGAAATCTGTCCTTGTTGTTGGTGGTGTTCTTGTTGTTGCTGTTGAGTTGTATTGTCATAAGTATGTTTTTGGGTCCTATGCTCCAAATCATTTGAACAGATGTAATTAAAATGAAAAAAAAGCCTCTCGAATTAAAATTAAAACTTCTAAATGTCCATGTAATTCCATCTAGTTCCTAACCAATAATTTCTGAGGAAAGTTGTTTGCATTTTAAAAAATACGATTTAAAACAATTAGATTGAATTGAGCTGCTACATTTCATTGTTTGTTTGTTTTTTAATGTTCTTGTGCACTAAAAAAAAAGTCTCCCAAACAATGCCTTTATACAACAGAGAGCTTTGTCTCCTGTGACGCTTAGTCTGATCACCTTGACCTCCCATTCTTTAATATCGTCTGCCACTTTAAGGATCTAGCCCCAAAGTCAGACCTGCATATCCGTTGGTGTTGCTTGAATTCTGAGAAATACAAAGCTATGTATTTATTTATTTATTATCGTGCACTATGTCATATTTGAGTAAACCAATTGATAGTAGAATCAGAGAATGTGATAGTAGAATCAGAGAATGTATATGGGAAGTGTTGTAAATACCTGGCAGCAATGATCCTAGGAGAAAGATCTCGGCAGGCAGAGCTCGACAGGATCGCAAGGCTCGGTATCATGTGAAATTTAGCCATTGCTCAAGAATGGAAGCTAATTAGTTATAAGTTTAAAAGTTGGCCTCTCAGTAAGTTTTTGTCTATGACGAGACTTACAGAACTACATCCCTGCTAATTGAATGCTGTACAAACTACGTCCACGCTGACAGACTTAAAGTAATTCAAATGTTTGAACGAAAGCGGAAGAAACATTAAGATGACGTCTGCAGCCATCTAGAAAAAAAACAACTAATTTAAAAAAAAAAAAATCTTTATATTATCGTAATTAACAACTAATTTATGGACAGTAATGGTGATGCTAATCCAGCACATCTTTCATCTTTTTAGCATGCTCACCGCGCAGTGGTGGACTTGTGCAGGGGGGAGTATTTGTGAGAGAAATCACTGATGCCAGTTAAGTGCTTGAAAAAATAGCTCAGCTCGAAATAACGACTTGAAATATTGAAACTCGAGACACTGTGTCCACTGCTGGATTGAACTCGAGACACTGTGTCCACTGCTGGATTGAACTCGAGACACTGTGTCCACTGCTGGATTGAACTCGAGACACTGTTTCCACTGCTGGATTGACCTATAGGCTAGGCAACATAAACTATAGCTTGGAGGCCTCCAGAAAATGTTTCCAGGGATATTTTCAACCGTTTCTAAGAAAGAAGAAAGGAAAAATTGTCTTATGTTCATTACAAATGACCACTTATAAAGACTGAATTCGGTCCTGTCTCCTTTACATCATTATAGAATTTAAACAAAGATATATCTTATCCAAGTCTTCTGGTAAAGTTAACCTTTCACATGACCTTCATGTTCTGTTCTATTTGATCATCCATTTCAGCGGTTCTCAACCTTTTAAGCTCGGCGATCCCTTTTTACAATCCCCCACTCTGCCGCGACCCCCCCCCCCCACCGCACACACACACAGCAATAGAGGAATAGACAAAAACAAACTTTTTCGATGGTCCTTGGCGACCCCTGGCAAATCGTCAATCGACCCCCAACGGGGTCGCGACCCACAGGTTGAGAACCCCTGATCCATTTGATTTACGCTTACCCCTTATTGGATGTCATCAAATGTTTATGTTGTCATACCACCCCCCCCCCCCCCCCGTCTCTACGTCTTGCAATTTAGATTTCGATCTAAGTGTCGCTCCCCTTCAATCTATTGAACCGCTTCTCAAATGAAGTCGTATTTCTATTGCAGCTCTTCTAGATCATGTCGTTAGGTATATAGAGAGTATTTACTTCCGGCATCACCTTTCGTGGGCAATTCTTCTCAGCACTTTGTTTGGGTCTGAAACCTGTCAGACAGACAAGCTGAACCATAAAACGTATCCGTTAGTGGCCGGTTTAGAGGACTACAAACTTGTTATTGAACATGTACGGCTCGTGATCTAGGTCTCTGTGGCTGGAAGAAAGAGAAAACAACAGTTGGAGTCTAAATTAGTGTCATTGTACAGCTCACTATCGTGTTTGGAATCAATGCAAATTTAGTTTGAGTAATGAATTGATCTCCCTCACTGGGTGCTGGGACAAGAAAATTACCCATCTTCGACCCAGAGTTCTTTCAAATGTAAAGTTCTGAGACCTTTTATGCGTCATGGTTGGGTTCAACCTTAGTATTGAGCTTTCTAAATCAAAGACTAATGCCAGCTGAAAAGAGACATGTAGGCCTATGTCAGTTCTGTTTCTAGACATGTGTGTACATAGTCATGCGTGAAAGTAGTCATAAGTGTACTTACTCATGCGTATACGTAGTCATACTCGTACTTAGTCATGTATGTACATAGTCATATGTTTACACTGTCGTTGTCATGTATGTATTTCGTCATGTATGAGCGTAGTCATGTGTTTACTAAGTCATGTGTGAACATAGTCATACGAATTCATTCGTGTACGTAGTCTTTGCGTGTACGTAACTATTTCTGTTCGTACTCGTGTATATGCGTAATCTTTACGTGTACCTAGTCATGTGTGTACGCTGTCGATGTCGTCAGTACATAGTCATGTGTAGACGTATAAACGCTATAAGAAATTCCCGATCTCGTGAAATAATTCCGAACTATGCTATAAATTGGATGAGGAAATGTTGCCAACTTGCCTCTACTTTGTGGAAGCGTCGCCAAATAATGATGCTATCCTATAAACGTGATTTGCTGCTCTTGGTATCTCGTGACTCGTGACATCGGTTTTTCTATTTTAATATAATACAAACTAGCACCTGATCACTTCTATTCCCGTCACCATAACCGTGGTTATCCAAAACTACTAACTGTAGAGTTACAACTAAACACGAAATGGATAAATCATAACCCTGTGTGATGAGATAAACTTATCCAAAGTAATAAACTATAGAAAAGCAAATAATTTTTTTTTTGTTGGAAACTAGGTTTTATCTTTATTTATTCAATGTCTTCACCAGAAAACTAATATAAATAGTAAATAGTAACCTATAATTCTGTGTCTGATTTTGATGCTTTGGTAACTCTAAAATTCAGTGTGATGTTTCCCCAGGGCGAAGTATTTGTAACGGGAGAAGCAGGCAGTGATCAAGGCTACATGAGGTTACATTGTAATAGCTATAACTCTGTGGAGACTATCACCTGTCTGTCCAAGAAGGTAGGTATACATGAATATAATATACGGAAATTGTCGGATATGTGAAAAGAACCAGCGGACAAAGATTTGGGTGGGCTATTTGAGTTTATGTCACGTTTCTTTCAAAGCAAAAATAAATTGATCTTGTAGAGAGGACGGCCGTCTGATCGTGTTCTTACAGAGTCAATTGTACAGTAACTTACATCATACGTGGGCCTAACTTGCACAAAGTATAGGCTAATAGTCTAGACTCTGGATTTGCCTGTATCCTATCATGCACTAACTATGCTTATTAGTCTCTACTTAATCTACCTGCATTTCTTATGAACGACATTCAATCTAGAGCAATTAAATCAACTGAGAAATAGCGCATCAATAGTTCATATGCCTACTAGATGAAAAGAAATCTAGAAGTGGTTAAGGCCTACTTCTGATTCTGTTACAAAGTGATAGACCATTGTTAAAAGATGTAGATCATTAAATAACTACATAGAGGGTTGAGACGACTTTTCCTAAATCTGAGATAACTGGTTTCCAGATCAGGCAGCTCTCATTATAGTTTTGATCAACATGTCTATGTTTTATTTTATTATGACTTTGTTTCTTGTCATTAATCCACACATACACCTTCAAGACTAGTAAATACAAAATTAGTCAATGAATGGACAATGTAAAGATAACTCTGGAAGACCTTGCTCCTCAGTAACAACGTGCTTACACTAGTGTTATTTGTTTCCACAGACATTCTCAAAGGAAAATTTCGTTTGTCTTTATGGCGTTCACGAGAAGATGTTGAACAATTTGGCCTCCAGATTTAAAGAGGGTCTTATTACTGACTTCTATAAGTAAGTTCTCTGGGTCATGGTTAACAAGATCAAAAAAAAACTTTTTGAAGATCTTTATAGTGATTTTAAAAGCATCAGTTGTGAAGAAGAAAAAAAAGTTTATTATCGAAATAGTTTTTAATATTGGCAGAACAATGTGTCAATTTCCCAGACTTTTTTTTTTTTTAGTTTTTATTTTGACAAACAGTTGCTCTCCATCATGTTGCTAAACTTCTTGTTTTGATCTTTGCAGATATCTGATGGAACCCTGGGCTATGGCTGTGTACCATGACAGGTTTGCTGACTTAAGAGATGAGATCAGGGAGCTGCTCATATCTACTGATGTAAGATTGACTTTAGGATTTTTTTTAATGCTGTCAGCCTTCTGAAGTCTAGCAGACACAAAGAACAAAACATCTTTTTTTTTGTTGGGGCAACAAAAGTCCCCCTCACAATATATGCAACAAAAGCCCCTTTGCAATATATGCCTACACTGATTATAGCCATGACAAAGGCTTTTACTTTAGAAAGAACTACTGGTACTCCCTACATGTGGCTAGAATAAATAATCTAAATTTTAATTCAACACAAAAAAAATATTTGGATTATTTCATTTCTAGATTTTATTTGGAATGTGATTTTGAGTTTGAGTTTTCAAGTTAAGGCATTTAACCTAAATTTGGATGGTTGGAACACTACAGAAATTACTTTCATGCACTGTCAGAGTTAAGAGAGGACAGGAAGGAGCTATTGCCCTGGGGACTCCATAAGAGAGGAGCCCCTACAATAGAAATACATAGTCATTTTGCTTTTAAAAGAAGGAAAATGAGAATACATTTATAATTACTTTCTTTCTTCTAAAATATTGCATGCTTTTAGGTATCATTAATAATTAGATTCTTATTAAAACTTTCAAAACAGTGAAGGCACCTCCACCAAAATCCTGCCCTGGGGCGTCCACTAAAATCCTACCCTGGGGCCTCCACCAAAATCCTGCCCTGGGGCCTCCACCAAAATCTTGCCCTAGGGCCTCCACCAAAATCCTACCCTGGGGCCTCCACCAAAATCCTGCCCTGGGGCCTCCACCAAAATCCTGCCCTGGGGCTTCCACCAAAATTCAGCCCTGGGGCCTCCACCAAAATCCTGCCCTGGGACCTCCACCAAAATCCTGCCCTGGGACCTCCACCAAAATCCTGCCCTGGGACCTCCACCAAAATCCTACCCTGGGGCGTCCACTAAAATCCTACCCTGGGGCCTCCACCAAAATCCTGCCCTGGGGCCTCCAACAAAATCTTGCCCTAGGGCCTCCACCAAAATCCTACCCTGGGGCCTCCACCAAAATCCAGCCTGGGGCCTCCACCAAAATCCAGCCCTGGGGCTTCCACCAAAATCCAGCCCTGGGACCTCCACCAAAATCCAGCCCTGGGGCCTCCACCAAAATCCTGCCCTGGGACCTCCACCAAAATCCTGCCCTGGGACCTCCACTAAAATCCTACCCTGGGGCCTCCACCAAAATCTTGCCCTGGGGCCTCCACCAAAATCCTACCCTTGGGCCTCCACCAAAATCCAGCCTGGGGCCTCCACCAAAATCCAGCCCTGGAGCTTCCACCAAAATCCAGCCCTGGGACCTCCACCAAAATCCAGCCCTGGGACCTCCACCAAAATCCAGCCCTGGGGCCTCCACTTACTTAAATCTGGCTCTGCTTTTATTTTTACTTCACATGAAGGTCAGCTGCAACTGCCTTGTCATGTCATATGTGGTTTTGATGGATCAGGGTTCAAATCCTGCCCATTGCCCGTCAACCTGCTGGAGGTTTGTAATAATCTTCAAATCTGAAGGAACTTCCTAAACATGTGAAACAAAACAAAGAAACAGGCATTTTCCAACCAAAATTCGATGCTGCTATAAAAAGTTTAAAAATCAATAATTGTATATTTAATTTTCATGTTTTTTTTTATTTTACAGTCATTACAGTGAATTAAAACTGTTTGGTTATATTTATTTATCTAAGAGTGAGTAACTCTATGTTCTGTTGAACCTGTGAAAACGAAGCAGTTGTCAGAAGCAAATTCAAATATACTCTGAATTGAAAAGTGCATTTTCAGAAGCCAAACCTTTCAACAGACTTATTGGATTATACCTATACAATTTGGACAATTTGGAAATATGCAAAACTGATGGCTCATCACATTAAAGACATTTCTGTCTTTAAAAAAATTTAGGACAATCACTCACACATAACCTGTTTATTCATTGTCTTAGATGGAAACAAATTCCAGTGCAGACTTTCTAAATGATTATTTTTGGTTGACTTGAAAGAGTACCACTAAACACAGCTGGTTTATGTAGGCCTAATTCAGTGATTATTTTTAAAAAATTAAAGTAAGCTTGCTGCAGGAAGTTCATACCCCTCCCTCCTGCTCTGAACCTAAGGTTGTCTCACTAAAGAATTTGTTCAACACTAGAATCCTGAAAATTGCAATTTTTAATGCATGACTTTTGTTGTACTGAATTGGTCATCTAATGTATAACCTGGTATAAAACTATAATTCAACAAAGACACATAAGCCAAAGTAAATGGAATCTGTTATAATATTGTTTGATCACAAAAGTTTCTTTTCAGCCCTATTTGTTGTTTTTATTTCTACTAGATCTTGATGTTTTAATCACTGCCCCAGACTTGCTGAATTGCTGATCTCGGTCTCGACAGGTCTGCGAAACTCAAAAACTCTCGACCTGAATGGTGACATGTTTGCACTACACAAAACAGCAAGGTTTCTGTCCAGGGCTTTTGCTAGAGAGAATTTGAGCCTCTCAAGCCCTCACTCAAATGGAGTTTCATAATGATGATGTTTTAATCCTTATTTAAAATAACTTTAAAACACAATACATGGAAACTCTAAAGTAGTATCAGATAAATTTTCGTTTCATTACAGAAAGAAGGTCTTTCCACATTAGAAGATTTGGCCCGTAACCTTGTGGATGAAGAATTTGGAGTATGTATACATTTGATTTAAAAACTACATTTACCAATACATTATATTCTCTTAATTCAATTCCATATTTGTTTGTCATAGAAACTCATTTGAGTGAAAAGATAATAGTTCCTCCTTTGAAAACTTTCTTTCACTATAATGAGATGCAGATTGATTAAAATAACAAAAGTCTATTTAGATGGAATGAGGTGATTGACAAAGCAATTAGCTCTGGTAATCTGGACATTAGAAAGTAGCACTTATACCCATTATCCCATCCATTTTATTGGATTCTGTGTTTTCATTAGCTCTTACTAATTCAGGCATTAAAACATCATTTAAATCAGTGGTTCCCAAACTTTTTTGTCTTGTAGACCCCTTGCCATGTTTTGTGGTTTTCGGTAAACCCCCTGCTTAACCTATACCGGTACTCCATTTTCGCAAATTGACCAACTCCATTTTTTTAAAGTAATTTTTAACTGTAGAGAGTCGAAGAGTAAATAAGTGTGGTGGGTTTGTCACAGAACACAAACTAAATGACATGACGAAGGCAACTCGTAAGACGATTCCAAACTATTTATTATACATTAAAGACCTGCAGCCCTACGTAAACACATGGTGTAGAACCAGGCACAGACAGGGAGTGGAGACAACGTAGCTACAGTGACAAAAGATGCCGGTAGAATGGACAGTGCCCACGTTGTCTGCCTTTTTATGCGCGGACACAAGGTGCCAACTAAGGGGAAGGGTCACGTGTATATCGGGGTGGCCGGTGTTTCCTGAAAAGGTATCCACTCCACTACATAAGTAATTCAAAGCTACTTAGTAAGTTAAGAGAGATCTATCTTTTTTATTGATAAATTTCTAATTTATACCAATTAAAATAACAATTAATATATATTACTGGAACCACCAAATACACTGGAAATATGTGTTGTTGTTTTTTTGCAGATTTATCATCCGTTGCTATGGATATTATACTTCATATAGGAATTTGTTGTTCTATGAAGTAGTTCTTCAAACAATAAATATCAATTAATTAATTAATTGGCCTTAAGTATCACTGTAAAAGTTTGCGTAAGGAGCAGTTTCTTGTGTATTTCTTCATCTTTCACGTCTGGACCAAATATTGGGTCCCCGGAACTGTTTTCTCAAACAGGAGAAGGGGCGAAGTAACTTTCGTCTAAACCAGTAAGCTTTGGGCAGGTGGGACTCATAAGCGTAGGCCCCTGGCATAGAGTGCTCTTTGTATGTTGATGACTTTGTCATTTTTACTTATGGGAAAAACATGAACACCTTAGAAAGAAAATTACAGCTATGTTTAAACAAAATTCAGGGTTGGGCAAACGATAATGGTATTAAATTTTCGAACTCCAAAACAGTTAGTATTCATTTTTGTAATTTAAGGGGACTCCACCCAGACCCTGAACTATTTATACACAAAAAGAAGATCCCTGTTGTGGAAACTACAAAATTTTTAGGCCTCACCCTAGATTCCAAATTTAATTTCCCCCCCCCCCACCCACCCCCCCCCCCCCCCATCACATTAAGGAACTTAAGAAGAAATGCCAAAAGTCATTAAACATACTTATAGTACTCAGCCATACGGACTGGGGAGCTGACAGAGATACCTTGCTGCTGCTATATCGGAGTCTAATTCGATCCAAGCTAGACTACAGATCCATAATATATGGAGCAGCAAGGAAGTCATACCTAAAAATACTGGAACCAATACAAAATGCTGCCCTGCGTCTCTGTCTCGGCGCGTTTCGTACATCACCTATCCCAAGTCTTCATGTGGAGGCTGGAGAACTCCCCATGGATATAAGAATGAAAAAGCTTGCAATGCAGTATATAGTCAAGCTAAAATCCAACCCCACGAACCCTGCTTTCGACTCCATATTTAACCCCACAGAGGTAGAATTATACAATCGAAGGCCTAACATCATACAGCCGTTGGGCCTTCGAATGAGAGAACCCATCCAAAATTTAACCCCACCCATTGACCAAATCTCTAAAATAGAAACCCCTCAGAATCCTCCTTGGCTAATGAATAAACCCAAATTAAATTTATCCCTCCTTAATTTCAAAAAAGAAAATACAGACCCAAGCATACTACAAGTCCACTTTAGGGAACTGCAGGAGAGCTACGGAGATTGTGGCTTCATCTACACAGACGGATCCAAAATGGATGGAAAGGTCGCGTGTGCCTGCTCCTTTCGGAACAAAACAATCTTCAGTAGACTCCCCGATGGCTGCTCCATCTTTACGGCCGAATTGCATGCAATATCGCTTGCACTTATGGCCGTCAAAGCATCAGAAAGAAGGAAATTTATAATCTGCTCCGACTCCAAATCTGCATTGCAAGCTTTGGGGCGGATGAAGACTGACATTCCATTGGTACATAAGAGCCTGAAGCTGTTGGACCAAATAACAGCTGACCATAGGGATGTCACCTTCATCTGGGTCCCCTCCCATGTGGGCATTGAGGGAAACAAAGCCGCAGACAGAGAAGCAAAGAGAGCCCTAAATCATGCGGTGTCAGGAAATCAAATTCCCTGCTCGGACCTGAGACAAAGTATTGCCTCTGCCACCTATCAAGAGTGGCAGGACCGATGGGAGGCTGAGACTCACAATAAACTCAGGCAGATTGTGGCGGATGTCAGGTGGCGGTCCACATCTAAGGGTCTGACAAGGCGTGGTAGCACGACCATGTCCAGAATTAGGATTGGCCACACCTACATCACGCACTCTTTTGTGCTGAAGAAAGAAGAGCCCCCACTTTGTGAGTACTGTGACTCTCGCCTCACCGTGGAACATATCCTCATCGACTGCCCCAGATACCAGGATGTCAGGGAGAAATATTTTAGAGCCACTAATTTAAAAACACTAATCAATAATGTCGACCCTGGGAAGGTACTGGACTTTAAGTGGGGTTGTCTACGAAGATCTGATTTATGAATTTGTAAACATGTACTATTTACATTAGATTTTTACCAAATTATTAAATTTGTACTACCTCTACTATTTTAACTGTGAATAGACCTTGAGTTTAATGATTTGACTGTATGGAATTTGGCCCTTATTGTGTGGAGGGAGAGTGGCCCTTGAGGGACTGCAGGCACGACATGGCCTAAATTGTGCCGATGTGCCCAAAATCAAATCAAATCAAACTCATAAGCCTAGGCATGCAACCCACAAAGCAAGAGAAAAACGTAATTCAAAACTCTGCTGCCTTGCAAATATACATACCCTAAACATGGGAACTGTTTCGTGGTTCAACCCAAGAAAAATAAGGAGCCGAAGACCCCTAGGCAGTATGCAGCACACAGCGCTACATCCTGTCAGAATATGGGAGGCCGCTGATCCCAAACTGTATATATGTCGTTTGCAAAGAATTACATAAGAAGCTTTTGTTATAACTCATACTCAAATTATCCCCCATCGTAATTAGTTTTATATCGTCATAAAAAGGTAGGCAACCGCTTGTTTGACAAGGAAGAAATGAATCCCAATTTTAAATAACAAATGCTGTATAATCTACATTTCTTTTTGTAGAAAAAATAAAGCAATATAAATAAATATTGAAATTAAATATAACATTTTTCGTTTGAATAGCAGGATACATATAAAAGGATTAATAAGGTACAAATCATATATTAGTGTTGGAAATAATTACATTGTTGAGATGTGAAAATTTAAAGTCACGAACTGCTTTAATAAAATCCATTTTCGTAGACCCCCATGGACATCTCATAGACCCCCAATTTATTTTTTCACTTTCGTAGACCCCTTGGAACTCTTCGTAGACCCCTGGGGGTCTATATAGACCACTTTGGGAATCATTGATTTAAATCATTTAAATAGACTTTTTTGCCAACAAGATGAGACCTTTTCATTAAGTTCAATATGTTGGGGCTTGTATTTTGTATTGCATGTTTTTTTAGTTTTTTTTTAAAGGGGGGGGGGGGGTATTCTGGTGTAAGTTTGGGTTTGAAGCAGACATTTGTTTTTTCTGACAGCTGTTCATTGTTTTGTTTTTTTTGGAAGATAGATCAAGGTTGTCTGATCAAAGAGGCTGTCTTAGATTCATTATTCATGTATTTGTACAAGTGCTACTTCTTCTTCCCTAGTGCCTATGCCATTCGAGTTGCTTGAAACAGGCAATGACTTAGCCCAGCTTAAGTCTCAAATTAAAATGCTTATCTAGATTGACACTCTGGTAGGAATAGAAAATAATTATCTTCTAAGAAGAAACTTCTGAAATTTATAAGATAAATTATGTATTCAGTAGCCTGTTTCTCATTACCATATCCACTACACAAGTTTCTACCCACTGAGAGCACTTCTTATAGAATTACAGTCTTCTGTTGGGGTAGAATTTTTCTTGATCTGTATTGAAACCCCAAAGTTTTTTAAAAAGAGAAAGACCTCATATGGAGTTCAATTATAATATTTGTGTATTGTTTAAACTTCAAATGTCTGTTCAAGGTCCAACATTTTTTTCATTCATAAATATTTCGTAACTCTTACAGTTGACACCAGAGCAGAAGAAAGAACTGATGATGGCCTATGTATCAACAGGAGCTAAAAGAGCAGTAGAAAGTCGTCTGCTGAATTTCATTAGCTACAACTACTATCATCTACCAATGTATGCTAAGCCAGGGATGGTATGAACAAACAGTTCAAATTGTGAATATGTCTGGAATTTTGAAATTATTTTTTTTATTTTCCGTTATGCTTTTATGATTTGGGGTTAGAAGTCTAAACATAAAATAATTTTATGTAGCACCAAGAGGGTTTTCAATTTGTAAGTTTAAAAAAGAATGTATCTCTTTGGATATAGAAAAACATTTTTTATCACTATTTGATCAATTTAAGAATGATGTAAAAAAAAACACTAAAGATAATGTGCATCTTACACAACATACAATTTATTTTTAATAAACACTAACATTTAACAGACTAAGACAAAAATTATACTTATGAAAACTTACTCTAAAAAGTATTAATGTTTTTGGTCTAAGTATAAACTTTACCAAAAACATATTCTAACGTAAATCACACTTCAAGTAAAAAAAAATAAAAATATTTCAACTAAGACACTCACTTTAGTTTACCTTGAGGGTAAATTAGGCCAGAGATGATGGAATTGTAGAATAAATTATTTTGCAAATGACTGCATGTGAGATTTGTTGTTTATATATTAAACATATCCATTAATGAAAACTTTGATATAAACTATTTCTTAATTAACTGAATGAAGTTGAAACATTAAAATGAAATATACTTTTATCTTGAAATATTAGTTACTGAAATAAAATTTTGAAAACTTTTAATTCATTAGTCATTATGGTACTTTATATATATATATATATATATATATATATATATATATATATATATATATATACATATATATACATATATATATATACATATATATATATATATACATATATATATATATATACATATATATATATATATATACATAACTATTACAACTATTAAACTGTTATCATTTTGATTGTGTCTAAAGTACTGAAGTTCTAGTACAGTCTTATTATAAATGTTTTTTTTTCTTTTCACATTGTTGTTTTTTAAATGAAATATATAAAAAAATATAAAAAAAGGGAACATTTTGGTGATGTATTAACACCCAATACAGGAAATAGTGATCATAAGCCTCAGCAGACTCAGTAATACTCCCTTGAACTAAAATGTATACTTATACCATGCTTGTTTATTTATTAATAAATATATTTTTGTTTTACTTTGTACTGTCAGCGTGTTTCTACATGATTTACAAATGAAAATGATCATTAAATATTCTTTTGAAAAACAAAGTGCTTGCTTGTGTTGTACTTACTACCTGAAGAATCTTTCATAACTCAATGAGTCAAAACTAATTTATGTATATAAATATTGAGCCAAAACACCAAGTGTATATTGAATTTTTCCAAAAGTTCAAATTGACTCAAAAGTATTTCATTATTATGCTACCATGTATAGTGTAACAGTGAAAAGCATCATCTCATTATCTTTTCACAGATCTGTGTTTTGGTTTTAATCTATTTGCCTAAACAATTTTTCTTTGTCGTGCTCATACACATTACCATTGCCTACTCATCAATATTATGTTATATTACCGTATTTTTCGCCGTATAAGACGCTCCGGCATATAAGACGCACCCAATTTTAAAGGAGGAAAATCTAGAAAAAAAAGATTCTGAACCAAATACTGTACTAAAATATTTTATATCAACTGTATAAAGTAAACAGCAGTTTAAGAACAATTTTATGTCAACCATGTAACATATTAAGAACAAACTTTACTCTCATTAACAGTCAGTAAACAGTGAAAGTAACAAAAATCAGTCTGTAATGTTTTTATTCGAACCCCAAGAATTCCTCGTCTTTGCTGCTATCAGAAATGAGGAAGGACTGATCCTCGCAGTCATTGTCATCACTTTCTTCCTCACTGGTGTCAAATAAGACGTCGTCTTCTGTTCCGTCCAAGGCATTACTAATGCAACACTTCTTGAAGGATTTTACAACAATGTCCTCCTTCACGGAGTCCCATGAGTAAGCATTGGCTGGAGGAGGCGGACATTTCAGGGCAGCATGGATTGATCGGGTGCCCGGGAGATATGCAGAGAAGCGGCGAAATTGTGCCCACACTGCCCAGCAAGGAGTGAGACTGCTCCGGGAGACATGAGGAGACGTAGCCTGCGCTGATGGATGGAGGTACCGGCAGTAAGCTCAGCATGATGCCCGTGCAGCACATGGTTAGACTGTCGGGAGGGGGGCATGGCGCGCTATAGGAGGGAGAGGGAAGCCCGAACACACACAGCCTGGCCGTGCAGGGAGGGTCACAGAAGTCACCACAGCCCGCAGTACGTGCCCCAAATCCAGCCCGCAGCACACACTGCATAAGGAAAGGACTGCGAGTAAGCGCCACACAAAGTTGGGGGCAGTTTTAATGCATGTAAAATGTGTATTTGCCGTATAAGACGCACCAACTCCCCCCCCCCCCCCAGTTTTGGAGAAGAAAAAGTGCGTCTTATACGGCGAAAAATACGGTATTTGTTGTTCCCAATAGTGGGTAAGTTAATCTTTATGTTTACTTTCATCTTTATTTTATTTGCTCCAAATCTGTTCATCATTCTAGTCATGTGGCTTCACAAGGAATTCATATTTCTCTTGTTTAAGGACAAGCTTGATCTGAGCGTAGACCGTTGGCTTTGTATGGGCCATACTTGGATTGAATTTCCTTGTGGGCAGTGGATTATATTGCTGGCATTTTGAATAAGGGGTGCCTTTATGTTAACCTAGTGGTCTATTTGTGAAAAATGTATGCTCACTGAAATAGTACTTAATATGTAATACTGACAACTATCATTCATAACATATTAACATTTGTTACAATGCTGCTTCTTGTTAAATACTGTAGGTTAGCCCAGTGGCATTATTTGATTGATTTATTACCATACTAAGTTGATAGTATGTCAGGGTTGCCCAGGCAGGCAAGCCAAGACAAAAAAAAAATACAACCCTGAATTGTAAACTGAAATGAACCCAAAATCTTTTGATTACATTGTTCTTTGTTTCTCAATGCAGAGCATCACTTCATTTATTGAATTAGAATTGGGTAAAAAAAAAATAGAGAAGAGTAGGAGTTAATTTTCAGGAAATCCTGGTGAACAGTATTGACATTACACTGCTAGGTCTTAGTGGAAGGTAACATCAATTGATCAGACCAGCAAGTACCTTCAGTTGTAGCTGAGAATGAGTATTGTGACATCTATACATAGGATAATATACAAGTGAACATTATCAGATTTTTTTTAATAACTATTCACTAGATCAATTCTTAGCTAAAACAAATATAAAACCAAAAATAAGAAAAATTAAACAATTTGTTAAAAATGTTTTTAAGAAAATTTATTGGTAAAAATAAGAAAGGAAAACAAAATATAATACAACAGTATACATAAGTATTTGGTCCTCAAGACCAGACTGACAACATATCATTTACAATTTAAAACATATCGAGCTTCATTTAATTGTAGAACTAACTTTAACATGTTTAATTAAATGTATTCAACAACAAACAAGAGCAAATCAATCATTGGAGACATACTTACCAAGTCCTGAAACAAATCTGAAAAATATACTGAGAAGAAACAAGACGATGTTTCCAGAAAACATTTACAGATACATTAGAAAAGTGGTGTAGGCAAATCTAGAAGAGAGCTAACCATCCCTTTGCTACAGCCCCCATTTCTTTCCAGGCATAAACTACAGTGACATAGGAAACAAGGGACCAATCAACACACTAATACAGATATTAGAATTAGCCTGGCCTAAGAAAAATATTGAGAGCCTTTAAAATTGACTCATTCAAGAACTCAAAGATAACATATAAGCTAAGCAGCCCCTGTGGAATGAAAATCATTGGTTAGTGCTGAGAGACATTGTATGTGAAGGTCAAAGTTCAACAATCTGTGATACTGTCTGCCAAAACCAATTACTCAGCAGCTATGAGGAAAATTATTTTTTAAAATAAAATAATGAACTATTTTGACAGATTGTGTAGATATAAAAAAAAAAAAAAACAAATGATAAAAAATTAGAGATTTAGTCAAAATTATTTTTTAAAAAAAAAAGTTTTAAGATTAAGGGACTTTTTATCCTCATCACTCAATGACTGGTTTTGTCAAACACTAGATGACAAATCTTTGTATAGTTTCAGCTCATTTAACCATTTAATGTGAATAATAATAATTTGCTCATTAAGTGAACTATTATCCAAAATCATTTTAGGTAAAAATGAAAAGTCTAATTAAAGATTAAGTGATTAATTAGATGAACCAGTTGTTGTTTTTTTATTGCCAAGTACACTAAGTAAAGACATAGCTGTAAGATAGGAACTGATTTTAACAAAAGCTAATACAATGCCTCTCACATTAAGGATCAATCAACAGAAAAACATCAACACATGCATGCATCCTATCTGCATACGTATATGTGAATACATTGGATAGCAAATAGCTAACCCTGTTTGCTGCAACAAGATACAAATAAATGGAATATGTACAAGGATCAGCTAGTGTTTGGAATTATCAGAATCTGAATCATTTTTAGTACTAGAGATATTTTTACTATTTTTCCCACTTACTGCCCTTTCCCTGGAGCGACGACTGTGGTCTTTAGATCTTTTGTCCCTGACCTCCTTATCTCGCTTCCTATCCTTTTTACTGTCTGAGTCATTGTCACTGCTGCTATCACTGTCATGACTGTCTCTAGAATCTCTTTTATGGTGTTTACTGTTAGTATGTCCTAGCAGCCTATCTTTGTCTTTTCTAACATGTCGACTGTCCTGCTTAGCCCCCTTAGAAGTCAACTCTTTTCTATGGCTCTCATTCTCTTTCTTATCACTTTCTTTTTCAGCAATGACCACACGCTTTCTTTCTCTTCTTCCATCCTGCTTCTTTCCTCTTTCTCTGTCATCATCAGACTGATCACTTTCTTTTGACCTCTGTTTTTCAGTTCTTCTTACATCTTGCCTTTTCTTTCTTTCTCTTTCATCATCAGACTCATCACTTTCTTTGGACACACGTCTGTCTCTTTTTCTTGCACTCTGTACCTTCCCCTTTTCCCTATCATCATCAAACTCATCACTTTCTTTCAGCCTCTGTTTTTCACTTCTGCTAGTATCCTGCTTCTCTCCCCTTTCTCTCTCAACATCAAGATTGTCTGTTTTTTTCAACCTCTGACTCTCCCTACTCCTATCACTTATTTGTAGCTCTACTGACCTTTTAGCCTCCCTTCCCTCAGACTCCCGCCTCTCAACTATAGCATTGTCCTCTTCCTCAGAACTAGATTCATCTTCTTTCTCTTTGCTTTGTTTCTTTCTGTTTACAGTGTCCAAGTCTTTCCTGTTAGTCTCCCTACCACCCTCTGTGTCATCTATGTCACTGTCAGCCTCACTCTTCTCCTCTTTCTCACTCTCTAAGACAACAGTCCGACGAGATTTAGACTTTAACTGATCTCTAGAAGGAGGAGACTCTGACCCCTCAGCATCTGCCTTGTTAAAACTAGATTCCAGCTCCTGCTTTATGTCCCTGTTGACACCCCCCACTGTTACAGCCTCTCTGTTGGCACCCCCCACTACTACAACCTCATTAGATTCCTTATTTCCCTGGTCATCTCTCACTGCCTCATCTTCATCCCCAAATAGACCATCCTCCCTCAATCTCATTTTAATACGCTCTTCCCGTTTATATTCCCGTTCCATTAATTCTTTGATTTCCTTTTCTAATCGATCTTTTCCTTCCTGAAGCATCTCTGAAAAACAAGAAAAAGGAATAAATTAGAGATCAATTTGTTCAAATGAATGCAAGAAAATACTTGAAATACTATAAATATCACATTTCTAATAAAAAGAAATCTGATGTAGTTTTTAATCTTTAAATCAAATCCAAAAAAAAAAAAATGTTAGTCTAGGTTTATTTAAGTTTTCAATCAATGTTGTTAAGAAATTACTTTAAAATGTGCTATAATGTTTTACCTAGGAAATATAAGCATGTATTTTTTTCATTCAAATAACCTACAGGCAATTACTGAAAAGGATCTGATTACTTTTTTTTTTTTTTTTTAAAGATAATGTAATGTTTTAAGAAACACAGATCTATAACGCTCTTCAAACTACTGGAACATTTTTGTGGGCCATCATCTCTTATATCAAACAAGAATGAGGACAAAATTTAATAATAAACATCTGCTATGAGATAGGGCTTATTTTGAAATAAATTGTGACCCCCAACCCTTCCAATCCAATAGATGAAAAAGACTAAACTGTTAACAATTATGAAACTAAGCTTACATATACAATCAAAGTTTTGTACCAGCAATGTCAGACACAGAAAACTAAGACTTCCTCCGTGGTTAAATTCAAGTTGTTAAAATTATGGACGAAATTGTAGAAGAAAAAATAAAATACTATCAACTAACTGAACACCAAATAAAGCATCTGGACTAGATGGCTTTACAGTTACTAAAAAATCAAGTAATGATCTATATCAAGTAATGAGCTAGATTAGTCAAAGAATTGAGAAATAAACTATCACCAGTTCTCAAAGAACTTTCTCAGGCCTCACATTATGCAACATCTTATTTTTAAAGAAGAAAAATTGTATATACAACCTGTTTCCTTCACAAACATGCCCTAAAATACTACAACAAATTACACACAACTTCATAAATCACAGAGATAATGTTCTTCATAACCAACTTTATAAAATTAAGATTTTGTGAGACTCATCTGACAGTTTGTCGTTTGATAATTTTTGTTTCAAAAGTTTTAACTAATAGTAAGATAATTGATATCATCTTATTAGACTTTCCTGCGTAGCCATGGGAAATACTGCATTCCTCATTAATCTTTGGATTCGAAGACACAGCCTTATTAATATTATTATTAGACTTTCTAAAAAGCTTTGACAAAATTCTTCATTATGTCAAGACAAATCAACGTAAACTTTCAGGTCGACAAAAACTACTGTTCCTACTTTACATAAATGAGTTTTCTGATTAAACTTGCACTGGAAGAAAACTTGTACTATTTGCAGTTGACTGCATAGGATACAGAACAACAGAAATAATACAAGATACTCAAACTTAGCAAGAGTAATAAGTTTAGTATAATCAATAAACTTAGAGACACTCCAAGACATTATTAGAATTTAAAATAGCATTAATACACAACACTAAAACATATTTAACAAACACAAATGCATCACCAAATAAAATACCCAGAAAGACACCAAATAAAAGCATATTAGCCATTCATATTTCCAATGCAAGGATCATTAAACTCTTTCTTACAAAGTACCATTAAAGCAAGAAACCTGAAGTTACCTAAACAACTAGACTAAGGAATGAATAAGGGTGGAAAATAATCTGTTTCTTTGAATAAACATCTGCAAATTAAAACTTACCATCAACCACTTTCTTGGATTCTTTCAACTTGTTCTCAATCATCGATGAATTGTGCACGGGCTTCCAAAATATTCTCGGCTTTGCCTTGGTTGTAATAAAGTTTTTAAGCTTCTCCATTTCTTTTGCTCTGTCAGCATGCTGTGAAAATAAATGCATAAAATATTTTCAATAACCAGATAACGTCAGAAAATCAAAACTAAATGTTTAATTTGTGTAGAACTGGCATTGCAAATATATAAGCTTCTGTCTCAAAGGTCAAGCTGGATTTAATGACTGCTAGAGAAAGAAAGGGCCATTTTTGTTGGGGAAAAAAATCCTATAGAGATTGGAAATTATTTTGACTAAAAGCAATGTGCAGCTTGAAAAGCTTCTTTTTAAGTTATCAGTCAAATTATAACTCAACTAGAAATTAGTTTCACAAGCATCAATCAATGAGATATAATTTTATACTGAACAGTTGTTGTTTTTTCTCAATGAGATATAATTTTATATTGAACAGTTGTTTTTTCTTACTATTACTGAAATAAAAATTTTTGAACAAAAATTATTGGTGTCTTGCCAAACGATCAAGCTATATCTATACCAAAGATACCTATCTAAAAGAAGCAAAATAAAGTACACTGTGAAAAAAATAAAAAAGACAAAGACTTCTAGGATGTAATGTGATTATAGAATTACCACACCTCTTGAACCATTTCCATTTTTTGCTCCAGGCGAGAAATTTTAGATTGTTCTATGTGCATTTCTTCCATTAGAAGCTTTGTTTCCAGTTTGAATTTTTTCTTCTCTTTCTCTGCTATTTCTTCCAACTTCTCTTCTATTTTTTTCCTCTGCACTTCCTAAAAAAACATTTATTTTTTTTTTACAAATATCACAATACACAAAATAATGTTTTACCAAATTATCACCAACAGTTAAAAATATTTAGAGAGATGTTTAAAAAAAAAATGTCAACTAATAGTGAGAGCTTACTTTCGTTTCCAAAGTTTTAGATTCTGTTTTAAATTTATTGAGTGTTCCAAGGAGTAGTCCAAACATCCTTCTATTTCTGAAAGATTGCATATACAAGTATCAAAGATAGTGTCACTCAAATTTTAAACAAGTGTCAAAGAAACATAAAGGCCATATTGAAGAAATTCAGATAAACAACCAAACTGTAGAACAAGCACAAGAATATAAATACAACCATCAACAACAAACTTAAATGGGGTGAACACTGTCAAAACCTTAGACAAAAATGCACCAACAACTCTTCCATCTCAGAAATGCCTTTCCAAAACACTCACAATTCTTAAAGACAACCTGCATCCATTAAACCACTATTACTTAAGATCTAAACGAAGTGGTCGTCTCCTTTCCATTAGGACTAAAACAGAAAGATTTAAAAACTACTTTATCCCACTTTTGGTCAGAGTGTTACAAGATCATCTGCCGTCCTCGAGAAGTACATAGAAGTCAAATTCATAAAGCTCTGGTTGTGAATGTGTATGTATTTTGTGTGTGAATGTTGTTTGAATTTTTCATCTATACTAATTCTATACTGTTATTGTACAGTAGTTGCGCTGAGGTTGTCAATTGTAGACAAACTGAATTTCTATTTGATTGGATCAATAAAAATTATCTTATCTTATCTAAAGACAGTGTCACTCAATTACAAGATCTTTAGTTTGAAAAATGTCTTTTCTTTTTAAGCAATTTGAATAAAGTGATAAAACCAAACCTTTGCATTCCATCTTTATCTTTGGTCTGCTCCTGCATGATTTCTTTCCTACTTTTTGTTTCTCTAGAGGTAGACACTACGGATGACTGCACAGACAGCTGTTACATGACATGACATAAAAAAAAAAAAAAAAAGATAAATTAATATAAATTTATGTAAGACAAGATATACTTTCAAAAGTTAATCCCCTGTTTGTTATGCATCTTCAATTATGTCTGATAAATACCTTAGTAGGTGGCTCTTCCTCATATGGGCTGTCTTCCCGTGCTCTCTGTCTGGCTGGCACTGGCGCTGGCCCCAATCTGTTAAGATGTTTATAGATGAAACATTAAAATTTCCATTTAAAAAAAAAAAAAGAGTATATTTTATTGGCTTAAATGAAAAAATGACAGAAATACCTTGTGAAAGCTCCTCCCCCAATGACTCTCCTCTTGGTTGGGGGACCACTATCATCCATAATGCCTCGCCTTCAAAATGGGGAGAAAAAAAAGAATTTAAAAGCTATAGACTCAGAGTTCAAACCTTGTTTAATTTATCCAATTATTAAATGTATAGATTAATATTTTTATTTCTTTTGATGCCATAATAACAGTATGCATCATAACACATTTAGAAGGAAAAAACAAAAAAGAATATTACCTGGCCAAGCCAAACAGTCGACCTCTACCTCTAGCGATTCTCCCAGAATAACCATCTTCTTCTCTCTCTACTCCTTCCCCACTTAGCAATCGTTTTACTCTGTATTTGAAATAATGCTAAATAAATTAATCTTGACATTATAAAATCCACTTTTAAGACTTACGTATTTATAGTTAACTAAGTGACAGTGTAGCTACCCAGTATATATAGTCAGTGTAACTAAATTAAGATCTAATCTAGTCTCTAGAACTAGAATCTAGATCTATAGTCATTTCCATCTAATGAACACGTTAAAAGTTGCTGCCGCAATTTTTATAGCTCCGTAATGGTTAGTCATAGGAAAAAACTGCAAACATCTTTAAACTTGTTATCTATTCGTCAATAAAGATATTGTTTTGTTTCGCTACATAGTTACAATAAAATATGATATCGAAGAGGGTCGGGTCAATAAGGTCCAGCTCTGACATTAATGAACACCATTCCCTATATATGCTTTGTAACTTAACGAACACTTCATAGTTATTGTATTTTTAAAAAATTTATTATCTTCAAACTTCTTTTTACACCAACTCAAGACAGACAGGTCAGTGTTACTTTTCCCACTCTCTATAGCTTCATTCTCTGTTTATAACTGATGCCACAACAAGGCCACTAGACACAAGTTTTTCTGTACTAGGATGGCCAACCTTTTGCTTCAGTGCGCCAATTTTTTTTTCACTTCTAATTCTGATGCGCCACTTCAAATTTTATAAGTTTTAGTCCTTTAATAAAGTTAGTCATTTGTACATATTTGGTTTATTATACATATTAGTGTATAGTAGAGGAGGGAATTTAAGGAAAAAAACTTTACTTATTAATTCTGTCTTTGCTAACATTTTTAGTTTGCATTTATAATTTTAAATTATTATTTCTGTATGACTTCAAGTCTAATTATAAATTATGAACAATGTTAGCAGTTTTATATTTAAAAATAAATCATGTAAAAGGCAAAATATATATATTTAACTAGGAATTGGCGATTTTGTTCAAGTGTGCTTGCTTTCACCAAATCTGTAATATTATTATTAATTTTGTGACCTCAGTTATTTTCTTTAAAAAAGATTAAAACAATCATAATTTTTTCTAATAGTAGAAAGCTTAAATAGGTAACATATAGTATATATTTGCGAAAAAAATCCAATACACTAACAATTACACTAAACTAATATAATATGCGTTTTTTGGCCTGATTATCATTCAATTTGGTCGTCTTAACAGCTAGTAAATTTAATTCCTGTGGAACTTTTTTTGTCTGAAACTCGTTTATCATTTTTTTCTTGTGAACAGACATGCTTTTTCTTAATTTTTTTTCTAAGTGAGAAATGTGCCACTTTTGGCGCATGCGCCATAGGTTGGCCACCCTTGATCTATACTGTAGCCTGCCTAGTTGACCCCCCCCCCCCAAAAAAAAACCTGTGAGACCCTGCATGTTTAGCCCGCTCACTCCACTCAGTGGATAGATCAATAATTGTCCCTGCATGCTTAGTACCTACATGGTCGATCAATAGTTAGAGCACCAAGGAGAGACAATAAAAGAGAGGGAGGGCAGGATTGTACCTATCACTGTGTTTTGCTTGTTAATTGTATTAGCATATTTTTTGCTGTAGTACTCTACAGATCACTTTTGATTGCCTTTGTCTTTTTAACATTTGTAGCGCATTAATGATTTGTGGCAAAAAGAGATAAAATAATGTAAAATCAAAATGTAGCGCAGCCTCACAAGTCTTACAGCTATTAACACAATGGCTGTTGATCTACTATTCAATTTCTTATTTAATAAGTAGATCTATCGTCTACGAAACTCAATTCAAACTTTTGACCTGGGAGTGTGTCTCACCCGGCTGAGCCAGTGAAAAGCTCTCCCCTCATTGTTCCATGTCAACATTGTTAGGTCAAAACGCCACCAAAAAAAATCTTAACTTTCTAACTGTTAAACATTCTAGTCATAATTTATACACCATTATTGGAAAGTTCTGTTAAAGTATTTCGGTGATGTACTAATAAAAAAATTTTTTTCAAAGAAAATGTTTTTTATTTCACCTCCCTGTAGTGTAAACAGCTTGAGCCTTGCATTGGAATAAGTGGATGGCTGCCTGGTCATGCTGGTTGCACACTGGATTATTGTTTGGATTTATTATTTATCAATGGTCTCAGGTTCAAACCATGCCTGCTCCTATCCCCCGTCGTAATGCGGGAGGTTTGGACTAGGAAGTAAACTATCTTCAACTCTGAAGGAACAACCGAAACATGTAACATTTTACAAACAAAACAAACATTGACAACGCAACATTCATGATTGATTGATTGTGTGTGTCATTACATTAATTACAAGTTGAAGTTCCAAGTTGTTGAACAGGTCTCAAGCATAGAATTCATAGATATATAGTCTAGATCTACTTACCCTGGACGGTTTGGATCTCGTCCTGTTAATTTTTTAATGTTTTCATTGTAATTACGAAGCTTATCCTTCGATTTTTCAATTTCACTTTGGAGAACTTCCACTCCACTTAGATTTAGCTCTGCCATGTTGCAATCTCCGAGTGAAACAAAATTGTGTAAATAGATAATATAATAGTTACTTTTTAATGTTGAACAATATTTCGTACATCTATACTATTCGATCTAGATATAGAATCTATGCTAAACTAGATTCATATCTAGATCTACAATATCAAATATAAAATGGTTTTAAATTCCAAAGTAACTAGTAAAAGTGAAAAGATATATTGATAATATAAATTTTAATAGACTAAAATCTTAATATAGATCTGTATTATTAGCTATATAGATCTAGACATAACGATCGAGAGTTATCTGTATTTTGCTATTTACAAATAAATTGTTAATACATCATACCACTGGCGGATATATTTACCTACACTTAGACTTAGATTATAAACAATTAGATTTAGGATATGTAACAGAAACTTGAATTAAAATTAACGAATGCAAAGAAAAAATCATATCAAACTCCATATACTTTATAATAATGGCAGACGAAGTAATTTTTGAATTTTTACACATGGAGATAGTCGATCACATTCATAAGGAGTCATCAAATGAAGAAAAGGTGGGGTCTACTCAAGTCTAAGTCTACTAGCACTGCCTACTACTGGACTGGACTGTTCTGACTGTTCATTATGATTGTTTATTTATTAATCATTGATTATGCATTATATTATAAATCATTATTTGTCATCATCATTCACATGAGAGTTTCACATTGATTAGATTATCATTAGATAAGACTAAAATTAGATCTACCCCAGATGTAGTCTTAAATATAATCAATTATAATCTATTTACTATTAATTTATACTAGATCTATAATATAATATAAATTATAATTTTCTATTGATCTTAATCACCTAATAGACCTCATTCACCAAACATAAACAAACAACATTGAGCCACGTGCTTCTCTATGCAAATTACAATCTAATTTTAATCATTAATTGTTATCACATAAATAACAGTTTTTTTTCTTTGTTTTATCACTATTGACAATATTATCACGTGACCGTTCGTTTTGATGAATGAGGTCCATTGGTCTTATTCTTAGATCTAGATAGATTATCGTATCTTATAAATGTCTTATTATATAATACTGACGTTACTTAAAAAGACAAAATTACATAATACGTATTTCATGTGTCAATCTAGAATCTAGTCATGCTAAGTCATTTGTTTTCCTGGCTAATTCAGGCAATCCATTAAATTTTGGCATTCTCTAATCCAGGGGTGGGCAACCTTTTTGTATGAAGGGCCGCATTTTTTAAAATTTGGGAATGGCGGGCCGCATATGTATATACAACTTAGAAAGATACTCTAGCTAACTGTGTAGAATGGCTTTTAATTCGTATTTACACTGTATTATATTCACGTTTCTTTTTTTCCACACTCCACGTTTAGGAAATACAACAAGAGTTAGCAAATTTTAAACCCATTTTACGATTTTTGTTTTAAATTGCTGTCGTCTTTTAAATTACAATATCCCAAAAATATACAGTTGTACTTAATGTGCAGTATTTTACTTTTTACACTCGTGCATAATGTTCCGGAACTGTGGAACTAGCTTATTAGTTGTTACCCTTGTGATTGCTGTCAAATTAGAGTCAGTCAAAAATGACCAGTAATTATACTTGTTTAGTTTCAACAAAAAAAAATGCTTGATCACTGAATGAGACTAGACTATACATTCCGGAAGTTAAATGTCGGGAAATTCGCCCTTGCGGAGCATCACCAGAGATTGCCGCCCATGTCCTTCAATGGTGCATACTAAATCAAGAGACCTGAACAAGACTCTGGACCCAAAACCCTCTTATAGAATCAAAACTATTCAGAGAACTGCCTGATCTGGAAATCACTGCGCGGTTCATTTCAGATAAAGGATTACTGATCTGAATCCTCCAACATGTAAAATGAGAACAAAGATGAAGAACAGATGTATGTGTACCCAAATAGTGTGAACAACAGCCAAGATTTTTTTAAGTGTGGAATTACAGCTTCTGACACCCATAAGACTCATGAGGAAGTACTGAAACTTCTCTTTGATGGAGTTATGGCCTCAGGAGTAGAATCAGCTTTTGCACTAAATGGTGAGCTGATGGTATTGAAACATTGTTCCTGATGTCTTATAATTTGATTTTATAAATTGCACAATTAAGGAATCTAAATAATTCTTGTACTTTTAATTATTTCACTAGAAATAGTTTCCCTTTTCAATGACAAAACCTGATTCTTTTGCTTGCTTGTAGAAATGGGAAAGCCTTGTTTGAAAAGATTTTACATGCATTTACATTTCATATGTAATAGGCCCATTGCAATAGCAATTATGAAACACATGAAATATGTCTTCCACTTTTCATTAGAAATATTGGTAACAAAGTTGCAGTCAATGTCCTTCAAGTAACATAACAATTTCTTCCTTGAGATTTTATATTCTTCTCATTTCCCTTGCCCATGCTAAGATAGTGGATACATTGGATTACTTGTTCATAAATTAGAACTTCCTGTGGTTAACATCCCCTAGCTCTACTAAGTTTGATTAGTAAGTCTTTCTGATCTATAATATGTTAAAATTGTATCCAGCTTTATGCAAACTTTCATGTTTAGAGTTTATGTTTGGGGTATTTTTTTAAATTAAAAATAAAAAAGCATCGAATAAATACTTATCAGAGATTATGTCTTCTATTGAGTGTATTGATATAAGTGTATTCTTCGTTTACTTGAAACTTTTTATAATGAGACAGTTTCAATAATTTATATAGATATTATTTTTATTCACATTTGCATATATATTATATATTATAAATATACATATCATATCATTTATTTGAAGTACAGAGATTCCTTCAGTAAGAGTTTAGTAAAGAGAATTAAATCTTTTCTTGACATTTCATTTAGCAGCCCATTTTTAATTTATATTTTTTTAAAGAGGGGAGGTGACAATAGTGACATAGAAAATATATAAATAAAATACATTCTTTGTTAATAATTCTAAAATAGACATTTATATATATATATATATATATCTACGAAACTCAATTCAAACTTTATAGATATTAGGGGGGGGGGGGGTGTAACGTCTGTGTGTTGGTGGTCACTAAGATGTAGAATCATGCATTAATATTGTTACAAACCCGGTGGTGACACAGATGTTCATAGGCTGTGTGTGTTTTTAGCTTACGCAAATCGCCCCCGTCCAGCGCTAGACGAGCAGTCAACCATGACCAGTGACAGTACACGCCAGTTCGGCAACGACTTGTGTGTAAATATTACGCACGCAAGTCACAACGATTGTAATCAACCTGAGTGGTCAAGCGACGTTCCATCCAGTTCTGGAAGGCCAGAAGAGACCCTATATAAGAGCAAGTGTGTTTGAGTCAAGACACTTCACGTTACCTCACAATGGGACCAAGATGAGGCGAGAACCAGCAAGGTGTGTGAAGTCAGTGCGGAGCAGAGACTAAGTTTTTGTAAAGACAGTGTTAATGTTGTTGCCAATTGCGATGTATTCAAAATTAAATTGCTTCTGTTACTTTGGAGCCCTGAGTTGTGAGGTTCTTTAAGTTCGTTGTGTCATGTGGTGCAGTTTGAAGAGAGCCTGGATAGTAGGAGAGATGTAACACTATCAATGTGTCGCAAATGCTGTAGAATGCTGGGTTTGTGCGTCCTGGAGTCACACTTAACACGTAACAAACATAAATGATACAGATTGACTTAAATCCATCTTTAGCAGACAAATATGATGTTTATTCAATGATAACTATATACTGCACGTCATAGTAGTTACACAAAGATAATCCAATTTGAAATATAAACACATCCGCATCACATCAGTATCAAATATACTAAGTCCTCTAGAGTACCAATAACATTCGCATCACAGCGGGTAACAGAATCACTTCAATAACATGTATCCAGCTCAAAGTACAGAAAACAACTACTAAAATATGTGTACTGTCTCTACTGACTTTTAGTGACTACTCAGCTCAACTGACCTAAAGTCAGTTTAGTCATTCTTACTTCCTCTTTCTATATCAGAGGTTTCTTAGTGGTTAAGCGCTTGGCTTTCGAACATGGAGTCCTGGGTTTGAATCTCAATGAAGACTGGGATTTTAAATTTCAGGATTTTTAAGGGCTCCCTGAGTCCACCCAAGTCTAATGGGTACCTGACTTTAGTTAGGAAAAGTAATTGTGCTGGCCACATGACATCCTTCTCATAAACTGTTGGCCAAAGAAACAGGTGACCTTAACATCATCTGCCCTATAGATAACAAGGTCTAAAAGGGGAACTTTACTTTTTTTTTTAATATAGATCTATATATTCTAGATTTATTTAGACCTATGTATTTATCTAGCATTTAACATTGGAAGAAGTTGACTCATTTCAACACCTAAAGTTAGGGTCAAACATAACAAGAGATGGAGGATCAGTAAAAGAGAGAAAATTCTGTTTAAGCTTGGCATCCACTGCCATGAGCAAACTGTAGAAAATCAGGAAGAGTAACATCTGCTTCCCAGTAAAATTAAAACTATTTTTTGCTAGTGGTCTCTGTATTCCTATATGGTTGTGAAAGTTTGACACTGAATCCTGAGGCTGAAAGAAAAACCAAGTCTTTGCTAAAAAAAATGCTGGGTATTATATACTAGGAAAAGAAGATAAATGAGTTTATACTTTTACAAGTCAACACTCTGTCTGCCAAAAAGGAGGAACTCCTCAGTACTGTAAAGAGACGAAAGCTGAGCTGGTCTAGTCATATTGTAAGTCATGACTCACTGTCAAAAGTCATTCTTCAATGTACAGTGAAGGGAGCACGAAGGAAGAGTCATAAAAAGAAAAGCTGGCTGGATAACATACAAGAAAAAACTAGCCTCTCGATATCCTGCTTAGAACAGCTGCTGACCGGGAAAAGTGACTGGATTTTTTGTTACATAAACTTCCACAGCACCCCTACGACAAAAGTCAAGGAACAGATGAGATGAGAGATGTATTTCTAACAAATCTGTATTACCTGGGTTTGGAAAATAAAAATTATCCATTCTATTTTATGATTCTCAAGAGGTTATAATTTATACTAACAATTAGATACAAGATTTAGAATATGGATAAGCCTATTAGTATTACTACTACTAGTTATTTATAGTACTCTATTATTTTTATTTCAGGAACAAGGAATATCTAAATTAGAAGCACTTGGATTTAGAGTTGGTCAAAGTCTCATTGAAAGGTAAAAATAGATTCTATGATTTTTATTGATTATGATCTATTATATTTTATTTAGTTTAACTGTAATTTACTTCTAGTCTAAAATTCAACATAGTAACTTTGGTATTTTCAACCATCCTTTCTGATTCCATATATTTGTATCTCAGTCCAGTGATATTGTTTCCATTTCTGTCATGTAATACCTGGAGTGTCATGCAGTTTATCACAGAGCATAGCTTAAAATTCACAGTGATAGAGGAGCTATTGAAGTCTAGCTTCCTTACTTCAAAAGTTCTTAACATGTAATGGGCAGACCTTCAGTTGCTTTGTGTCATTGGTGGTTGTGGATAACTTTTATTTTTCAAAAAGAATGTCTATTTCCCATGCTGTGACATAGTCATTTATTTAGTGTTGTGCTTATATTAATATCTGTATTATCAATTATAATAATTTTCTAAAACCTTTAAGGCAAAATAAGTTTCTTTTTTATCAATTTGTTTTGTAGGTTTTAGAGATAAATCTATGTTTTAATACTTAAAAACTTTTTGTTGCTGTTGCTTTTAGTTAAATTTGTTAAGAAAGAAGGCATTGTTTTTTTTTTTAGTTTGGGCTATTTATAATTTTAAGATACTTGAGCTAGTCATAGAAACATTAAATCTTACATAAGAAAAAATGCATATATTTCATTATAGATTAGCAAAAGACTTATAAAGCAACTATTGGGTTAGAGAGTTCACAAATATTTAAAAAATTCCTTACAAGAGATCTGGCATTCTACAAAATAGTGGGATGATGAAAGTCTAAAAAATTCCATTGCCTCAAACAGCTACAGACTGAAGCAGAGCAGAAAGGAAAGCCTTAGACCTAACAGTTACTACCTGTCAAGATTGTGTTTGGGAGAGCTTTGTTTTGTTTTCACAATCATATGGCAAGGTGCCTATAAATCTAATCAACATGCTTCTAGCACACAATGGAGCAACTCAGAGCTGAATGTAATTTTCTTGTGTTTAATGCTTTCAAACTCAATTCAATCACTCATTGATCAAAATATAAATCACTTGTTACACTGATAGCTTGAATAGAGTATTATGGTTGAAATAAGTTAGAATACAGGAGTGTCATAGTAGTCTCGTTGTTGGAATTGCTAGAATATGTTACAGGTACTCTTGTTGAAGATATTGCTGAGATGTGCTAATGTTGTAGATCTTTTCTTAAGATGTCAGATGTTACAAGAAATTACTGTGACGTGCAGAGGATTCAGTAGATGTATATCTAGATCTAAATGCTATCTTAGAGATTCAATAAACGAAGATCCTTTTAATTCAAATACAGAGCTTATCTTATATCTTCTTATCTTATATAATACAGACGTTACTTCAAAAAAAGAAGATGATTATGTCCTACGCGTCATGCATTTAGTCATGCATATTAACCAATGACTTAAATTCTGCCAAGTCACTGGTTTTCCTTACTAGCTCAGACAACCCATTCCATGCTCTAATAGCACTAGGGAAGAAGGAGTATTTGTAAAAATTTGTCCTAGCATATGGGACAAGGAATGTGCCTTTATCTTTGTGTCTTTCAGAGTATTTTATTAAATTTTGTTTTTGTATTTGAAGATTATGGTTCCGTGTTTTATATATAATTGCTACTTTACTTTTGAGTCTTCTGTCCTGAAGGCTTTCTAAATTTAGTGATTTTACTAAAGGTGTTACTCTAGTCAAATGTGAATATTCGTTTGTTACGAATCTCACTGCTCTATTTTGTGTCAGTTTCTTAATGTTTTCTTGAGTTGAGGGGTCCTAAGCAGAGGATGCATATTCTATTATTGGCCTAACCAAGGTTAAATAACATTTTAGTTTTATGTTCTTATTTGATTTATAGAAATTTCTTTTAATAAATTCTAATACTTTGTTTGATTTTTTTATAGTTTCATCAATATGTGGATTCCATGACAGTTTTTCATTTATTATAACACCTAGGTATTTTGCGTTTTTAGTCTGTGTTACTGGTTTGTCATGAATAAGATAAGTGGAATTAATTTGTTTTAGTTTTTTTGTTACTCTTAACAACTGACATTGTTCTGGGTGGAAAGACATGTTCCAATTTGATTCTCATTTCTGTAATTCATCTAATTCTCTTTGTAAAATATCTGTGTCTTGTGTTGTTTTTATTGTTCAATACATTATGCAATCATCTGCAAATAATCTAACTTTTGTTCCTGAAGTAATGCAATTTGATAAATCATTTATGTAAATTAAAAATAGTAGTGGATCCAAGACTGTTCCTTGAGGTACACCTGAGTTTACTGTTATCGGTGTTGATTTAGAGACATTTATTATTACAGTTTGTTCTCTCCCTATCAGAAAATCTTAAATCCACTGATGCAGTGGACCATTAATGCCGAAATATTTTAATTTTTTAAGCTAACTATGGTGGTGAACTTTGTCAAAAGCCTTAGAAAAAATCACTATTATCTAAACCTTTTGAAAAATCATCAATTAGTCCTATTAGTTGTGTCTCACATGATCTATATTTCCTAAAGCCATGTTGGTATGGGGTGAGGACATTATGTTTGTCTAAGTAGTTTATGATATTGCTACATATTATGTGTTCTAGGATTTTACATGTGATGCTGGTAAGTGATACTGGTCTGTAGTTTACTGGGTCAGATTTTTCTCCTTTTTTAAATAGGTGGGTGACATTAGCTTCTTTCCAGTCCTTTGGTAGTCTGCCCTGGTTAAGCGATGCCTGAAAGAGTATTTTGAACACTGGGGCTAGCTCATTGCTTAGTTCTTTGAGTAATCTAGCTGGAATATCATCATCTCCAGACGCTTTATTTGGTTTGGTGTTGGCTAATAGTTTTTGAATTCCATTTTCTTGTACTGCTATATCTTCTATGTTGTCTACTTGGTTCAAATTAAGTAATATGTCTTTGTCTCCTGGGGCTGAGAATGCTGATGCAAAGTATTTGTTTAGGATGTTTGCTTTAGTTTCATTATCATTATGTATTATGTTATGTTCATTATTTAATGGCGCTATGCCTGTTGTTTCCATTTTCTTAGACTTAATGTATGACCATAGGTTTTGTTGTTATCTTTAGATATTACATTGTTTATGTATTCACTCTGCAGCTGTCTGCTTACTTTTTGGGTTAAGTGTTTAATTTTTATATACTTTTTGTAAACTTTTTCTGCCTTAGTTTCTTTAAATTTTCTGTATAGGTTTTCCTTCTGTTTACAAAGCTTCTTTCGTCTATTATTAAACCAGCATTTATTTATTTTGTTTGATGTGTATTTAGTTGGTATATGATTTTCTATAATTCTTTTAAGATGGTTTTTAATGAAATTCCAGAGGTCATCGACTGGTTGGTTAATGTCTTTTTCTAATAAGAATGTTAGTTGAAAGTTTAATGCAGCTTGGTGTAGTTGTGTTAGGTTACATTTATTCCAGAGTAAGATTTTTCTTTTGGGTTTTGTATTGGCTACTGCTTTTATCTGACTATGTATTTTTATGATCTCATGGTCTGATAGACCAGGGATAATATCATAATCAACTACTAATCCAGGTCTGTTGGTTAAGAAGAGATCTAATGTGTTGTTTAATCTAGTTGGCTTTTTCATGATTTGATCTAAACTTAGGTTGTGTAAAGTTTCTATGAAAAGCTCATTTATGTCCTTAAGGTTTTGGTGTTTATCTATGGTTAGTGTTTTCCAATTTATATCAGGTAGGTTGAAATCACCCATAATCCAAAAAACTGCATTTTTATTTGTCTCTTTAAGTGTAGTAATCTGATTACATAGTTCCTGCATGTATTCTAAACTAGAATCTGGTGGTCTGTAAATGCTGCCTATTATTAGAGATGTTGAGGTGGTATTAATTTTACAAAATGTTGGTTCTATATTTTTTGAGTAAGGTAAGGTAATTTCTTCTGCTATAAGAGTGTTTTTTATTGCTAAAAGAACTCCTCCATGATTATCAGCCCTATCTTTTCTAAAAATTTCATAATTACTATTGAAAATTTCTGCATTATAAATTTCAGGATGTAGCCAAGTTTCTGTTCCTGCAATTATGTCTGGTTTCTCACATTCTAATAAAATTTCTAAGTCTGCTGTTTTGTTCCTAATGCTTTGAAAATTGATTACTAAGATTTTAAGGTATTTTGGTATTACTTATTTAGTAGGTTTGTTTAGTGAGGCTGTTGTATTAATTTTAGTAGATTTAGGTTTAACAGGAGTGGATCTGGCTAGTGGTTGGTGAGTTTGGTTTGGGAAAGGAATCAAACAGTCCTGATGTAAACTGAGGTAACCCACACGGTTAATTCAGCAACAAAGAATCACTGTATGTACAAAGTATAAAAATAGACTGTATCAAATAACTATCTTCTTTCAAAGCTCAATAATAAAATATATTCAGAATAATACTAGATCTAATAAAATACAAGACTTGACGTAGCAAGTTATTGCTCAAAACTAAAATGCGTCTTATCTCTATGAAAATTCTACCATGACTAAAGATTTCTAGATCGCGCGTTTTCTAGCCTCATCTTAGATGCTTGACTTTAACCAATCAAATCATTTCATGTCATATGTCGCTAATGATTGACACGTGTCAGATTACATCATGGGGAATTTTGACATTTGACGTGCTGTACAGGCATAGATATGTTAAGTTATTTAAACTAGACTTTGGTTTATTAAATTGATACGTGACTAGGAGCTCAAATATAATGCAACAATGAATAAGAACACTAAATAATCCACAAGGAACAATGACTAATAACTAGCGACTGTGAACAATGACCAACCAAGCTTCACATTCCTCATATAGCAATGTATATATCTTTCTGGATTGTTTCTGAACACTGATTTTAAGCTCTATCATCTGCCCTTAATTCCACATCTAGGTTAAACAAATCAAGGTTATCTAGAATAGTATACATATTACTGATCAGCTGTTATTGTGTGCAGTCAAGTGTGACATTACACTAGAACTGTATTTGGTCACTTAATACTGAACCTCAATATAAATAGCATATTAACAATATCCCAGGACATTCTCAAAGCCATGGAAATGAAACTACAGACATAATAGTTTAAAAAAAGGTGGAAGTACCAGTCAGAAACATCTTTCCATCCAAAAAAGAGGGGAAGAAAGCTATCCAGAGTAACACTAAACAAGATCATCCAACTCACACCCAATTTACTAGAAAATTAAGGCTGAGAGTTTGATAATGATTGTAACATCTATTAAGTTTCCATGCTTTATTTAAAGGCCCATTGATTCATATTAGGTTTCCCAAGAAACCCCTTTCAAAGATAAACTTTATAAAGATTAACTATATCTGTAAACTGCAGATATAGAACTTATTGTTTGTCAGATAAGAATAAAGAAAAAAGCAGAAATAATACTTTTAAAAATTTAATCAATTATTTTTTTTTTTACAAAACTTTGATGTAACATGCTTGGAATATATTTTTTTAAAGATTATTTTTATTGTAAATTATTATATACATAATATTGATGTTTTTATTGTATTATATTGAGACCTCCAAAAAAGTTACCATAATATGACACTTTAAATCAACCCTAGGCAGACAACTTCAACAGATGTGGAAAAATAGGTTTGTCTCTACGAAGCCATGAAAAATACTGCACTCATTATTCTTGAAACTGTATAACAATGTCTAATACGTATTATTAAAAATTATCTATCATTATTATCAACACTACATTTCAGGTTAACTAAAGAATGTTCTCGCTTTAAAGATGAATTGGACACGATGAAATTTCTATGTAAAGACCTCTGGAATCTTGTTTATAAGAAACAAATTGATAATTTAAGAACTAACCACCAGGTGGGTCTTAGAATGTGTTGTTGTTGTTGTTTTTTTTACTTTCTTCAATGATATTCAGCTGTTACAGAAAAGGCTTTAAACAATAACACTAAATGGAACAAAACCTGAGGCCCCATAAACTTGTTGAATTTGCTGCTAGAATATTTATGTACTAAATCAACACCACAACTGAACGAATGGATTTTTTAGTTTGTTAATGTCACATTTTTTTCATGCATATAGGAGAAGCTAGAAAATTTTATTTTTTTTTAGTAACATTTTAGTTGGGCGGAAGTTGGAAGGGTGTATTGTTACAATTGGTGAAACTTTTTTTTCTGTCAGGAAATATGCATTTCTAGTATGTATACAGTAAAACTTAGCAGTCGATCCGGGCAGATGAAATAAAGTTCATCTATTTCTATGGCCGAGAGTTAATGAGGGTGTCGGGGCCAGCACAACAATTAATCAGCTTTACCATTAGAGTTGAGTGGACTTCAAATCCCCAAGTTCAATAACTGGGCTGTCATTGGGATTTGAACTCGATACAGAAACCAAGCACTTTCCCAGTCGGCCATCACATTCCCCATACATACACACACACACATACATATATATATAGATAGATAGATAGATAGATAGATATGTATTAACTGTAGTGCTATGAAATGTTTTGTTACCCTTCTTTATTGACCTCTTTTTAAAAATAAATATGAATTTTATGAAGGTAACGTTAACAAATTTCAATACAGTTAATCTCTGGAAATGAAGTAACTATATCAAAGTGAGTTGTGATAAGGCACACCTTCTATAAGGCCAGCCTCAGAAGCTGGTTGGAATATGAATATGTCTTAACTACCAGAGGGATCACAGAGCTGATAGTTGTCTTTCTTCCAATCTATAAACTTAAAAAAAAATAACCTCTCAACAATTACTTTTTCAGGGTGTTTATGTTTTACAAGATAATAGGTTCAAATTTTTAGTTCAAATGTCAACAGGAAAGCAGTACATGGAATCTGCACCTAAGGTAAAATTTGTTGGTTTATAACTTGTCAACACCTACCATTACAAAAGATAAGTTGAATTGAAAATTCAGTCCTTACGTTTACACTAGCATCTTGTTTAATAATCAGGTTCATTTTTCTTTACAGTATTTGGCATTTCCATGTGGAATGATCAGAGGGGCTTTGTCTAACCTGGGTATAAATTGCATCGTTACAGCTGAAGTCAGTGCTATGCCTGCATGTAAGACCTTTTATTCTTTCAACACCTATTTTCTTGGTAGTCAAAAACATGTTTTTACTTAGCTTATCTTTTTACCACCATCTGTCGGCCCCAAGCCCGGGTGAGAAAGGAAGAGGGTTTGGTGTGTGACTAGCAACCCCACCCTGTAAAACCACAATTGCTACAGAAACGCCAAAGTTGAAACATGAAACAAAACCAATGTTCAAAATTTGAATTATTTAGTTCCAGCTGAAGTTTTTCACATAGTAATAATTGATGGTTAGCCAAGTTGTTAAAAAATCATGCTAATAACAGGAATGTGATGGGTTCAGTTCCCATGGTGGCCATTTTTAGCAAGGGGCAAAGACACTATAAGTTTTGTGTGGTTTGTCTGTCCGTCCATCTGTCCCGTTTAGATCTCGTAAACTAGAAAAGATAGTGAAAGTCCGACATCATAGTATTTTAGACCATTCAAAGTTCTGATGCAATGGCTACTTTTTTCTTTTCTGAAAGCGAAAAATCTAATTTTTAAATCAATTATGCTAGCAGTTTTTTAATAAAAATACACCATTTTTACAACTATTCACTATTAATAGTAACAAACAGTGGAGGATATTTAGTAAGGGACTTGACTATTTACCTTATTTTTAGCACAATTTTGCAAACGGTTTTAGATTTTTTGTCAAAAAAATATTTTTTTACAGTTATATTGCTAAGTTAAGAAAGTTCTGTCATACTAATTACTACATTAACGAAAAAAAATCTATTTAGTATGCATATAAGTGGAATATAATTTAAAATAACAATTAATAGGTAGTTTTTTCATATTATCGCGTAAACGGCAGAGCTACACCACAGCAGTGTAACACTTAAGGAATTATATTTTTTTATGGAAATTTATATTTTTTCGTGAGGCTTTGAATAAGAAATTGACCCTTTACAAAACAATTAGATAATCATTAAAAGACATCAGTTAGGCCATGTTTATATCTAACTTCACATTCACCTTTCTCGTGGTCTGCTGAACCCTTTGGGCACCGGGGCCGCACCCACACAAGATCTGTCAAACTTCTTTCTCCATTCTTCTCTGTCATTTGCCTTTCATAGAATTTCATTCTGATTTTCTTTCTGAAATTATTGAAACCTGCCATTTTACTTGCCTGGGTGGGCTACTTTGGGGACCGATTTTGAGTTTGTGTTTCCACACAAACTGTCTTTGTAATCTTGTTCTCTTTATTTTCAATGGCAAATAAAATAATATTTAGTTATTATTTGAACATTGAGTAGCAATTGATTTTTTTTTCTATTACTTATTTTCTAATTGTAATGAACTATCTCATTGATTATAGAACAAATATAATTCTTTTCTCTTTACATGGAATGCAGGTAAATTTCAAATTCAGATACAGAGGTCATGATAAAGAAAAGCACATCTAGAATTTAGATTGTATGAAGAAACAGAGCTACCCAGTGTATTGTGGTTATGTGATTGGCATACTGATTGGACAGTTTAACATTGAATCAATTGAGTGAATACATTTTTGTGCCATTAAATGTGTTGATAACATTAGCTCAGTTTCAAAACTGAATAGTGACTACAATTTTTTAAAGTTATTATTGTTATTAAATATGTACTGTAAATAAAATATATTTTAAAAAATATTTCATTCATTGTTTGTTATATTTTTTTTTGTGTTCTTGTTTTTAAAAATCTGTCAACTTCTTCACCAGAGAAACCATGTCTCACATTGATCACAATCTTCTAAATTTACACCAAAATCAAAATGATCTAGCAGAAGACCTTTAACAAATAGAACTTGCATCAATTTGGTTATCTTTCTGTATGAATGAGAAAAGGCTTTAAAAGATTTCAGCTCAACAGCAAAAGCTGGTTGGTGGAAGAATATGAAATGCAACAAATAGTAATCAGACAACTAATTTGCCATTAAAATTGTTAGTGATTTAGACAATTGGTTCTTTCATGAATATAATTTTTGGGTCAACATATTGTACTGATGATCCACAACAACAAGATTTCAAAAACTCTTTTTCTGTACAAGTGGCCTATTTTTAAGGACCGGTATAGTTAATTTGAAGTTCAACTAATCATAGACCTATATCAATACACTGCTAGTGTATGAAGTCAACTTTTACAGCAAAGCCTTACATCTTCAAAATTGCTTACAATCAATTTGAGTGCAATGTATATATCAGGTGTCGGGACCCTGCGGCTCTTTGGATGTTAAGCTGCGCAAATATTTATTTTATCAAAAATTTAAAAAAATCGTTCTGATTCGATTAACGAGTATTAGGTATCGATTCTATCTCTCAGTCATTTTTACTCTCTTTCAGCGCACCCCTCCACCATTTCTTAAAATGTAACATATTTGCAGGTGGAAGATATTTAACTTTCTTCTACCTTATCACATAAAAGACACTGCACTAGTTGGCATTGTTGTCAGATTTATGTCTTCCTAAAGACCAAAAGAAGAACTTCTAGGATTGCTACCGCTCTCATGACAAACTAGAGAAGAAAATACCTTGAAGACAATATAATCGATACCGGTATAATAAAATCATTTCAATAGCAAATGATGGAGCCAGAAGTATGACAGGAAAAAAGAAATTAGCAACTACGCTTCATTGGCACAAAATAAACCACCAAATTCTTACGTTTTCAGCATAATACATCAAAAAGCGCTTTGTGCCCTAACATTTCCGGACGAAATAGTTGAGGTCATGAATTTGATAATCATGATTGTTAACAGCATCTTGTCAAAAGCATCATACCATGGTCAGATTAAAGGAGTGTTAACGAAATGGAGATGCCGACATCCTTCTTTACAATAAAGTGTGAGGCTTTCCAAAGGTAAGGTGTTGAAACGTTTTGCTTTGTGCTTGAATGAAATAAATACATTCCTAAATGAAAAAGGCATTAATCACCCTGAATAAGAGAATGACAAATGGTTGCAAGCATTTTAATTTATGGTGGATATAAAAATGAAACTAAATGAGCTGAATCTAAAACTGCAAGGAATGGAAAACATTGCCTATATGTTTTGGTAGAATTGGTTTGTTAAAAAATATATATATTGTTTTTGCAGAAGATATTCAGTCAATTAGGCCTACTTCATTTTCAATTTGTAAAGCAATATTGCGATTAAACCAGTGCAACTGTTGACAAGAGTTACTTCAGCACAGTTTTAAAGATAAATCTGCTGGCAGATTTGAGCAATTGAAAACAAAAAAAAATAATTGTAGCATTTATACAAAATCCTCTCAACACAAATAGTTACGAAATCCACATTGAGCGAATTGGAATTCATACTGGATATCTAGACATGCAATTGATCGATTTAAAAAGTAAAGTTTTCTGGAGTGAAAAATGTACAGAGTTAAAAATCAATTTGGAAGAGTTGAAGCTCAAGAAATGTACGTAACGCAACAAAAGTGGACAGCTTTAAAAGGAATGGCGCGACATGAGGCTCTTAAATTGGACGCATAGAATAGTCTCCCAGATTACTACAGTCAGTTGAAAAAGTTGGCATTACGTTGGCTGACATTCTTCGGATCAACATATTCGTGCGAGCAAGTGTTCTCTTGCATAATTATATTTAAAAGTAAAGTAAGAAACCAACTAACAAATGAAAATTTTTGAGTCGTGTTTGAAACTAAAAAAATTAATGAGCCAAATTCATCCAAACTTTCTATAACTATGCAAAGCCATAGTTCCCATTGAATTTATTAGCTCAATTATTTGTTATTGAAGTACAAGTTAGTGTTGTATGTAAAAGTGTAGTGGCTTACACTTTTTTAAAATAATAAGTAATTATTATACCCATGGGCGTAGCCGAGGGGGGGGGGGGGGTTGGGGGTTCAACCCCCCCCCCCCCCCAAATTAAATCCCCCGCCCGGGGGGGGGGGCGGAATTCAAGAACTGATTTTTTGCTTTCATTTTGTTTATATATACCAGGGGTTTTGAGTTTAAAACCCCCTATCAGGGGATTTGCAGTTAAATCCCCCTCTTCTATAAACAAAACTTTTTTAAAAATGCAAATGACAATCCCCGAATTCCAAGAAAACAGCTAAGGAAGATTTTGACTTTAAAACCGCCTCCAAAAATTACGATAAACCCCCTCTCAATATAAAAAAAGCAAATTACACACTCAAATTCTATGAGCGTAGCCAAAGGGGTTTTGAGTTTAACCCCCCCCCCCACCCCCTCCAGTTGGGGTTTGAAACTAAAAAGTACCTCTTCAATATAAAAAAAAGCAAATTACACACTATAAAATCTACTAGCGTAGCCAAAGGGGTTTTGAGTTTAACCCCCACCCCCTCCAGTTGGGGTTTGAAACTAAAAAGTACCTCTTCAATATAAAAAAAAGCAAATTACACACTATAAAATCTACTAGCGTAGCTAAAAGGGTTTTGAGTTTAAAACCCCCTGCCAGCGGGGTTTGAAGCTGAAAAATACCTCTTCAATATTTTTTAAAAAGGCAAATTACGCACTCAAATTGCTATAAGCGTAGCCAAAGGGGGGTTTGAGTTTAAATCCCCCTTCAGAGGGTTTTGATGCTAAAAAATACCTCTTCAATATAAAAAAAAAAGCAAATTACACACTAAAATTCTTTGAGCTTTTTTTAAAATTTAAAACCCCTCCAGATGGTTTTTAGTTAAAAATTCCCCTACAGAGTGTTTTGAGTTGGAAATCTGTCTCTTCAATATTATTTTAAAGCAAACTACAGTCACCAAATTCTATGACCGTAGCTAAATGGGGTTTTAAATTAAAAAAAAAACAAAAAACTTCAGAGATTTTTTTAGTTTAAAACCCCTCAACAGATGATTTTGACGATAAAACTTTCTTTTTCGATATAAAATCTAAAGCAAAATACAGGCATGTAATTCCAAGAGTGTATACAAGAGAGGTTACACATTTTTACCAGTGGCTGGGCTCAATTAATAAAGTGTGAATAGTCATCTGCCGAAATTGAAAAACACTAAATGTGGCTCAAAAAAGATGGCTAAGACGGATTTTAGGAGTCAGTTATAGAGATCGGGTTATCGACAAAATGAATTACGCATAATAAGAATTGCGGAAACAGCTTCCGGAAAATGCGCCGAACGGCGCGAGAGGGTCTAAGTCAGTGAGAATAGCACATAAGGTTTTGAAAAAAAAATGTTAATAAATGCACTGTAGATACTTCAGAATATCCATTTTGTTGGCTTTCAATACCAGAAATAGTGCTCGGCCGCGGGGCTTCGCCCCGCGCTGGGGGAGCGCTGTGAGCTTCCCCAGACCCCCTTGCTAGAAAGGGCGGGGACTCTACAAGTTTTCCACTAATTCCAGGAAAGAGCCTATTCTAGGGCACAATAAGCGTCTTCCGAAAGGGTCAGAATATAATCAAGATTAATTATGTACACACACACACATACATATATTTTTTTTCGCGGGGGGGGGGGGGGGGGCGAGGGGGGAATCCATCCCCCAACCCCCCCCCCCCCGAAAAAAATCCTGGCTACGCCCATGATTAGACCATATATCTATATTAACTAATAACTAATAAAGATAATGAGATATTTTTTTTTATGAATAAATAGATTACTTTTTTTTTTGTTTTGTTGTTTTTTAATTAATATGAGTACTATTTATTGTTTGGAAGAAAAAAAAATTGTGGCTCTTTAAAAATGTTGAAATTTTGTAAATTATAATTTTTGGCTCTTCCGACTCTAAAGGTTGCCGACCCCTGCACTCGACTAGAAATTCGACCATTCTGAGACCAAAAAGCCTAAAAGAATCACACTAGCGGAGACATTTTAAAATGTTATCGTCAAAACGTTTTCACCCATATTATTGCATACGCCCCTCGCAAAAAGCGGTCTATATTAAACAAGGTTCTTATAAGAAGATAAAACTACGTCTCTTACTTAAGATATTTTAATTTTTACAAGCCCCTACATGTAATTTAATATTATTCAGATAAATTACACTGAAAATAAAAAACATTTTTTCACCGCCCCCTCACCTTGTTGATCGTTGGCTTGTCTCTCCAGACAACTAGCACTACTGAACCAACGTAGGCGTTTAATATTTTTAATAAATAAACTTAAAATAACTTGAACAAACTTCTTATGTGAACATAAACTCAATATAACTGTTATTTCAATATTCACAGATTTAACTTGAGATAGAGATCTAATATTTATGAAATAAACTGATATTTAAACGAAATCTAACTCAGGACAAAACAACGTCTTTACTCTTTCATGTCTCAAGATCGTCTGCCGTTTCACTAATTTAATCATCCTAAACGCATAACCACCAATCAATTGCTTAACCTCTTCTTAACGTCGCCTAGGAAACACAAACACTTTATGACACCCCTTTTTGTCAAGAAGTTGCTTCCCCCCCCCCCTCCCCCGAGGGAACCCAAAGTTTTAGAAACGCTGAATTAAAGATACAGATGATCAATAATGCAAAAAAGAATCTAATCTAAATAATAATCCAATACAGAATACTTGCACAATTAAAAAATACACTCAAAAAAATTTATACTGTTAATTATAATTAAATATTATCCTAAGTAGTTCTGATATTAAATATTTATAAAACAGATTCCGTTTTTAACTGATTTTACTACGAAAAGAAGATAATTAAAAATGTATTTTAAACTAGAACACAAATGAACTTAATGTAGATCTACACCAGTAACATCTACACTCTATAATCGGACACATATTCTACTCTCAACTAACAGCCATTTCCAATAAAAGTGACAATGTTTTAAAATTGACTTTCTAATCACTGGATCTACTCACAGAGCGGGCTATTCGACTCGAAACAAATATTTACAAACAAGGCCAGGATATAGTCGGCGCCTATGGAAAAACCCATGGGAATCCCTGGCGCGGCGATTTTTTTTTTTTAGTTTCCAAAATAACTTTTTATTGTACGAATATCATGTCCCCCCCCCCCTTTTTTTTCCCCCAAGTTTTCAAAGGATAATGAAATCATTAAAATTTAAATAAAATATTGAAGTAATTTTTATTATTATTAAACCAAAAATTTAAAAAGAAAAGGAATATCGAAATAATGATTTGGTCGCCCATTACATTCGGTCGCCCACGTGCAATGCATACATTGCACAATAGGTAGCGGCTGCCCTGCATAAATGTAAGTGATTTAAATAATTAGATTTTTCGCTTTCAGAAAAGAAAAAAGTAACCATTGCATCAGAACTCTAAATGGTCATTTTTCATTGATAGAATTTCATTCTGATCTTCTTTCTGAAAATATTGAAACCTGCCTTTTTACAAGCCTGGGAGGACCACTTCGTGGGCTGATTTTGAGTTTGTGTTTCCACACAAACTGTCTTTGTAATCTTGTTCTCTTTAATTTCAATTCTAGTTTCAGGCCTGGAGAAAAAAATGCATTTTCCGAAAACCTCTATCGACCTCAATCACCAATCGTAAACAAACAATATTTACCCACGTGGTTCTCTATCTTTTCTATACAAATTACGTAATCACGTGACAGTTTTTTTTCCATTGTTTTATCAATATTATCACGTGGCTCAATGTTGTTTGTTTACGATTCGTGAATGAGGTCCATTGAATGCCATATTCCCTTTTCCACATTTATTTTATTATTTGGTTCTTTCAATACAAAAGTCTAAAACACAGACTAAATTCCCCATTTTGATGAAACTATTTAAAAAATTAAACAACGCATTTGGGTATATTAAAATAATTTTCTAAAATGTTATTTAACCTTCGTTAGGTCAGTAATAGAATATGCATCCTCTGTTTTCACATTTGACTAGAGTGTCACTAGAGTAACAACTTTAGTAAAATCACAAAATTTAGAAAGTCTTCAGGATAAAAGACTGAAAAGTAAAGTAGTAATTATACATAATTGTTATGGACCATAATCTTCAAATACAAAAACAAAATCTAATAAAATATGCTTGACTTTAACCAATCAAATCATTTCATGTCAGATGTCACGCTAATGATTGACACGTGTCAGATTACATCATGGGGAATTTTGACATTTGACGTGCTGTACAGGTATAGATATGTTAAGTTATTTAAACTAGGCTTTGGTTTATTAAATTGATTTAGAATTTAGAAAGTCTTCAGGAAAAAAGACTGAAACGTAAAGTAGCAATTATACATAATTGTTATGAACCATAATCTTCAAATACAAAAACAAAATCTAATAAAATATTCAAAAATACACAAGGATAATGGCACATTTCTCGTTCCATAAGCTAAGACAAATTAGTACAAAGGCTTCTTCTTCCTTAGTGCTATAAAAGCATGGAATGGGTTGACTGAGGCAGCCAGAAAAATCAATGACTTGTCAGAATTTAGGTAATTGGTTGACATGCATGGCTATATTGACCTAGGAACACGATTGCGGCCTTTTGGGGGAAATAGCGGAAATAAAAAAGCTTGTGCTTTTTCGCAAATTGTGGTGTATATCGAATTCGGTTTCTAGTGAGCGTATATGAGTATAAAGAACCTGTGTACAAAATTTAATGCAAATCAATGTGTCAAATTCTCTCAGGTTTGTACAAGCACCGACTAACGTAAGCTACTATACATACTCTCTCAGCTCCATCTACCTTTTGAGACAAGACGGCGCCTTTTCTGCTCGCATCGGTACCCCGAAAAAATAGCGCGGACAAAATAGGCCGACAAAATAGCTCAGAAAAATATATTTCAGTCAGTTTGAAAGAAATACTTTAGATATCGTAAAATTTGAATAGAACCAATATTATTTTTGTTTTATTGTAAGCATTACTTTTCAGTCATTTTGCAGGAAACACTTTAGATATCTTAAAATATAAATATGCAAACATTGAGCAAAAATTATAAACTAAAATGAATAATTTAATCAAAATATAACATTTTTTTACATTCCAAAAATTTACTTTGAAAACAGTCAAAGATACTTGTCAGATTTATACACACACACACTTTTTAAATTAAGTTAAATTGTAGGAAAAGTCACTTAGAAATTCCATCACTGCTTGAACGGGATCAACGCATTTCAAAATCTTATTTTTGGCAAGTTATGTATTTTAAACATTGTTGAAAAGGGGGAATGGTGTGTCATTATCATTTTTAAAAAGCCTGACCTATGCGGTTCTCCTGGACGATTCCACACCTGTCAACTTTAACCTGGAGGCAAAATTAATTTTCTGCTGTGAAAGGAAAACCCTTAGAATATATTGGAAATGTAGAGAAATAGACCATGCGCAGTACCGTTACAGTAGTTTTGCAGAAAATTTAAAAATAAAGTAGATTTTAATTAATTAATAAGTCACTCTACTACTCTACTCTTCGCGCTATTTTGTATGTGCTATTTTGTTATCGGATTTCTCGATAAATAAATCACTCAGTGGTTGGTCGAAACTTACAAATATAGTATACAAATATAACATAGATTTCATGAAAATGACCTACAAACGAGAATTTCGCTAAAATATGTCTGTTGAAGATACAGAATTTAACTCTTTCTCTCCTAATTAACGATACGATCTCATTATCTCTTTCTGGTTTTATAAACTTTGTGTTATATAAAAAGAGCATGCATTCTCTTAAAATTCTATTCTGTCAGAACGAGGGAAAATACTTACGGAGATAAAGAGTTAAGATCTTTATTATCAGGACATCAGTCAGCCTTAGCACAGCCTCTCCTCTTTCCGTAGACTTGGGTTAAACTCCGCTGTATCTTGTAAGATAAGATAATGTCAACATCCCTTCTAGGTCTAGTCTCAGACAGAGCACGAGCCAAAGCCAAGGTAGCGTTATAACGGATTGATACCATCGCCCCCTCCCGACCCCACCAATCGGCCAACATACTAGAGGGGGGGGGGGGCGAAATAATCTAAAAATGGGTTGAAATATAAATAATTAGTATTTATTTTTAACATAAGTAATAAATTCCTATACAAAGTGTGTGAATTCTATAATAAAATTCGCCCGCCCCCCCCCCCCCTTTTGGATCCGCCAGTGTGTGTGTCACAACTGGATCAAGCTGTTATCCCAGAATGTGAAAATCTATTACATCAACCATTCGTAAACTTTTTTTTAAACCCCAGAATGTACATAATTTAAATCAACGAATCTTCGTATCGTAAGGTTTGTTTGTTTTTACAAAGCTTATATCAACTCATTCTGTCTGTCTGTGAGGTAAAGAAATAAATAATTGTAGCCTACACGTTATTTCTCCTACACCCGATCTCGGATCCAGCTGAAATTTTGCACAATTATTTCTTTTTTTTAAGTTGACCAATTAGTTAATGAACTATTGGTATTTAATTATTTTGTTTGTTATCTTTAACAAGAAATTGTAGTTAGTTGAAGTGGTTGTTTATGCTGAACTAGTTCCCTTTATAGGTCACCTCTTTAAAGTAAAGAAATTACGGTAAAATTCCCAACTCGTCCAGATAAGTGATCGAATCAGGGCCTATTGACAAAGTTAAAAGCATGAAATTGAGTTAAACAAAAACAATTGGTTAAAAATATTTCTAATCACACAGATTTTTTTAGGTCTAGATCTCATACAAATGTAATTACCTGACTGATCCAAACTAATTAATATAGGTTTTCTTATTTCAATATTTAAAAAGAAAATATTTTTCTTGTTTTTATGTAGATTTTTTTTTCAATTTTTCTAGCAATTACTGCATTACATTAGATACTGGGTCCTGGGTCTGATTTTTCTCCTTATTTAAATAGAGGTGTGACATTAGCTTCTTTCCAGTCCCTTGGTACTCTGCCCTGGTTAAGAGATGCCTGAAAAAGTATTTTGAACACTGGGGCTAGCTCATTGTTTAGTTCTTTGAGTAATCTAGCTGGAATACCATCAGGTCCAGATGCTTTATTTGGTTTGGTGTTGGCTAATAGTTTTTGGATCCCCTTTTCTATGTTGTCTACTTGGTTCAAATTTATAAGTAATATGTCTTTGTCTCCTGGGACTGAGAATGCTGATGCAAAGTATTTGTTTAGGATGTTTGTTTAGTTTCATTATCATTATGTATTATGTTATGTTCATCTTTTAATGGCGATATGCCTGTTGTTTTCATTTTCTTAGACTTAATGAATGACCATAGGTTTTTGTTATCTTTAGTTATTACATTGTTTATGTATTCACTCTGCAGCTGTCTGCTTACTTTATGGGTTAGGTGTTGTTTTTTTTTTGTAGTGTTGTGGCCTTGCAAAGAGAAGACTAAACTATTTTTAATTAAGTAGGTCTAGATATTTTACATACTATTTTCAAATTCTGTTATAATGCATTGGCCTTAAAGCAAGCAAAAGGTTGTTTGTTAAACTGCTCACTGTCACACTTTCAAGAGGGTTAAAAGTATAGAGTGTGTTAATGACTAAGTTAATAGGTCAAGTGTTCATGGTCGGATTATTCCAGATGGCCTTCAAGAGATGTATTGGTAGACAGAAGAAAAAAAAATACAAGGTTGAAGAAAAAGTGAAGAATTGTTAAACTATCCAGAAATCTATTGAGCAGATTATACAAGGAAAGCTAGGCTAGCTATCTGGGTCCTTGGTCATTCATTTGTTTTATGAGGCTTTGTTTTAAAGCTGTATTACTTGTTTTATTGAATTGAGTTTGAAAAAATTTAACTTAAAAAAAAAAATACTGTATTTCTTTGGTGTGTTTAGAGACACCTAAACTGTATTTCTTTGGTGTGTTTAGAGACAGCTGCGAACTCACTAATGTCATATAATTACTCATTTTTTATTATTAAAACAGAAATAAAGTCATTTTAAATTGAAAATTTTTTATTTTGAATTTTGATAAACAGATAATTTGCTACTTAAAACATGAATGTTGGGACAATGTCAATAGAGACCACAAAAACTCACATGATAGATCTTTCAACAGCAATGACATGAACACATTAATGAGTTAAACACAGTATCAACACTACTTCAAGCTGACACAGTTCATCTTGTGTGTGTGTGTGTGTTTTGTTTACAATAATAGAACAACAAAATAAAGCTGTCATTTAATCATACTGTAAAGTTTGTAATGAAAAAAAAAATATTCACAACAATTATCTCAAAAGGATAAAAAATATTTAAGTCAAAACTTATAATTTGGGAAACCTTTAAAAAAAACAACATAAGTATTAATCTAAATGTGTTTCAGCCTTTAACACTTAAAAGAAAAACCAACGACGTTTTCTTTTATAATTAGTGAAATCAAAGTATGTTCCCGTCTTGAGACAAACATAGGAGCAATAACAAAATATAAAAATTTTATCTCAATGTTAGGGTTGAACAAAAAAAGTCAGCAGTTTCAATTATTAATCATCTCTTCAATTATTAATCATCTCTTCAAGCCTAATAACTTTCTGAGGTGTATTGTCTGATTTAAAGCCTAGCCTTTGCAGTCAAATGAAAGTATCTTATTAACTGGATTCACAAAATTTGACTCTCAATAAGACCAGTTTATTTAAATTTCATTTAAAATAAAAAAAATTGTAATATTCAAAGAAAAAAAGGAATTAAATGTCATGAATTCTAAGCATTTCATCCTCCTCACCCACAAAATAGATTTAATTTCTAAAAATGCATGTAAATATGTCTACTGTGTTGCATACCAAAATGTATTACAATAAAATACTGACATAACAACACATACTGAAATTAGATATACAATATGTAAATATATTAATTTTTGTAAATGTATTTTTGCTATACTTTGAAACAGTAATAGCTTAAAAGTTCATTTCTGTCGTTTTTAATTTCATTAAAAATATAAGACAAAAAGGGAGAAGATATAATAACTTTATTATCCTGGAGGAAATGACCTTACTTGAAGAATAAGAGAACACAAATAGGCCATTTATCTCCCACCCCTCCCCCACCCAGTTGTATACATACTAATACCATGACCCCAACTACACCATGTGAATATATTAACATATTCATAAACAGTGTAACCTGGTCAGTTGAAACCTGAGGGGCATTCACACTAACTTCTTGTGCAACATTTAGGATGCATGCAAAACAAAATTTAAAAAAATAACAATGAAGAACATAAACAGAATGGCCCTAAATGAACTGTACTGTTCAATGAAATGAATGACACTTAGTGACTTTCTAGCTTGCTTCAAGGAACTGTACATATGAATGTGACAATAAAATCTCTGTATGGGTCAATTCACATTTCACTATAACTTCACACTACAACTCAACAGAAAAATTAACAATGGAAATAAACACAAAGTTTCACTACATGAACAGGTACAAAATTATTTTGTCAAGTTACAACTATTTGATCCCAACATTATTTCTTCTAAAAACAAGTTTAAAAAACCAATGCTGGGTTTATACTGTAACATAAAAACCTAAACACTGATTGAGTTGTCTCAAAACCATAAAATAACAAATGCAAGTAGTAAAATTGAAAACACAAAAAAAATATTTTTGTTTTGAGAAGTAGAAACTTAACCATTATACAACACAAGATACCTAATGGCAACCTGGTCTGAATTGTGAATTATGTATTCATTGTGATTGATCTTAGCAGGTGGCTGGTAACTCATTGGTATCACTTGACCTAGGGATAAGGTGGCTCCTGTGAAAAGAAAAAAAAAGTTAAGAAATAATAAAACTTCAGTACTCTTAGTTTAATGTAATCCCAGTTCCACAAGCTTCCCCTTCAAGACATTCAAGATTAATTTGTAAGGTGAAAGTTCATTGATAAGTTTGATAACAGACAACTTGTGAGAATTATAATAGTTCTAATTTTATCCTTTCAATAGGTGCTGGGTCTACCTACTTTAAATATTTCCATTATTACAAATGCAGATGTTTTCTTTATTTTTTTCCATTTGATACAAGGACAGAAAAGGTTGAACTCAATACATATTTAGTGAGAGTGCATGTTATCAAACATTTTCATACTTCTATAAAAGTTAATGCAGTAACAGCCCTGGGCTCCCTGTTTAATACAATCCTTTAATAGGTGCTGAGTCTGCCATTTTATGATGGAGCATTTTAGCATGTCTTGTGCCAAAAAGATGGAGCACTATTTCCAGACTAAACAATTCTCTTACAAAATAATTCCTAACAAATAAACTAATTACTTTACACACACAAAAATATATATATTATTAGGAAGAAATGAATGAACTAATACAATCTTATGGAATTTATTTGAAATATTAACATTTATTAAAATAAGCTGAGCTAATTTGCATAATTTATGCGCATAAATTTCCAAAAATGTTTTTTCAAAACATAACAGAATTAAAAAGGTTAGAGTTTTTAAAGAAGTTTTAGGGAAACAAGGCACATGGAAACCCTTCAGACACTTCTATCACACTATTTTACTGCTTTTCTCCCCACTCCCACCCCCCAGGTACCATGGAAACAGATACCTTCATTTTTGCCACAGTGAAAGTCACACATTTTTGACCCAGGGATCATTTTTTGAGCTGTTCGTTTGTCAGAAAGTTGGCATCATATTTATTAATCTCCCTGACAAACATTAGAACTAAACTGATAGTAAAAAAAAGAGCATAAAAAGGTCTATGGAGTGCTAATCCCTTGGTGCTTAAATGGGTCTTCTCTATCCAGTTCCTCACCCTTACCCCTAAACCCTGTTACCACGAAAAGACATCATCAACACATACTAGATCTAGGTCTAGTACTAGTGTAAACTTAGATCTAAAGCTTTCCTCAATGATGCCCTGATTTTTATTATGGCTATCATAGTTAAATAAAATCAAAGTCAGTGAGTTTGCTTTCAACAATATGACCGGCTGACACGTTAAAATTTTTGCCTGTCACTAACTTCAAAAAATCAATACCAACAAATTTTCCAATGAAAACAGCAAAGGAAGCCACCATTACAGTCTACTAATGTGTAAAAATAGTAAGAATTAATCTGATCGACTGATACAAAACTGGCTAGCCAATACTTTGGTTGGAAACATTGCAGCCGATCTATCAGCCACTTCGTCTTTTTCGTCAAATAGCCTTGGGCCAATAGATCGGCCGCGTCATCTTAAGAAGGTTAAACATTACCATTATTACTACTATTCCTAAGCTACCCATGTATTATTTGATGATGACACTGAAGATAATTTTCCAAACATGTAAGTATGCTTCCAGTTAAACAACCACAGTTCATTGTCTTCATGTAGACTTGTATTGTAAAATATAAAAATCTGTCCTAGGGCCTCATTTCTTATTTTCAATTTGTCCAAAGAACAGTTTAAGTTGCACTCTAGTTTCAATACAATTTGAGCTTACCAAAAGGTAGTCTAGCATCAAAGTCCTCAAGAGGTGCATTTCTGCCCAGTATTTTTAAACTGTTTATGTCCTCATCAAGATGGTCCTCATCTCCATGCTTGACATCAATTTTGGAATTGCCTAATGCCACCTGGTGATATAATAGCCAATCCCAATTTTACAAAATGTATAAAACTTGACTGATTTAAAGTGATATCTACTAGACATTTAAATATCACAAGAATTTAACAAAAAAAACAAAAAAAAAACCCACTCACCTCACAAAGCAACATGAGCTTGCATTTTGATTTAGGACTATGATTATGACAGTAGTGAGAGCTTTTTAAAAATGTGTCAGCAAAGTATATACCCTGTCACAAAACACAAAAAACATTGAAATCAAGTTTCAGTTTTCAAAATAATCTAAATAATCAGAGATATTTGCTTTGTCACTCAATTCCACCCTCTGTTCTACATTTAATAAAGATGTTACCAGAGTAGCTATCACAATTCATACCTCTCCAAACAAATGACCTGTCCATGGCACCTCAGGTGGAGTGACCAGAAGACCACGAGATAATATAGAAATGAAGTTGGACATGCTGCTGCCATGCCAGAGGAGCTGGTGATTAGGCAAGTTCAAGGCTGCCAGTCTTGCATCTTCACCCTCCCTTGAGACTTTAAATATTCTGTTTATGTTGGCTGTTGGAACTGTTTTTAGAATGAAATGAACCAGTGTTTAAGATTGTGAAAATGGTTTCAGTAAGAGCACAACAAAAGAATGTTCTTATGGTCACAACCCTAAAATGTTTCTAAATGATACTTAAACACTCAAAGAACAATCTGAACTTAAGGGTTGCAAATGAGATTTTAAAATGACATCTAGAAATAGGCAAGAATGTTTTTCAAAGTTAGCTAATATTATTTACATTAAGATTACTGATAGTTTAAGAAGTTAAAAGCACCATAGAATTAATAGATTTCAATATATGAATAAGGCTAAAGATTTAAAGGCATTATTTATATGTACACTAAAACTTGATTTTGGTATCAAACATGGAGAACAACTGAAGCCACAACAAAAAAAAAATACAGACCTTCATCAACAGATGCCTGAGAAATATCCTAAAAATACACTGGTACGACAAAGTAGAAAACACCAAACTGTGGGAGAGGAGTGGACAGAAAAATATAGAAGTACAGATCTTAGAGAGGAAGTGGAGATGGATTGGTCACACCCTTAGAAAAGATACCAGCAACAGAGCTAGGCAGGCCTTAGAGTGGAACCCCAGGGAACAAGACGCAGAGGAAGACCAAAAGAACATGGCGAAGCATTTTATCTGAAGAAGCAGAGAAGACCGGGAAGAGCTGGGAAACCATAAAAAAAATAGCAAGAGACCGTGGAGAGTGGCGTGTTTTTGTCGAGGCCCTATGTTCCACAAGGAGTGATGATGCTGATGATACTAAAACTTGGGAGGCGCAGTGGCTGAGCAGTAAAGCTTCCAAACCGGGGTCCGGAGTTCAAATCTTGGTGAAGACTGGGATTTTTAATTTCGGGATCTTTGAGCACCTCTGAGTCCACCCAGCTCTAATGGGTACCTGACATTAGTTGGGAAAAAGTAAAGGCGGTTGGTCATTATGCTGGCCACATGACACCCTCATTAACCGTAGACCTTTACATCATCTTCCTTATAGACTACAAGATCTGAAAGGGGAACTTTACTTTTTACACTAAAACTTGAAGATTTTAGTTTTTATCAAACTAATGCTTAAGTTCTAGAGGAGAATAGAGCCAGACTAGTCTCATAAGTTATTTCTTTCAACTTTTTTTATGTTCATGTGAATAACTTTATGTTAACCAAGAATGAATTTATCTGTGCAATGTCATCTTTGAATTAGATACAAGAAATTTCTCTCAAATTGCTTTAGTGTAACAACATATAATAGATAGTGAAAGCAGATTTACCTCATCAAATATTTTTAAGCATCATTCTACTGGTACTTGGTAGCAACAGCATTAAAACAACTAAAATTATTCTTTCATCATTAACAGGTAGATAAAGTGACAGTTCAAAAAAACATGATTACCTGATGCATGAATATTAGTGAGAATAAGTTGAGTTTCAGGGTCCTCTTCCAACATGGGCTGAATCCTACAGTCAAGGCTGCCATAGATGTAATCCAAAGGATTGATTTCTAAGATAGAATAAGATAAGCACCTTTACAATTAGGTTGTCTAAGCACAAGCTAGAGTTAATGAGTATGACAAATGCAAAGTATGTACCACGCTGAAGTTGGTTATTTCAATTACCTGCTTGACGTAAGTTGGCTCCAAGCAAAATGTTGCTGGCCACTTGCAGATCCATAAGGTTTGCTAAAAGCTTGGTGTGTTCCCTGAGCATTTTCTTTTCAGATATGGGTTGAATAGTCTCATTCTCAAAGCCATATATAGGTATCAGATGGTAATATTCATTGGTCAGTTTTACAATCTGAAACAGAAATTTGTTCCTTGTCATCAACTAAATTACTAGATGCAAAAATCTTTTTAGATTCTCAGCAGCCCTCCATTTTTAGCAAGACCTCATGCAAGCCAGCATTAGCAAGTAATATAAACTAAAAATATCTGTTCAAGAGGAATGGTTAGAGTCATATCTAAATGTAGTAAGGATGATTTCAAGTTCTGTATAGGATTTAGAGATGAATCAGCATGTTATAAAAAAAAAGGTAAACACAGTTTGTAACCATTTGTCTAAAGTAATTGGCTGTAAGTAACAGTATTGTCCTAGGCAGAAGTAAAATGAAAATAGCTAGTGCTCACCTCTTCACAATTAGCTTGATATTCTGCATGGACATCTTGAGTTAAATGATTGCGTAGTTTTATGACTTTATCAATGAGCTCACTGAAACACAGAGAATTCATATTGAATAAATGCATACAAATACAAGAAATACACAGATCTAGATGCCTAAGACTAAGACTAAGTCTGCTTTATTGATCCTTACGGAAATTTGTTGTGATTACAAGGACTCTTTTCTCATATAAAGACAACACAACAGAAAAATACACATAAATACAACAGACAACATAAAGAGTTCATTCAGCGACTACACACAGGTATCTTGGTGCATTTCATGTTCCCTGATCAATGAGTGGCGGTGATAGAGTCTGACCGAGTGAGGTACGAACGAGTTTTTGTACCGCTCTGTTCTTTTTTGATTTGTTCTTATGAACTGCTATCTAGTAACAAGCATTTTTTTTTACAAAGCTTGGTTTTTCTGGGTGGGATTTTGAGCACGTTCTCGCACTATCCATTCTCGGATCAAGGTGATCAATAAGTCGTAATTAATTTATTTTGCTTTATTTAGAATATGTATTAAGCTACGGTGTAGAAAATTGTGTCTTCGGCTAAAAATTGAAACTAACAATATATAACTATAAAACTTTATATTTTTATAAGTACTTGGCTAGCTTAGTGCTAGAGTGGAAGCTTGCGCTTCTGAGTTCGAATTCAGACTCAAGCAACTTTTGAATCGGATTTGAAAAGCCAGCTCGGAAACTTCTCCCAGATACCCCCCCTCTCCCCTCCTCTCAACACGGCCAAAAAAAAAAGAACCAGACAAGTAATTGGACCATAGCACATTGAGCATGCTAAAAGCATGAAAGTTACGCTAAACAAAAACAATTGCTAAAAATATTTCCAATTGCACACATTTATCATTGTTAGACTACATCTATTACAAATTAAATAATTAATTCAAAACAATGGATGCAATTACAAATATTCTTGTCGATATTGGCTCACAAGAAAATGTTTTCAACAAAATACATGAACTTGAAAGGTTTATCCACTCTAGGTCAGTGCTTTTCGGCTGTAAAGTGCACAGACCGCTGTTTTGATAGGTGCTAATTAATGGGCCTTCTTTAATTATAAAAATATCTTAATTTTACTTTCTCTATCCTATATGTGTGGAGGCATATGAGAATCAGCCAGTGATTTGCTGACCACAGACACGAATTTAGGGCAGATCGAGTACCTTAAGAATAACTCTTTTATCTTGCTAACGACATAGTCACACAGGGCAATGCAATGTTGTACTTTAAACCATTAGAACTTGGTGAAAACCTCGACCATAAGTTGAAGTCATGGATCACTGTAATGCCTTCAAACGCTCAGTTACTGGGCCGCTTTGTTTAAGAAGTTAAATTTAACACACACAAATTTTAAACCTCATTTGAGTACCATTGCATCCAGGGCCGCCGCTACCTATTGTGCAATGTGTGCATTGCACGCAGGCGGCCGACTTTAGGGGGCGACCAAATCATTATTCGAAGATTACTTTAAAAAAAAAAAAAAGATAAATAAAAAAATTACTTAAATATTTTATATAAATTCTAATTATTCCAGTATTCTTTGAAAATATAACGATATTCGTACATGAGAAATTATTTCGGAAACTAGAATTTAAAAAAATACGACTAAGACTAAGACTGCTTTATTGATCCTTACGGAAATTTTTGTGATTAAAAGGACTCTTTTCTCATATAAAGACAACACATCAGAAAAATTCTGAAAAATACACATAAATACAACAGACACAACATAAAGAGTTCATTCAGCAACTACACACAAGCATCTTGGTGCTTTTCATGTTCCCTAATCAATGAGTGGCGGTGATATAGTCTGATCGAGTGAGGTACGAACGAGTTTTTGTACAGCGCTGTTCTTTTTTGATTGACAGCAGTCGCCCACTTCGCGACGACCTGACGTAGTTCTGATGGAGCAGCTGGCCGTTGTCTTCCATGATTTTTTCGATTTTTCTTAGGCACTTTTGTTCAAAAAGTTCCTTTAAATGTGGTAATGTTGTGAGTGTAATTTTTGATGCTTTTTTAATGATGTTTTCTAGACGTCGCAACAGTTTAGATAAGGCGTTTCCTTGCCAACAAGTTATTCCGTATGTTAGCAGATTTTGTATAGTGGCGCCGTAAAAAGTCTCAAGGATCTTCTTGTTTAGTTTAAAGCTATTGAGTTTGTATAGAAAAAAGAGTCGCTAGGCTGTTTTCTTTGTCAGAGTTCCAAGGTGGTCTTCCCATGAAAGCTTGTTGTTGATGATAACGCCTAGATATTTATATGCGTTTACTTGTTCTATAAATGTAGTGTTTATTTGTAGTTCACGTATAGTTTGTTTTTTCTTTCTAAAATCTATTATAAGTTCTTTAGTTTTTGTGACATTCAGTTCTAGAAAGTTGTTGGTGCACCAGTTTGTAAACTCTACTATCGAGCTTCGATACTGAGTTTCGTCTCCTGAAATAAGACTTACTATGGCAGTATCATCAGCGAATTTAATGAGTTTAACTGAGTCATAGATGCTTCTTATGTCATTAGTGTAAAGAGTGTATAGTACAGGAGAAAGTACACAACCTTGTGGAGCACCCGTACAAAGTACTCAAGTTGACGATTTGGTGTTGTTGACTTTAACATACTGGGGCCGTTGGGTTAAAAAGTTTAGAACCCATGCTTGTACGTAAGGGCTTACATTTAAGTTACTGAGTTTGTTTATCATTAGATGTGGCTGTATTGTATTGAAAGTCGAGGAGAAATCTATGAAGAGGACTCGTGCATATGTTTTGGGTATATCAAGATGCTTATAAGGCTGGTCCAAAAGCAATAGAATGGCATCCTTAGTTCCTCTAGCTGCTTTGTATGAAAATTGGTGAGGGTCTAAGCTGTTATTGACTTTTGCTACAAGTTGTTTAAGCATATATTTTTCAAAACATTTCATAACAATAGGTGTTAGTGCTACTGGGCGGAAATCATTTAAGCAATCTATTTTTGGTTTGGTATGATCTCTGAAGTTTTCCAGATGTTGGAATTACGCACATTTGCAATGAGTGGTTAAAGATGTGACAGAAGATAGAAGAGATTTGCTCCGCACATAGCTTGATCAGCTTGCCACTAATTTTGTCTGGTCCAGAAGCTTTTGTTACGTCTACTCTTTTAAATAACAAGGTCACTTCATCCTCAGTTACAAAATTGACGTAGGGCTCTTGTTTTCCTTTGGACAGAGTGTTGAAAAGTTCTTTGTGTAGATCAACAAAATCTTCTTTGTTAAAATGAGAATAAAAATAATTTAGTTCGTTGGCGAATTTCTCATCATCAGCCACTGAAATTTGTTCTCGTTTTGAGGAGCAGCCTGTTATTTTCTTCAATCCTTCCCAGGATTGTTTTGAGTTGTTATTTGCAAAGAAATTCTCAATTTTTTCTTTGTATGTTTTTTTCCCTTCAATTATTGCTTTTCTCAGTTTATTTTAAGCATTTATAAACTCTTCGTTGCTAGCCTTATACTTTGTTTTCTTTTCAGTAATAAGGTGTTTGATTTTTTTGGTCATCCAGGGCTTATTGTTTCCATAGACTTGTATTGTTTTTGTTGGAATTGTTAACTCCTCGCAGAATAATTAAATACGAGTTCACAGTTTCTGTTAGTTCGTTTATGTCTGGACAGTTCTTAATAAAGATTTCCCAGTTAGTTTTCTCAATGCATCCTTGTAGTTTTTCTACAGCCTCTTCAGATCACATCTTAACCGTTTTTATAACTCTCTTTGTAGTTTTAAGAGTAGGTTTGTAATTTGGTATAAGATGGAGTAGTACATGGTCAGATTCTCCAAGTGGGAACAAACTTTTACATTTGTATACAAGTAATTAGAAAAATATAAAGTAGGCCTACCTGATATCTGTTAAAATTCTTCTGGCTTCAAGTAGTGTCTCTCTTTTCATTCTTCCAAATGGCATAAAAGTTTCATTTAAGCCAATGTCTTCAATTGATGCTTGCAACATAGCTACACTGCTCTGTATAACATAAGGAAATTAGATCAAGAAGTTTTAAAGTCACATCAAGAAAAATGAGTTCAATGTTTTATTTCTTGTAATTTGTACAGTTAGATCTAATTTAAAAAAACAACAACAGCGTATTACCATTTCTGTCACTAGATCAGCAATAGGCTCTGAAAGTTTACAAGGTACAGATGATTCCAGATTTAATTCAACTTTATGCTGCTTGTGTAATTTTTCTGGCTTTGGCATGAGTCGATATTTTTTAGGTTGATTTTGAAATCTGGGGTCAAAGAGAAATTTATTTATGGTAAATCTTAATTAATTACAAATTTGTTCATGTGATGGCTGCATGTTGAAACATTTTGTTTCTTTACTTTTAACCACTTTAAAGGCTTGGAGGAATTTTGCTTTCTATTTTACATGTAAGTACATCCCATGCTTTAATGAGAATCCTGATATTTCTTTGGGATAGTAAAGGAGGTGGGTTGTTGTATTAGCCATAGTCTAGGGCCTTCTTCTGTTAAGTAGCAGCTGTGTACATTAGCTATGGTAGGAACTAAGTTACCCACACACCAGTTACCTCCTCTCTACACAACTGATGTGTCCAAAGGAATGGCAAGTGCCAATTAGTTTGGGATCAAAAGCATCGCAAGTCTGCCAGGGTCTATCACCTTTGTTGACTGGCAGTCATAGAAACTTTGATTTTTTCAAACAGACATTAAATGTTTTTTTAACAGCTTGCCTGAAAGAAAATTATTAAAAGAAAAAAACATAAAGGTCAAGAAAATAACAAACTTGTTCAGATTATTCCAGTCATTGCCAGTCTTTGATCTGAATATTTTACAGAACTCCTTAGCTGCCTCTTGAAGTGTTTGATATGGAGTATGTTGATACTGGCCCCGGTCTCCAATTCTTCCCCAACGATTGAAGAGGATGTAAACATTTTTAGCAGTTTGGTGAATGATCTAAAATAAAAAAGGCATGAAATTATTTGAGCCTTTAATATTGAAAAGCAATGATTGATCAAAAAAATAGTAACAAAATAAAAAAGATTTTGTACCTGCATTTTATAAAAGTTATACATGCCCCAAACTCCCTGTGTGACATCCACTTTACTTAAAGTCACATCGTAAGGAATGTTGGTACTTGGACTTTTTGCTACTACCCTAGAAACAATTCAGATTATTTATTTAAAGTAATGTCTATTTATATCTTGATACGTAAACAAATTTGACTAAAAACTAACTCTGTATTTAATTTAAACAAGACATACCCGCCATTTTTAATATCAATAATGGAGGAGTCTACTTTAGGCAATTCTTCAGCCTCATCCAAGACACCTGCTGCCTGGTCTAATTTAGTTAACATTTCTTCAGCATCAGCTTTGTTGTCATGTTTTGGGATGCCAGGTGATGAGTCAGACACAGTAAAGGGCTGCACGGTCTGTCAGACAAAAGAAGAAAATGTCACCTATTATCAATTGACCTAGACTTATGTTTCAGTCTGGGGTAGCCATCAAATATGACTTATCAACTTAATCTTAACAATTTTTAACTTCATGGATATTTCTAGGTCAATGGTACAAATCATGACAGTTTCAACATTTTTCAGCAGCAATTTTTTATAGTTCCTCTAACAATGTGTGGGGATCAAAGGTCATTTTTATTTTATGATAATCAAAATAAGAGAATGGTTTTAACAACTAAGTAGCTTGTGATTCAGTTTAAACTTACTCTGACAAATCTTTTTTATTTTATGATAATCAAAATAAGAGAATGGTTTTAACAACTAAGTAGCCTGTGATTCAGTTTATAACTTACTCTGACAAATGGTTCACTAGGCTTGTTGTATGGAGGTAGAGCCAGCAACCTGTTCAGAACTTTGACAATATTCTCAGCATTGCTTTTCTGGGCTAGTTTCATGGGGGTCTGGTCTGATTTATTTTTGGTCTCCAGTGAAGCTCCTGCTTTGCCAAGTAAGTATACAATCTCAGCATTATCAAATGTTCCGTACTCCAGGGAGCAGACGGCATGATGAACTGCAGTCCAGCCATTTTTGTCAACAATGGACAAATCAACAGCACTTGTCTTTTCAATACTAATAAACTCTCCTACAGATGGAAAAATTGTTTTTTTTTTTTTATCAATGTCTATAACCAAGAAATAGAAATAACATTAATTTTAAAACAATAATCATACAATTTTTGTATGTTGTTTTTATTTTACAATGTAAGGACAAAAAGAAAGCTTACTTTCTTTATTTATCTGTGAAACATGTCGAATGAGTGTTAACTTCTTGATGTCAGGCTGGTCAATAGCTTCTAATGGTACCAGAGACAAAGCAGCAGAGCTTTTCACCACAGGTGGGTCATCCTCTACAATATCTGTGTCCCTATCACTTTCATCTTTCTCTTCCTTGTCCTCATCACCTTCCAAACTCTCTTCATCTGATGAAAGAGTTTAAACTTTTATACAAACACTTGCTTTACCCTCTAGCAAGTCTATATAATGTTTATTTGACCCGAAACCTCCCCCTTTTGTTTTCACTACCAGTAAAACGGCCCACATTTTAATGCTCCCCCCACCACATATACTTTTGGCCATATGTTATGTTGAATCAGAATGGTCTGCTTTATAACACTGCTTTCCTTATATACACATACAACTGGCCTGAGAATTCTAATATCACTTATTGTTAAGTGCGCATGTTAGTGTAAATGTGGAACGGTGCGAATGCGTGTTGAAAGGGGAGGAGAACCAAAATGGAGAAATTGAAACGAAATAGTGTTCTAGTGTTCATGGAAATTAAATGAGTTCTAAACGATGATGTTGTTGTTTTAGTGTTAATATACTGTGTCAAAGAGTCTCATCTTAGATAGGAACGTAACACTTATCTTTTTGGGGGAAATACCAAATGCAAATGGTAATAGAAGGCTAGCAGTTTTTCTCAAATTTCTGCAATTACTATCTAAACCATTTCTTAGTGAGCATCTAAGAAGAGGAGGCGTGGTGGCTACGTGGTAAAGTGCTTGGCTTCAGAACCATAGTATCCTGAGTTCAAATCCCGGTGAATGTGGGCCATAGAAACAAATGACCTTTACATCATCTGCCCTAAAGACCGCTTGGTGTGAAATGGAATCTTTACTTTTACCTAAGAGGTAACACAAACATGTAAACATTTCATGCAAATCCATTTGCAGATCCGAGAGACTCTGATGATCATGGGTGGTATTTTGCATTAATACATATTTAGATTTCCCCTTTATATGATCTTTAATTAAAATAAAACTACATTATGTATCACCTTCATCTTCTAAAGCCACTGAATCTTCATTCTCCTCAGTGTGTTTTGAAAGTGACACAGCATCATCCTCTTGGATTTCATCAGCAACCTCCTCATCTAAAAGATCATCAGGGTTCTTTTCTTTAGGTGCTTGGAAATTGATTGTGATGACCTGCATTACATTATTTTACTTGTAAGATTGTATTTTTTTACTCTTATAGTTCTAGCTCGCCTACATATTCATGGATGCAAGCAATGGAAAGTCTCCAAGCATAATGCCTCTTTCTTATATCTTCACGACATAAATGAAACATTTACCGCTATTTTTGCAATATATATATATGTATATATATAAAAAATATATATATATAATGTATGTTTTAGATTTAATTTAGATATAGAAGAACCTATGTCAGAGATAATCTATATTCTTTGATTCTAGATATAGATCTATGATAATACTAACAAAGTAGATCCATCAATTTACACCTATCTATACCTAGGTTAATAAAGAAACTACTAAGTATAAGAGACTTAGACAGTCTCTTCTGAGTCTTGGCCTAACTTTTCAAGGACAAAATTTACTTGGACTAGAATCTTTATTTTATAATATATAAATCTAGACCTAGATCCAAATTAGATACTCTACATTTCTAAAGTAATTGATCTAGATTCTAGATCTAGTTAATTATTATAATACACTTATATGGTAATTTCAAGTAAAAACCTTCAAGTTCAAGTCAACTTCTAAAATCATTTTAAAATGTAGAAATAGATCTAGATTTAGCTTCTAGATCTACATCTGGTTTCAATTTTCTTTTTAAGAAGAAAAAGTTTCATAGTTAATTGAATGTTGCAGATCACATTTATTAGATTTATTTAGGTGTCAGATTTGTTAAGACTTTTGTTTACATTTTTGACAAAAGGTGAAAGTATGAGAATTAGCACATGCGCCATAACATCCTTTCTTTAAAATCAACTTATTATTAATTTTTAGTATGAAAGCCCACAAGTCTAGTATACCAAAACATAACTACAAGTGAAAAAAAAAAAGTCTGATGCCAAGACGGCAATCAGTTGGACTGGCCGGCAAGCTTTTTTTTTTTACTTTGATTTTGCTGGCATGCCAGCGATATTGCATCCATGCATATTTGTTTTGAAATGACATTTTACATTTGATTTATAGCAGCATAAGATATATATTATAGCTTCTTAGCCAGTAGTGGTCTAAAAGGAACAAATAAAAAGAGAAAAGAGTCAAACATATTTCATTACTTGTCGTGATTGTTCCTTGCTCAGTAAAGGTTTCAGCTCAGTAGGTTCTCCTAGACTCTCATCAGGATTGTAGTCATAATTGAGTAAGAGCTTAACAAGCTTCACATCATTCTAAACAGTATAAGAAATTTATAAAACAGGTTCAATTTTAAAGAACTGATTTCATTTAAAAACTATGTAAAAAATTCATGCAGAATTTTTGTTTCAGAACTTTTAGAATAAACAATAAAAGTGCAATAAGTAAGCAATTTCATTTTAACTAAATAAATTTTGAAGATCAATTAAATAAAGGTAGGATTTATTAGTGTCTGAATTTTTAATTTGAGCACTAGATTTAATTTGGAAATTCAGTTAATATCAAACTTACCATTCTAACTGCATGCATTATTGGAGTCAAGCCATCACTGTCTGGAAAATTAGGATTGGCACCTTTCAACAGCATGTACCTGGCAAGCCCAAAGTCATAGTTTCGAATAGCAAAAATGAGAGGGCTGGTCAGCTCTTTGCCCTGACTTCCAAAGTAATCTGGCTGTTCACAGGGGATAGAAGCACCAAGGAGCAGAGGATCTGGAAGTGGGTGATCATAGAGTGTATTCAAACTCACCTTGCCTAGATCTACAAGCACATCTAACCATTCTCTGAAAAAAGAAAACCAAGCATGTTTCATACTGTCCTTAAGATAATCATCAACTTATGTCTGTAGTGTTGGTGTTTTGTCTATCACCTGTAATATTTGATTTCATACCTGACGTCTTCTATTTTAAATTTATCAGAAACCCAGTTGTAGTCCCACATGAAGGCAGCCATTATGTCTCTTCCTTTCAAATCCTTAGTTTTAGCATCAAATTTTAGGTCATTTGCTATCAGGAAAAAAAGACATACAATTTGAACTCAAAAATGTTAAACTTATTTATCTTTATCTCTGATTTTTATTATATTTTTTAAATAGTAATAGCTCAACATTGTCAATGAAGGTGCCAGTTTATTTATACAATGCTATATCAAGCGGATTACTTACTTATAAGAAATTTTGCCAAAGCAACTGACTGATGCCTCAGTGCTGCATACATCAGTGGAGTCATACCATATTTATCTTTGTCTGCCAAATTCAGTCTCTTCTCCAGTAAAGCACCAGCAACCTGAAAGAAAAGGATTGTTTTATTTGCTTATAAACTGTTAAATCTTGAAATGTTATCTTATGAACAAACTTTGTACTAATCATTTAATACAATTTATATAGTACTATTAACCAACAAATTTCAATGGCTCTCATAATATAATAACTACTCAGACAAGGATAAGTACAATAGATTTAAGCAGAATTTAATGAGAATTACTTTTTAACCAGAAGCTCTACAACAGCTGTTAAAAGAGCAATTAAATGCCTCTTTTAAAGCTAGCACAAATTGTCATTAAAATAACAGAGAATAAAAAGCAATGTCTAGAAACTAGAGGCTTGGAAATGACATATTCAATTCTATAGATTTTTGAAGACCTTGAAAACTCTAGCTCTCAATACTGATGAAGGTAAATCAACAAATAAGTTAGAAGACAAAGTATAATGAAGTGAAATATGAATGAAAATAAATGACTTATCAATAAAAGTATATAAGAAACCTTGAAATCACTTTCTGTGTTCTGATGTATTGCAATGGTAACACTATAACTAAAAACAATTCTCTCATATTTGCTTAAATCTTACCAGAAAAAAAATAACTACAGCAGGCAGTTAAATAGCTAATTAACTTTGTCAACTGCACAGAAAAAAAACTGATTAAGTAGCCTTTTAAAATTGTTTCTATTCTAATTTGTAAAAGTATGTATTTCCTTATTTACCAAGCATAAAAAAATGAAAGAATTACCTTAATTTGAAGGTCGGGGTCATGCTTGCTTGTCTTTGAAGCTAAGACGTGAAAGAGATTTTGACCTTCTTTATTTTTAGCATGTAGCCTGCTAACATCAGGAATTCTGCGCAACAGGCGGAGTGCTAGGTAAAACTTGCTGAGGTTAAGTGCAGACTGATAGAAAAGAGATCGAAATGTTGCCAATTTAAAAACAGAACATTACTGGTTAATATTTTATACTAATTCCTAGTGGTTCTTAAGAGTGAAAGAGTTAATGAAATAAAACATCTTTAGAAGAAAAAAATATGAAAGTCAAGCAGATGTCCTACAGTACTCTACATATCTCAATAAATTATTCATTTCTTATCTTATATATCTTATATAATACAGACGATACTTCAAAAAAAGAAGATGATTACGTCTTACGCGTCATGCATATGGTCATGCAAATTAACCAATGACTTAAATTCTGCCAAGTCACTGGTTTTCCTGGCTAGCTCAGGCAACCAATTCCATGCTCTAATAGCACTAGGGAAGGAGCATTTGTACAAATTTGTCCTAGCACATGGGACGAGGAATATGCCTTTATCTTTGTGTCTTTCAGAGTATTTTATTAAATTTTGTTTTTGTATTTGAAGATTATGGTTCCGTGTTTTATGTATAATTGCTACTTTAGAGTCTTCTGTCCTGAAGGCTTTCTAAATTTAGTGATTTTAGTAAGGGTGTTACTCTAGTCAAATGTGAATATTCATTTGTTATGAATCGCACTGCTCTATTTTGTGTATGTTCCAGTTTCTTAATGTTTTCTTGAGTTAAGGGGTCTTGCTACATATCTCAATAAATTATACATTCCTTCAGAGTTAAAAAATGTCTACAAATGAAAATGTATCTGCTTATCAGCTTATTAATAAAACTCTAATTGAATTGTTTCTCAAGTGTGTGCTGTATATTATGAAGGTGAACTTTGAACTTAACATCCAATGAAATAAAAAGAACAAAAGATTTCTTGGTGTTCAATTAAATCAAATTACTCAATATTTTCTTCAATGCAGGTTATGACAGAAACAAAAAAAACATTTTCATATTGTGACTGAAAAAAAAATTGCTTATAACCACAAAGGGATTTCAGCTATTGGATAATGTTGCACACAAAGTCTGTTGTTTTTTTTGGGGTGTGGGGTGTGAAATGCATTGATGGGGTGTAAAAGTACAGAATATGATTTATTTTAAGACAAGAACAAACCTCCACAGCTTCCATGGGTGTACCGAGAGCATCAAGTAACATATGAGCAACACCAGGAAGGTCTTTTTTAACAGCGCCCTGGTGACAAAGAAATAGACAATTAGTTTCAGAGTGATGGTGTTGAGCTGGTGACAAAGAAATAGAGACAATTAGTTTCAGAGTGATGGTGTTGAGAGATTCAACCATTGTTAATAATGAATCTTCCATACCTCAAACAATGATAACACTTGAACTGTTTCCTCTTTAGGTTGTCTACTCTGCCACTGTTTTTTGGGACGCCAAAGCAAAGAGGGACGTTTTTTCTTGACATCTTCTCCTACATCTCTCTTGACATTCTCCTTTCCTGGTAAATCAACCACTATGGGGAAAGATAGGCTAGCACTTCGCTGCATCAACATTATGGCACAGCTTTAAACAAGAAATAAATTGACAATAGTTTACTACTGTACACAACAAAAATAGTGTACTTCTACTAACACAGTATTTTACTTTGTTTATAAATCTAAACAGTGTCAGTAACCCATGCTCTTACCTGTCAAAGCCACCATAGATTGCTAAGTTCAAAGGTGTATTTCCTCTGTAATCTTTAGCTTCAATATTAGCTCCCCTCTATAGAAAACAAAGAATTTTACATAACCATTTATTTGTAAACATTTAACAACAGTAAGTGTCAGGTCTAAATCTTACACAATTTAAACCTAAACTCTTTCTCTCCGTTATTATTTTTCCACATTTCAAAGAAACTCTTCATTTTGCTCATTACTATTTCACTACATTGTTATGATAAATCTTCAATAGCTTTGTTGTTTTTTTATCAGAAAATGTTGTATTTGGTATAGAATTAAAGGGAAATGCATGCTCTTTTATAACACAAAGTCAAGTTTATAAAATTAAACATTAATTTAATGAGGTCAAATCAACGATAGTATCCTCGTTAAGGAGAGAAATTATAATTTTAATACATAAAAATACAGAATATATAAAAAGGTATTATTTTATACAATATTCTATGTATTCATTCATAAAATATAACAGCAAGTTAATATAACTATCAAATCACTAATCAAGCTTGGTATATCCAATATAATGCATAACAAGATAACTCACCTGAAGTAAATGCATGCAACAAATAGTGGAACCAGAACTGGCTGCATATAGAAGAGGTGTACACTTTCTCTCGTCTGGCTCATCCACTCTCTGATCTCTCATAGAGCTAGTCAATAGACTGCACAGCTCAATGGGATCAACACTAGAACATGGACAAATAATACAGCAATTACCAACAAAAACATGAGATACACTTTCTTTAAAAGGTAAAACAATGGGGAATTTGCAAGATAATGGGATACTTATATCAAAATTTTCCTTTGACTTATTGAAAGTAAACATTGTAACATTTACCCATGAAAATAGAGCATTTTCAGTCTAATTAAGTGTGTTTCTTTTGCTACATTGCCTTTTATATCCTCCATGATTTGTAAAAGCATAAGAATTGGCTGCTTACTTTTAAAATAGTACACATAAAACACTAACCCTGTTTTCTGTAGAGCCAAATGAAGTGGCATCATCAAATGTTTGTTTTTAGCAAATACATTAGCACCACGATCCAATAAAAACTCTTCCAGGCTAGTTGAAGAGTCAGAATGACCTTTGTTAGAACCAACAGCAAGATGGAGTGGTGTGTTGCCTTCGCCATCTGGGCTATTAATATTAGCACCAGCCTGCAGCAAGGTCTGCACTATAGCAATGGTTTCATCTTCACGAGCTAAAGAAAACACATTAGTTCTGTTAATTATTTTTTAATACTGCAATTGAAAAACAACAACTACATAACAAGTACATGTCTGTTGCTTACCTCTGTTAGTCACCATGACATGCAGAGGAGTTTGTAGAGTATCTGATCTACTACTTAACACATTAGCTTTGTACTGTATCAATAGGCGCATTATCTCTAATGCTCCACGTCTGTAGTCAAATAATAAATATAAATATTTAGATGCTTAGCAGTTCTAAAACAATAAAAAGTAAACATATCAAATTCTTTAATTTATTAGAATATCCCTACTCTATTAATAATTTAAAAAAAAAAAAAATAACCTACTCAGCTGCCAAAAGAATTGGAGATACTTGAAAGTTGGGTCCTTTTATCGGTACATTTGGATCAGCACCTCCTTCAAGCTAAGTTCAAGGGGAGAAACACAAATAAATGTATAGGAGCCACAACTGTTACACAGAACAACAGCATTTAACTAGAAGATTACAAGACATCATAGCAATAAAGCAAATGGTAAGATGCCTGTATGTATGCTATATATGGAAATCATGTTTGATTAGTCTTCATCAGACTTGACGTAAATATTTTTTAGATCATTGTAGTGGTCACAGTGTCACCACCACTAAAGTTTTACTTCAGCTGTAATGGATCTGCATAGTCAGGCAAAATACTGCATTCTTCCTCAATTATTGGACTCAAAGATAATGCCATATTATTGATTTGGTCTTTAACATTTATAATAATACAACATCATGTATTTCTGTTAGTCACCTTCACCTATCTGTTAGTCACCTTCAACTGTTCCTTAGTCTTTTGGACCGCTAAGACACCACATATCACCTGTTTACTGTCTCTCTCCATCACTCTATCAGACAAAATAAAAATGTCAAATACAAAAATGGAGTTTTTGTACTTACAAGGGCTTTAACTGTCACCTCTCTAAAGCTTTCTACAGCTAGAACAAGTGGTGTCTTCTCTTGCAGATCTCTCTGATTGGTGTTGGGGGAATACTTGAGCAAAAGTTGAATACCTTGACCAATGAAGGCATCATTCTTTTCACACAGTGCATTGACCATGAAGTGAAGAGGGGAATAAAGGCCTGGCACAAATCAAACAAAATACATACATAAAAATGTGGTTAACAACAGTTTTTACATAATTAGTATCTGCGTCCAAAAGAGAGCGCTACCTTCAGAAACATAATGAGGTTTAGGGTCATCAGGAATCTTCTTAGGTCCTACCACAGCATTCACATCTGAACCTGTCCAATCAATCAAACCTTGAATAAAATCTAGAGCAAAGCGTACTTTCTCTGTGTCTTCTCGTTTGGAAATCTTAAGAAAAAAATTGCAGGTTATAAATAAGTTTATTAAAGACAGATTTAAAAGTTTATTTGAATAATTTTTTTAATCCAACATTTTTATATGCTTTTAAAACTATTTGTATTAGTAAATTATACTTTTTAAAACTCTGAGAAATATATTCATAAATCTTTTCAAATTAAAATCTAGGCTTAAAAAAACTCATAAAAAAAAAATGAAACTCGTTTGTAGAGTCCTAGACATTGATACTTGCTTGTAATTACTTTTCCTATAAAAAAATTCTTCCCAAAAAGCAGACCCCCCACCCCAAAACAAATTGGTTTTTAATTTAACTTATTTATACAAGAAAAGTTTGACACATCCTATAAAATATCTGTACAAAAACTACCTATCCTATACAATAATAATAGAAAAATGTACAGATCCTACAAAATGTCAGTGCCAGATACTATTTCCCCTATCTTATAAAACAAATGCAAACCTGTCTGACCAAACATCAACTAAGAAAACAACACTGCGGCCAACTTACTTCAAAGTTTTTATACACATAGCAAGCCCTTAGAAGAGGAGTGAAACCAAGGAAATCTCTATCCTGGGCCATTTTCTTGAGTACCTCCAGCTGCGAGACACAAGATACTTTCTCTGTATCATTACTCTCTGGCTTAGTCTCATCCCTCTTCTCTAGCTTAGTCTCATCCCTCTTCTCTGGGGCCGAGTTGTCTCCATTAATATTATTTACACTTGGCTCTTTTTTATCTGTAAAAAAATTTTCACATTCAATTTCTGTACCCAAAAAAAAAATCTGAAGGCTCCACAAATCTTTTTTCCTAAGCCTGTCTTATTTTTGTATCCAATTCAGTAAGTTCTAGTAATGACTTATAAGACATACTCTTCTTAGTCTTAGATGAGGACAGTAGGTTTATCTAATTCTAAATCTTAAAATCTATCAGCTTCTAATGTAGTAAAGACAGTCCTTAGAATCAATTCCTATTGTCTAGAAAGCTGTTAGAAGAACCAACTTTAAAATTGAAAAATAAATAAACCAACTGGATATTTCTTTTACACTGTATCTTATTAAGAAAACAGAGCTGCCAAAACTTAGGTACTGCTACAAATAATGAATGGCTGCAGAGCTTTAATGTGGTCTAACAAGGTTGTATCTAGTTTTCATCTAAATAATGTCAAAATATTTATTTAAATCCCTTCTTAAATTATTACTATATACATTATCAAATCTTCAATCACCTTTTACATTATTACTATATACTTTTACAAAATATAATTTAATTTTTTTTATACTTTTAATCTGCACAGATATTGTCAGCATATGGTGAAAACATTTAAAACCTAAAAATTTATTTAGATTAATACTAAATAGATATATACTACAAGAAATTAATAATTTTGTTTAAGTATCATGTGCCGCATAGAACAAATGGATGGGTTATATAACATTCCTGGAAGCTATTAGCTAACAATTGTTTTGTAAAACAAAAAAGTATGCTATATAAAAGTAATATAAATGCCTATAATAGTATTAATGTTAACTGGCTTCTATGTATAAAAATTAATTTTTAATTTCATTGTAAACATAAAATTATATTAAAAACAAAGGCAATCAAAACCTCCTGGTTTTTTATCATCTGAGTCCACCTCCATTTTGTCATCCTCTGTTTTCTCCTTAGTACTGTCATCAGTTATGGTCACTTTTCCATTTTCCTTTGGTCCATCACTGGGTACTGACTGCTTCAGTGACTTCTGTTGGAAAACAAATACTTCTGTGAACTGAGTTGAAGCAACAAAAGTCAGCATTTGTTTTAATACTGAAAACAGCAAATGTCAGGAAGTTCAATTAATATCATTTCCTTAGTTATGAGCAGTCTGCTTTGCTTGCTTGTTATACACTGAAAGCCATTTAACAATTTTAATTTCATATTATACCACAAGTATGTATCAAAGCTGTTAATTCTTTCTTTAAATTGATGAAATACAAAACAAAAAATATTTTAGTACAAATTCTGTACATTACATCGAAATACACCATGCTTCGAAACACAGGTTATTCATTAGAGACAAATATATTCAGAATTCACTTTTTGATACTTTTTGAACTAATTTTTTTTTTAACCCATTCTTTTAAGAGTGAGAATTACAGCTTCATGTCAATGACTTACATGTGTGGCCAGTATTTTCAAGATAGGTGTAAGATCTGCTGTGCAGCACTGCTCTGCCATAAGGTGAAGTACTGTCTTTTCATCATTGTTTTTGTCTGGTGACACTGTGCCACCGTTTTCTACAAGATACTTGACCAGTTCAACATTCACCTTTAAAGAAATTCATCCAAATAAAAAATCTCAAGTTAATAACAAGAATTAGTTAAACACTGAAATAATGTAATTTTTTTTTTTTATTCTAATAATTTTCATTTCCGACAAATGAATTGTGAATTAAAAGGTATGTAAAAGTTCAGAAGTACAATTATGTTAGAATCTTCTAAGATAAAATAAGTTTTGTTTAAATCCTACCTGCTCAATAGCCAGCATGATTGGTGTCTTTCCATGATTGGTCTGAAGAGTAGGATCACATTTAGAAGCAATTAGAATCTCTGCTATTTTTACACTGATCTTCATTGCCTCTGGATCTACTTCTGGAGCCTAAAACAGGTAAAAGGGTTTATATTATTATTGCAATGATCTAGAATGCACAGAATGTGAAGTTAAGTCTTGTGTGTAATGATGGCTTGGAAGTCTGCCAAGTGGATTTTCAGATTTGAGCTTTAAAAAAAATAAAAATATATAGGAAGCTCAAAGTTATTTTTGTTTGAGTCTTTACATTGGCCAATTAAATATATTGATAATCAAAAAAAATTATATAAGTACTACCAGACATTACTTCAAAAATGTTTTTATACACCCATATGCATATTTGTCTTCCAAACTAGAACCAATACCTACTTGTATATAAAGAAGAATCCTTGATATCTCATTATCCAGACATCTTTATCATTTACTATTAGCAACTATTTTTAGACTAAATTTGTCCTAGATTTGTTTCTTACCCATTGAGTCCCCTTGAGTTTAATGTTGTTGGCTGCCAAATGATGAAGCTGAAAATGTACACAACAATAAAATAGATTTTTTTAAAAACTATATTGTAATCTTCAACTACTCTTTTAATGAAGTAATAATGTCCTGCATGGGCGTAGCCGGGGGGTGGGTTTCAAAATTTAGTGACTGATTTTTTGCTTTGATTTTGTTTATTTTCAGTGAGATTTTAATACTAAACCATCACTTGCCCCAGCACAACCAAAGGGGTTTTTAGTTTAAAACCTCCTACCAGGGGGGTTCGAGTTTAAAAAACCTCTACCAGGGGGGTTCGAGTTTAAAACCCCTACCAGAGGGGTTCGAGTTTAAAAACCCCTACCAGGGGTTTTGAGTTTAAACTCCCTACCAGGGGTTTTGAGTTTTAAACCCCATACATGGGGTTTTTGCAGTTAAAACAAAAATTTTTTTTTAAAATGCAAACGAAAATCCCCCAATTCCAAGAGCACAGTTAATGAAGATTTTGATTTTAAAACCCCCTCTAAAATTTACGATAAACCCCCTCTTCAATATAAAAAAAAAAGCAAATTATACACTCAAAATGTTATGAGCGTAGCTAAAGGGGTTTTGAGTTTAAACCCCCCGCCAGGGGGGTTTGAGGCTAAAAAATACATCTTCAGTGTAAGAAAAAAAGCAAATTACGCACTCAAAATGTTAAGAGCGTTGCCAAAATGGGTTTTGAGTTTAAACCCCCATTTAGAGGGGTTTGATGCTAAAAATACCTCTTCAATATAAAAAAAAAAAAAATCAAATTACACACTAAAATTATTTGAGCGTAGCCAATATAATCGGGGGTTTTGAGTTTAAACCCCTCTTCTACAGATGGCTTTTTTAAAAAGTTTAACCCCCCCCCCCCCCCCCGATGGTTTTGAGTTTAAGATCCCCCTACAGAGCATTTTGAGGTGGAAAACCCCCAACAGATGATTTTGACGATAAAACTTCTTTTTTTAATATAAAATCTAAAGCAAACTACAGTCACTTAATTCCAAGAGCGTATTCAAGAGATGTTACACATTTTTACCAGTGGCAGGGCTCCATTAACAAACAATGAATAGTCATCTGCCGAAATTGAAAAACACTAAATGTGGCTCAACAAAGATGGCTAAGACAGACTTTAGGAGTCAGTTATAGAGATCAGGTCTAAATCAAGGAAATCCTATGCCGAACTGGGAGTCGACCCCTTAGTAAGATTGTGAGAGAGCGACACATGAGGTTTGCGGGACATGTTCTCAGACAAAATGAATTGCGCATAAGAAAAGTTGCAATGATATCCTAGTACAACTTGACGCCACTCATTCATGGAGGTCCTCATGGCAGGTGGGAAGAGGCTTCAGACATTAGCAGTGACAGATTTTTATGGAAACAGCTTGACGTCAAATGTTCTGAACGGCGAGGGAGGGTCTAAGTCAGTAAGAATAGCACATTAGGTTTTTGAAATAAAACTTTTTAATAGCAGGAAAATGCAGTGTAGATACCTCAGAATATGCATTTTGTTGGCTTTCAATACCAGAAACAGTGCTTGGCCGCGGGGCAAGCTCCTAGCGCTCCCCCAGACCCACTTGCTAGTAATGGCGGGAATCTACAATTTTTCCACTAACTCATGGAAGAAACTATTCTAGGGCACAATAAACGTCTCCCCAATGAAGGGTCAGAATGTAATAAAGATTATGTACACACACACATAAATACATATAAGAAAAAAATTTTCGCCGGGGTTGTCGGGGGGGATTTTTTTTTTAAATCCTGGCTACGCCCATGATGTCCTGTGTAAAAGTCACAAGTTTTCTGGTGCTCTCATGCTCAATAGATTTATCTAATAAATTCGACAAATGATGGCAAAACCAACCTAAATAAATAAAAAAAAAGCTTACAGAATTAAATCCATAGACATCCCGAATGTTGGGGTCAGCCTTGTAGACATTAATGAGATTTTCAATTTGAGTATCTAAACCAGGAACTAATCGGCTCCTGCATGCAATGCTAGCCAATGTCATTCCTGCAGAAACATTGATAATGATATTTGACTTTCAGTTAAAAAAATAATAGAAAAGTAACATTAAACAATTTAGGAAATTTCTACATAAATAACTAATTCCTTTTTTTTTTAATTTGATGGTTACCATTATCTGTTTTGAAATTAATATTGACTCCTTTATGATTGAACAGCATTTCAACCAAGCCATGGTGCCCTTTCAAAAATGCAATGCAGATTGGTGTTGTCTAGAAAAAAATTAATTAAAGAATTATTTAATTAGTTATTGTTGAGAGCACAATGATTTAATTATAAAAATTCTATCAATTTTGAAATATTCAACTTTTAACATTAGTCATTATTTTAAGAAGTATAAACAATTCTAAGTTTTAAGTATAAAAACCTTCTATATGAACATTTACCTGCCAATCATTAGCTTCATCAGGCTTTGCCCCTGCATCTTTAATAAGCAATTTCAAACAGAAATACCAGCCGTAAGCTGCAGCATAATGAACCACAGAGTTATTGGATGAATCCACACGATTGGGATCAGCACCAAGGTACAGAAGATAGGATGCTACATTGGTACTTCCATTGATGACAGCATGGGTCAAGGAGGAGCGCTTCTTTTTATCTGAAATTTTTTTTTTATCAAAATGGAATTAGATCAAAGGAAGCTATTTGTCAGTAATACCAATGAGAAATTAAAGAAATTAAGCAACAAATATCAAGCATACTTACAACCATACAGCAATGCTGAAGCAACTGAGAAAATTAAACTTGCAACCTAAGCAGCCGAAATGTACAAAACTAAAAGCTACTAACCTAAGATCTCAACTGCAGCCCCACTCTGAACAAGTAGCCTGGCAATGTTCAAATCCCCTCTCTGTGCAGCAATCATAAGTGGTGTAATTTTATTCTTGCCAGCAGACAAAGGTTTATTGACATCAGCTCCATGTTTAATCAATGTCCTCACAGCATCCTGAAACCAAGCAACTATTATGCATTTACTTGTTCACTAATATTTGTTCTAAGCTATCAAATGAATTAGATTGGACTCCTTACCAAATGACCTTCTTGCACAGCTAGATGTAAGGGACAAAATGAGTCACGGTTTGGTTTATTCACATTACCAACGCCCCATTTTTCCTCTTCACTTCCATCTTTGACTGAAAAACACAAATTTTCAACATTCTAAATACTGAGACTGAGGGAGAAAAAAAAAAAGGGGGGGGGGGGGGGGGGGGAGAGAATATTAAAAGATTTTGTTTTAAAACATTTTTTTTTTTTACACTTGAACACTTACCTTCTGCTTTGGCATGCTTAAGTAAAACTTCAATATTTTTAGAGCGTCCACTGCGACTGGCATAGTGAATTGGTAAATCACCATGACTATCTGGCTCTGTAAAACTTGCATTCCTAAAGTTTAACAAATACACAAAATTAGCAGACAATATATCGAAGCATATTTTGAAATTCCATTTATCAATTGCACACTAATTGTTTACCTTTTCAATAAAAATTCAAGAGGAGCTGTCCCTTCACAAGATGCTGCATAGTGAATAGGTCTAGCCCTGGATTTAGTCTGAATGTTAATGTCTGGCTCAATGGAAAGAAGTCGGGTCAAATATTTGACATTTGGGTTGATGGCAGCAAAATGAATTGGTGTTACCTAAAATAGAAGACAATAATATTTTTTTATTCCTAAGCTTTTGTGAGCTCATTAGAGTTTTAAAGAATATATTTATAAGCAGTATGGCAGCAACAAGGATTAAAAAAATAATATAAAAAATAAACATTACTTACACTGTCATTTGAAAAAGGTTTTTTTCTAACAGATGCCGCTAGAATAATATCTCTCAGATCTTCCTTATCAAAGGTAAGAACCTGAGGAAAAATACAAAAATTAAACATGAATTTTAGTCATCACACAATGTTTCTAAACATTTTTTTCTTCTGTTTATAGTCACACATTATTTCACAGTATATATTTTGCCAAAACTTTTAAGTGATATTGAAAGATGCAAATTAACAAAATAATTTCTTTTTAATAACCTTTTTTCATAAGATTAACAAGGCATTCTCTTAATATCTTCAAGCATACACTAAGGAAAAGCGCTTTTTTGTCATGGGACTACACAGACTCATGTGCAATCTTCATATTATGTAACATTTTATGCAGACAAAATTGTTATCTGCCAGATGTCTTTTTAAGTTATCTTTTTCCCATCTATACCTAAGACAAGTGCTTTTCTTTGGGTGCCAAATGTATGCCCGAGAAGTTCTCTACCTCTCTATCAGAAGCACTTGCTTCCAGCTGTTTTACTTTGGCATTGAGGTCAAACTGATAACTAATTTGAATTTTTGATATATATATATATATAAAAAATATATATATATAGGCACTTGAAAAAGGTTATATATAATAAAAGTTAAATGTTACAGAAATAGTCTTTTTATTAAATTATTTAAAATTTTTTACCTCTTTGTGCAAGTAATTAAATCCAAACCCGCCTAACCTCTCTGCTTCTCCAACGTATTTAGCAGCTAAGTGACGTTGACCATTGCGAACAGCTGTATTAATTTCATTTATGACCATAGGAACCTGAAAAAAAAAAATTATTTATGTATACTTTGATTTTTTCACCTCTTTATAATTGAATTTTTTATGAAAAATGATGTTACCTGTTCATCTATAGTTGTCTTTTGAGCTGCAGAAAGAGCTAGTAAGAATGTCTCCATAACTTCAACTGTTACACCATATTCCATCCAAGCTTTTATGATTATCTCTGGAGATGTATCCCCTGTAGCTGATTCCTTTACAAATATAAGAATTTAAAACAATATTTAAAACAACAGAGATGACAAGAAATCATTGGGTACTGAACTTTTCTTTATTTTCAAATTCAAGAGAAAAGAAATTCACCTGTAAGAATGCATTGTTGCCTTCTTTACCACCACGACTCAAAGAGAGCTCTCGAATGTTTTTTACTCCTAAGAAAGCTGGATTATATCTAAATACAACAATATATAACATTTTGAGAAACATAAAAAGATATTAACAATTAATATAGTTAAAAACAGTTTAATTCAACTAATACAAGTTGCAAGTCTTAAGTTTTGTATGTAGTTTTTTAAGTTATTAATTTAAGAATTTAATATATCTTTTCTATATAGTTTTAGCACTCACACTCCAGTGTCCATCTCTGAAATAATACTTGCTGGTGGAGCTTTTCGTTTTCTTTTAGATTTCAAGTCTTCATCGAAATATTCCTGGGTGAGAATTCTGATTATCTCTAGTTTCCCCAACTCGCCAGCCAATATAAGAGCATTTCGAGAATCAGATACCGAACGGTCTATGTCAAACTAGATTTAGAAAAAAATAAAATGATTAGTGTTTATTTTAAAAAATTAATATCTAGCTCTTCATTAGCAACATCATAGTATCTACTTACATCTGTAACACCCTCTGTTTTGTCCAACAATTCTTTTACAGCTTCCACATCTCCAGCGTTGACTGCTCTAAATATTAATTTAGAATTCATCTGGGCTGATACCTCAGGAACCTTTTCTCTGTCAACAAAATATTTTGTTCAGGAATGAGTTATCTTTTCTTTTATTATTTTTTTTTTATTCAATTCACTTGATAATGAAATTCTTAAAAACAATTTAGTTATATAATTAAAAAAAAACAACAAGCATTACTATCGGTACAAGATCAATATAATTTAGAAAAATAAAAAACACGGTCAAATCAATTTTTAAAAAAAGAAGACTTACTTGGTATCAAAGAAAGGATCTTTTTCCAAGATTTTTATTTTCAAGTTAGGTTTCAGATTTCTGTCTGGACCTTTCTTCTTTTCACTTTTACCTTTCTGCTTGCTCTTTTCTGGTTTATCTAACAAAATGTACAGAGTAGTAATCTTACTCAAGTAAAAGAAATCAGTATATATATATATATATATATATATATATAGTCAAAGGTGAATAACATAAGAACAAAAATTTCCAGTTCAAATTTTAACAAAAATGACAACTTCTACTTTACAATTTTTTTTAGAAATAAAAACACAATTAAAAAAACATCTTAAACACTTTTTTTTCAATTAATTAATAAATAAAAATCATAAATGTACAGTAAAGGAAACAATATAAAATTACCTTTTTTCTTATGAGAAGGAGTACTAGCTTTTCCTTTTCCTGAAAAAAAAAATTTTTTTTTTCAAGAAAAAAAAAAGATATAAGTAAGTATATTATGATATTGCCTGTTATTTAAAAAAAATTGGATTACAAGTATTCTTGATGTTTCTCACAGATATGAGAGTTACTTTGTTGATTGAACAAATTTTAAGGCCCAAAAACATTCAATTAGATTTTTCAACAACCATTTTAGCTTGGATTCACTTTAACAGTGTAATAAAGTCTAAAAATAAATCTTCCTTAACCACATCCAAGCAACAATATAATACCTTTAGTAGATTTTTTAGCTCCACGACCTTTCCTTGGTGTTGGTTCCTCATCATCTTCATCTGAATCATCATCATCATTTTCTATGGAAATAATGACAGTAGAAAAAAATGAGTGATTTTCAAATACACGATTTTAATAAGCTTAGTCAAACTACAAACTGAGTAAGTAGGAAGAGTTATGGTACAAATAATGTATTGCAAAATACACATTGTAAGGCAAAAAAAAACTTTTTAAATGTGCAGGTATGTGTAAAGACTGAATATTACCCTCTTCTTCTTTTGCTGTTTTTGCATTCTCTACTTCCTCCATAGCTTCTTCCTCCACCTCATCAGCAGTGGCAATGCCTTGTTCCACTCTGATTGCCCGGTCCAGAATATTTTCAGCTCTTTTCTTTTCACTAGAAGGAAGTTTGTAGCAATCTTTGGAGATTTTTTCCATCTGTATTTCTGTGAGAACAGTCTCCATTTCTGTAGAGTCAACATAATCAAATTTATACACATCCGGGGCCTTGTCAAGACTCAGCCACTGAATGCGCAAACGTTTTGACTTGCTATAGATATTTTGTGCAGCACGGCACAAATAGAATGTACCTGCAATACAAAAAAAAATATTAATAATTGAAAACTTTGCAATTATCTGCAACCACAACTTTACTTTATTCAAAATTTTCCCCTTTTTATGTTAAATAAAAAAAAATTGTGTTAGCTACAAGTCACTTTTTTTCTCGTTTCTGAAATGAGGATAACAGAATAAAAATTATCTTAACAAATGAATCAACTAAATCTTGGTAGTTCTTTTTACCTTCTGCACCTCTAACAGCTAGAAAAGCACCCTTTTTGTACAGGGTCACATTTTCTTCCTTTTTCTTTTCTTCTTTGTCTGGGACAAAGTTTAAATCTTCAAGAGGTGACTGAAACCTTGAAACAGGCACTCGCTGGCGTTTGAGTGGAGTTCTGGGCTCTACAACTTCTGAAACACGAGCTTTGCGCTGAAATAGGTTCAAACATTTTTTTAAAAACAAAAACTGTTATAGGTTTACTTTAATTGGGAATTTGACAAGACTATAAATAGACTATGTTAGACGGAAATAGAGAAATTATGGGATATAACTGAATAGGATGATGGGATTATTTTTTTTAACGGTTACAGAGATTATAGGTAGTAAGATCGACTCACTCCTCTTAGGGACGAGACATCATCTTTAGTAACTGTCAACATTTGGACTGTGCCCCTTCATGTTGGATTAAAGATTGTTTATCAAGATTCTTACAGTTTTCTCAAGTATGTTTTAGAATTTATTATATGTTGTCGGGTTGTAAAACGAACTCCAGGAACTAGTAAATACTACTTCATCTAGACCTATATCTACTCTACATCTTTTTACTAAACAACCACAACAAAACATAGTTATATTCACAAAAAAAGAAAGACAAGCAGATTTAATTTCTTAACTAGGATATTTATGGACTTCATTTAATAAACTGAAGCATATATTTGCATTATATTCTAAGCAGCCATGGCAATTATTTTCATAGTAATGAAGACAAGAATGAAATCAGACTGTAACAGCACACTATGCAATTAAGATAAGACAATGTTTAATTCGAATTTCCATTACTAATTGTTTATGTGTGTACAATATGCAAGCTTTATTTTCAAATACAATGGATACACAAAGGAACTGCTATTTAAAGAACAATAAAGACAAATTAAAATATTAGAAATAAGTGGTAATTGCACCAATACCAAGAATGATAGAGGCAATGGTAAAATGTCATTTTTAATATTTTATTTAGAATTCGACTTAAATCCACCCTCCACTGAATGTAGCAAGCTCTCTCCACACCGATGAGTCACAAGCAACTTCCATAGCCTCTTCCACCTGGTGCCTACAGATAGTACCTAGTGCCTAGAGACTAGGTCTTCTAAGAAAATGCAATGACAAGTGCATGTGGACAGCATTTTTTTTGCTGTAGAGTAATCATAATTTTTTTTTTTTAAATGCTCACCTTTTTCCCAGAAGTTGAGGCTCCTGTGTCTGAAGGAACAGGAGAATCTTCTGGAGTTTTTTCATCTTTAGCATCCATTTTTATGTAGACCTAGACTGCATGCAGCTGGGAGGGAAAGATGGTAAAAGAAAATATTAATATTTAGAAACTAATTGCTAAGCGGATTAATCAATTTCGTAATGTAATGTGACAAAAATTACACAACTTCAAAGGAAGGCTCTAACTAGAAATCTGGCTGCTGTATGCATTTAATGAAAAAAAAAAATTCTGATGGAAAACAAACAAAGGTTACATTAAGTGTATCAATAAGTTTGGATCAGTCATGTAATTAAATTTTTAATAGATCTAGACTAACAATATTAAATCTGTGTGATTAAAAATATTTTTTTTACCAATTGTTTTTGCTTAGTGCAATTTCATACTTTTAGCTATCAATTGTCTGGACCAGATGGAAAGGGTAATTAAGAACGGGGTATTTGGGTTATTGCTTTTTAAATTTTTATTTTTTTTTAAAAAAAGGGAATGTCCTGAATTTGAACTCATTGCTCAAGCCGCCACAGGCTACTCAAGACAATGCAGTAACCACTTTACCAGCAAAGAACATGAACATGAAAGATTGTATGGTTATCTATTGTTTCTATTTCATGTAAGTATTCACTAAGCCTCAGACAACAACCTATAAAGGGAACTAATTCAGCTTATACCACCACTTCAGTCAAGTACAAATTCTTTCCCTAGTTTGAAATACCAAACAAAATAATTTATTACCAATAGTTAATTAACTAATTGTTTAATTTTTTTTTAATTGATCCTTGTGTTGTCAGGTAAAAGAAATAATTTTTCAAAATTTCAGTTTGATCTGAGATAGGGTGTCGGAGAAAATAATGCGTACAAACTCTGGCCAGACAGACAGAGTGAGTTGTAAAGCTTTGTAAAAAAAAAAAAGGAGAATGTACAAGTTAAAATAAAGTTCTACTCTAATAAGGTTAAATTTGACTGGTATGAAATTATAGAGATTGTTCTGATAACAAATCAGCTAAAGAGGACCTATATATTAGGTTTATAAGAAGGTGGGGGGAACATAATTCTTAGTTTATGCTGTACATTGAAGAAAAGATTATAAATTGGAGGGAAGGGGATACAGACTGATAATCAAATGTATGTCAGAACTTTATTTGGATGGATTAATCTTAGAAAAAAAGGGATTTGGAACTTATTCTTTTTCCTGGCAATTAGGAGTGTATAGAAAAAGTTATATAAGATGTGTGACAGAATGGCATATACCAATAGGTGTTAAAGTATCATGAAAACATTGCCCCAGAAACCCACCCCTCAAATAGTGTACAAGAGTTTGGACCTAAGAAAATTACATCAGCAACAATGTAAAACAAAGATTAAACTACAACTAAGGACACAAGGATGAGACCACTAAATATTAATCAGCCATGTACAGATGACCATTTTTAAGGACATCGTTCAGAGCATAGAAATGAGGTGACAACAAATCTATGCGGGAGAAGTAGCCCTTCCAGTCATCAAAACACTTTTAAAATATTTTCTTTGATGTGTTCCCTATGGTTTTGAAATATTCTGTAAAGAATAAAAAGTATTCAGGGAAAAAATCTGTTGGGTGAAAGTAATACCTGACCTATCCCTCTTTTGTTCTGATTATAGCATATAATATTTTTAAAGCCAGATTGCCAATGGATAAGGAGTTTATATAATGGTACAATGGATACTTTCTTTTTTTTTTGTTGTTTCCTAGGTCTTACCATAAAACTGTGTATGCAAAAAATTGGTAACTCCACCTGGGTTAAAATTAACTATTTAAAGTACTCTTTAATGGTGTTTACTATAGATTCTAAAGAAGAAAGAGTTTTGACACTGTGTTCAAACAACACTATAAATTAGCATTAGATCTATCTCAATGGGTCTACTCTAGCTGTACATATGTGTAAAGATAAAAATTAAACTAGCCTCATTATTAGTCAATGTGGCTGTGTTAGTGTGAGATAAGTGGTTGAGTACCCTTAGACCAAATCTACACGTATAGAATCTACTCGATATAGATCTAGATTATCAAGGACTATATAATATTAAATATTAAGGACTAAATATGTAATACAGATTATTATCTAGATGTAGCTACTAGTACGTAAAGTTGCAACATTGGCACCCAGTGCTTCATCAAGAACATAGACCACCTTACTGTATAATTATTATTAAATCATCTTTGTTTAAATGTTTACTACCCAATGTCCTTATAGAGCCTGTGCATTTTTTTCACACTTCTGACACATGTACCTTCCTTTTTTTTTATTGAGAAAAGACTGACTTTTTCTTCCTAGGGAAGAAGGAGATGGGTCTGTGGTTAACATGTTTTTTTAAGCCCCTGGATGCACTGGGCATACATTGTGAAAAACAACAGAAAGCATTGTAAGACAGACCTTAGACTGGAACCCACAGGGGAAGAGAAAGGACGGAAGACCAAAGTAAACATTGAGAAGATCAGTGACCAAGAGGCAAAGAAAGCAGGATGGACCCAGCTGAGGGAAATTGCCCAGAACAGAGTCGGAATGGCGAAGTGCTGTTGCAGCCCTATGCTCCACTGTGAGTAAGTCAAAGTCAAGATACATTAGCCAAACAAAACCCAGGCTTCTAAATAGACTGGGAAACACATTCATCTCACACTAAAAGGGAAGGTAGATGATTTTTAAGTTTCTTAATAGTTGCATTGAAATATGCCATGACTCATCAAAGGGAAATAATTCGATGCAGGGGAAATACACATTTTTTTGTTGTTTTATTTTTTAAATTGTGTTGTTTGTCAAAATAATGTAGTACAAAATGTATATTATATTTATTATTTATGTATGTGTTTTTGAATGTGTTAATGACATGTTTCACAGAAAAAAAAGCTTAAAAATTAATTTTTCTAAAGCTAATACAATGTATTCGAAAAGTCTTTAATATTTTTTAAAACCATTTAATAGCAGCTTGCAACAAATTAGTACCAATGATATGCATTTTAAATTTCAAAATTCTTTACAATGGTAGCAAAAAATTTTTTTAAGATGGCTAAAAAAAATGTCACAGAAACAATACAAATGTAGACCAATAGACTACAATTACTGATCAACCAGGTGTGTTAGAGGTGTGAAACAGTTACACGTACTAAGCTTGTGAGAAGTGTACATGCGGTATGCAATGTATGGTCTAAAAAACATTGTAGATTATACAATGTTGATTATTTAAAATTGGGATTCGCTCTTTCATTGTCAAACGAATAGAGGAGTGGTGACAATAAGGTATAGTGGAGTGTAGACTACCTGCATGACTCCTCTTCTTGCCCACAACAGAGACTATTTTTTCCCAAGCACAACCAGCTAGGCTATGCCATAGAGGTAAAAACTGTAGTGAATTTGGTGTGATGTTAGTTGCAAGAAGAGAATGAGAATGTGGAGCATGAGAAAAATGACAAAGGCTTGTTTCCTTGTGCTAGTGTAAAAAAAAATATTTTAAGGATGAAATTTATAAAAAAAAACAACAACATGGTTTAGAATTTAGATATATATTTCCTTTATTTTGTCCAATGAATCTCCATACTGGAAGACCACTTTTCAAGGAAGAAGAATCATGTCAAACACTTTGAACACTTTCACGCATGACCATACCAACCCACACCTCTTTCAATTCAGATATAATTTTAACTATGAGTAGTTGTGACACAATAAATCATGGCTATTATTATTGAAAAAAGGATGACAAATTCAATGACAAGCTCAGTTTTTTTTTATAGGTCAGACAATTACAGAACTATGACAATCGAAACATAAATAATGGTGGGAAAATGGTTTTTAAACCAGTTTAGACATTAAGACTAGACTACTAGACTTAGTAGGATGGCTGATGTTCAAACTTTACTCTAGATCTAAATGCCAAATAGTCTAGATATAATTATTATTACATAGATAAATTATAAATTAGATATAGATCTAGATACTAGTTACACTAGTGAGTAGGTAGTAGTAATTTCAAATTTGTGAATAACATAAAAATCATAGTCATACTAATCAAACTAATCATAGTTAATCATAGATCTAAAATAATCTAAATCTAGATTCTACATAGTATTACATAGATCTACAATAATCTACATTTACAATTACATAGATCTACTTGATTTAGAATGTCTAGTGGCTAGTCGTATTATTATAGATGTTTAATATATACATACTGACACTAGGCTAGATCTAGTAGATTTATGTAGTATGATTTAAGTATATATTTACTATGATAATGATGGTAGTATTGGTACTGGTAGATCTAGTGAACATCTAGTCTACTCTAGTCTAGATCTAGATTACTAATACTAAAATACTATCTATAAATTCTAGATCTAGATCTATACAAATAATCTCTAAACTGACGACAGATTTATTTTATTAAATAAATTAAATCAAAATCTTGGTAAAGTAAAATGGTATCTTAGACTTAAGAGTTTAGACTAGAAGAGATGAGTATCTTTAAAAATAATAAATTTTATAAATATAATAATGATCGAATCGCATGTCCTTATACTACTGATCAATAGAAGTGCACAATGCGTTGGCTATTTAAAGTATAATGAAAATGACTAAGCGTTCTGATAAATTAGTAAATGCACATTAAAAATATTACCAGACTAAGAGATTAAAGGGCTAGTGAATGGTAAAATTCCTATTTTAAATGCCGGTAGCTGCCTCTTCAATCTATAAAGCCGCCATTTTATGGTTAATCATAAAAGTAAACTTCTTAAGCGGTAAGACAAAGAAAATGCGCAATTTAAAAAAAATTATAACTTCTAACTTAATTTCTTTATGCTAAGGAAATAATTTAATTTTTTATTATTATAAATAACAGGTATAAATATTTTTATAAATCTTAATGCATGTAGAAATGCAAATGCGTTTATCTAAAACAGTTCAGTTTAAAGTAATGACAGAACAGCCAAAACAACACAAAAGCTTAATCGGAAAATACTATATCTAGATAATTTCCATTGGTGAATACAATTATTGATCTAGATCTATTGACTCTATTAACTCTATAGGGAATATAGATCGAGATATCTAGATAGGTCTAGACTAGAGTCTATTATATTTAGAATTTTAAAACTGTAAAAAAAAGTGTAGTCTTTTTTTTTCAAATTACAAAGCAAAACAAGATAAAGAAATGACGCGAAAGTCAGCTTTGAATTCGAAATGAAAGTGCATGTCGTCATTGAATCTGGAAAGAGTCGTCTTCTTATATCTTATAGATAGTAGAGTCACTATTGCGGAACAGTTTGCTGCTACTTTTAGTTTTTAATTTTTTGCTCCGTAATGGTTAGACCTATGGAAAAACTAAAAGTATCTAGGCATTTCCAATCCATTTTCCGATTAAAGTAGACGCATTGTTTAGTTTTTCAACAGATATTTAAATTTTACATTCAAATCGACTGAGATATGGTCAGTCACAATTACGGAACAGGATTTTTTAAGAAGTCACAATTGCGGAACACGGTAAAAATGTAGGAACAAAGCCTATATAAAGCATATATTTATTAGTCTTATATAATACTTGAACTCCTTATCCTTTACATTAATTTTATTTTTATTAAAGCTAAAGAGACACATCGCCACTTTTTGATTATTTAACACTTTAATTTAATTGACGTCACACTAACATGATTTTCCTTACAAGGTTTTATTTTCCACTATTCTTTTTGTTATATTAATATTATATAGGCCTATATGATATTATTTGATATTATGATTTGTCCTCTTTTTGCTGGACGTCTGGTAAACATAAATTATATATTGTATATAATATTATTCTCTAAATGTTTTTAAATTTATGTATACTAATACAAACTCATATTTAAATTCCGATAATTTAAATCACTATGTAAATATTAAGCTAAATGCGCAGGTCAAATAAATGACATCTATAGTGTTCCACAATTGTGCAGGGTTCGTGCGGCCTCCTGATCAGGAGCTCCTGGAAACCTCCTGAAATTGCAAAATATACTAAAATGTCCTGGAAATCTCCTGAAATTATTAAATTCTCCTGAAAAGTCATAAAAATTCTCCTGAAAAGTCATAAAAATTCTCCTGAAAAGTCATAAAAATCTCCTGAAAAATAGACAAAATTCTCTTTTTGGGTGTCATTCTTATCTTATATAATACAGACGTTACTTCAAAAAAGAAGATGATTACGTCCTACGCGTCATGCATTTAGTCATGCATATTAACCAATGACTTAAATTCTGCCAAGTCACTGGTTTTTCTGGCTAGCTCAGGCAACCCATTCCATGCTCTAATAGCACTAGGGAAGAAGGAGTATTTGTACAAATTTGTCCTAGCATATGGGACGAGGAATGTGCCTTTATTTTTGTGTCTTTCAGAGTATTTTATTAAATTTTGTTTTTGTATTTGAAGTGTTTTATGTATAATTGCTACTTTACTTTTGAGTCTTCTGTCCTGAAGGCTTTCTAAATTTAGTGATTTTACTAATGGTGTTACCCATTCAATATGAAAAACGCGATCCTACGGGCGATTTAGAGAAAAAAAAAAGGCATTGTCGGCTTTCATTTAATAAGAATGTATAATATGGGGAATTCAAACCTAAAATTACTATATCTATTTTATATAAAGTCTAGATCTAAATCTATAAAGACTTGATATTAAAATTATAATGAAATTGCTAGATCTATTTTATATAAATCTAGATGATCTAGATCTAAATTTAGAAAAACTTGAATTTGAACTGAGTGGAAGTTGATTATTATAATTAATTAAATTGTTATTAAAATTTTAATTCAAAATTAAGACTAGACCTAGATTTAGACCGTAAATCTAGAATAGATTAGATCTAGACTAGTAGAATGTCTAACTTAATACTTGGTTGTCAAATGATTACAGACTAAGATTGTTTGATAAAAGTTACTGTTAGCTCTATCTAGACTATTCTAGACTCATTATTCATTATACTAATTATAGAGACATATAAGACAGTGACAGTACTATACTAATATAGTGTCTCTAGATCTAGATTTTAATCTAGATCTAGTTAACTAGTAAGTACAGTCTTAGACTTAGTCAAGTTAGTCTTTAAATTTAAGATTTTAACTTCCACATGTTAATCTTTAAATTTAAGACTGTAACTGTCACACGACTCACAGAATCACTAGCAGTGACTAGCTATACAGCTATATAGTATCTATACTATATTCTATATATAAACTTAGCATAGTTACATATTAAGTTAAGTGACTTAGACTTAAATTTAGTTACTTAGTGAGTGACAGTTAGTCACACTTAGTGAGTTAGATTTAGAATTCCAGATCTGTATACTAGACTCTATAAATTCTATGTATACTAAATTTTACTAAATAGCAGTCTAATATAGATACAATCTATTATCTAGTAATAAGTCTAGTACTAGTCTAAAGATCTATTAGCCTATTCTAGCCTACATAGCCTGACCTATAGTAAAGATATAAATCTAGATATAAACTAGACAAGATTTAAATCGAGGACTAGATCTAGCTACAAAGTTAGTTTTATAATATTTTAATTTATAAATAATGATATTAGAGTAAATCAATTTATTTAAAAAAACAACTGAAGTTTCCCTATCAGACCTTACGATCTATGGGGCAAATGATGTTAAGGTCATCTGTTTCTATGGCCAACGGTTAACATGCAGGGTGTTATGAGGTCAGCACAATGACCAACTGCCTTTACTTTACCCAGCTAAAAGAAAAGTCAGGTACCCATTAGAGTTGGGTGGACTCGGGGGCAGGGGCCTAAAATCCCGAAATTCAAAATCCCAGTCTTCACATAGATTCGAACCCAGCACCTCAGGTTTCAAAACCGAGCGCTTAGCCACTAAGCCATAAATTAATTGCGACTCTAATTTAGATTTTAGTTAGAAAATATAGATCTAGATGTCTAGCTAAACTCTACATCTGAGTACTCTCATCAACTCTATAGATTGAGTTGAATTGATATTGATAGTGTGTTATACATTGCCATTTGTTTTTAGAGAGATTTTAATTAATTCCTAATGCTGACTTAATTAGAAAAGGAACATGTATATATATAGAGAGAGAGTAGTGCAAATAGGCTTATTGGTTTACCAGTACATTTTTTCCTAAACCAGATACTTTTGAATTGGCTAATTTGAAAAAAAAAAATTAATATTATACATATGTTGGTTCTTATATTTATTACTAAATACATAGTTCGCATCAAGTTTTTTTTTACGCTCCTGAAATCTAATATTTTCTCCTGGAAATCTGAAATCCTAATCTCAGAATGGTGGGGGAACCCTGATTGTGACTATCTTGAAAAAGGTAAAAACTAAGTGAAAACCTCCCAATTTTTTAAATTGAATTTCTGGTAGATAGCTATTAAATGAAGTTTTTCCACATACATTTATAAACCGAAAAATAGGTGTATCATGCAGGTGATGTGTCACTATCATTTTTAAAAAGCCTTAAGCCCTGACCTATGCGTTTCTCCTGAAAAATAATGGACGATTCCACACCTGTCAACTTTAACCTGGAGTCAAAATAAATTTTTTGTTGTGAAAGGAAAACCCTTATATTGGAAATGTAGGGAAATGGACCATGCGCAGTACCGTTACAGTAGTTTAGCAGAATTTTTTTTTTTAAAAAGTAGATTTTTAACTAATTTCGACGAGCTGTTCCGCAAACATGCCTGCTCCGCAATAGTGGCTCTACTATAATACAGACGTTACTTCAAAAAAGAAGATTATTACGTCCTCCATGTTAACCAATTCACTGGTTTTTCTGGCTGGCTCAAGCAAACCATTCCATGTTCTAATAGCTCTAGGCATCGGAGTAGCCAGGATTTTTTTCAGGTGGCTGGGGGTTGGGGGGATATTTTTCTCTCCCCCCCCCCCCACAGCAAAAATATATAGATCTCTATGTGTGTGTGTGTGTAACTTTGAGTGTGTATGTATGTAACTTTGAGTGTGTATGTATGTAGCTTTGAGTGTGTATGTATTTGTGTACATAATTAATCTTTATTACATTCTGCACTTCATTCTTTCTGAAGACGTTTATTGTAGGACTGCCCTATAATAGGTTCTTCCTGGAGTTAGTGAAAAAAATGTAGACTCCCAGCAAGGGGGTCTGGGGGAGCGCTGTGAGCTCCCCTAGCGCGGCCCCGCCGCCAAACACTATTTTCGGTATTGAAAGCCAACAAAATGCATATTTCAACCTCAAAACTCTCTGTATGGGGGTATTTAAACTAAAATCGTCTGGAGGGGTTTTAAACTTTTTTAAAAAAGCCCTCTGGAGTGTCAGCTTAAAATCAAAATCACCCTTGGTTTGGTTACGCTCATATAAGTTTGAAGGTGTAATTTGCTTTTTTTTTATATTGAAGAGGTATTTTTTAGCTTCAAACTCCGCTGGAGAGGGTTTAAACTCAAAACCCCTTTGGTTACGCTCATAGCATTTTGAGTGCGTAATTTCCTTTTTTTTTAAATATTGAAGAGGTTTTTTTTTAGCTTCAAACCCTGCTAAACGAGGGTTTAAACTAAAGAATTAATTTGGCTACACTCATAGAATTTTGAATGTGTAATTTGCATTTTTAGCGGCCCCCGAAAGGGGAAAAGACGCTATTAGTTTTGTGTGAAATGTCTGTCCGTCCGTCTCGTTTAGATCTCATAAACTAGAAAAGATATTGAAATCCGACATCACAATATTTTAGACCATTCAAAGTTCTGATGCAACGGCTACTTTTTTTTTTCTCAAAGCGAAAAATCTAATTTTTAAAATCAGTTATGCAAGCAGTTTTTTAAAGAGAAAAAGCTAATTAGTATGCATTATAAGTTAGACCTAATTTAAAACGAATAATAATCTTGTAAATTTTATTTTCCTAACAACGTATTTAATATAGAAGTCTGAATCAATTTTTTTTTTCTTTGAGGATTCGAATAAGAGATTAAGCCTTTTCAACACAATTAGATCAATTTAAAGACATCATTTAGGCCAGGGGAGGCGCGGTCGCTGAGCGGTAAAGCGCTTGGCTTCTGAACCGGGGCTCTAGGGTTCCAATCCTGGTGAAGACTGGGATTTTCAACTTTGGGCGCCCCTGAGTCCACTCAGCTCTAATGGGTACCTGAGTTGGGGAAAAGTAAAGGCGGTTGGTCGTTGTGCTGGCTACATGACACCCTCGTTAACCGTAGGCCACAAAAAAAACAGATGAACCATACATCATCTGCCCTATAGACCACAAGGTCTGAAAGGGAAACTAGTTAGGCCAGGTTCATATCTAACTTTACATTCACTTTCACCTATCCTTTGATCTGCTGGACCGTTGGGGCACTACACAAGATCTGTTAACCTTCTTTCTCCATTCTTATCTCTCATTTGTCTTTGATATAATTTCATTTGGATGTTCTTTCTGAAAATATTGAAACCTGCCTGGGTGGACCACTTCGGGGGCCGATTTTGAGTTTGTGTTTCCACACAAACTGTCTTTTGTAACCTTGTTTATATTGAAGAGGTATTTTTTAGCTGCAAACCCGCTGGAAGTGGGGGGTTTAAAACAAACCCCTTTTGGCTACGATCATAGCATTTTGAGTAATTTTCATTTTTTTTTTATTGAAGTATTTTTTAGCTTCAAACCCCGCTGAAGAGGGTTTAAAATAAAGAATTCATTTGGCTACGCTCATAGAATTTTGAGTGTGTAATTTGCATTTTTTATATTGAAGAGATATTTTTTAGCTTCAAACCCCGCTGAAGAGGGTTTAAAGTAAAGAATCCATTTGGCTACGCTCATAGAATTTTGAGTGTGTAATTTTCTTTTTTTCATATTGAAGATCTAGTTTTTAGCTGCAAACCCCGCTGGAGGGGGAAGGGGTTGAACACAAAACTCCTCTTTGCTAGAATCTGGTGACTGATGTATGGTTAGTCTTATGTTGAAGAGGGTTTTTTTATCGTAGATTTCGGAGGGGGGGGGGGGGGTTAAAATCAATATCTTCCTTAGCCATGCACTTGGAATTTGGGGATTGTCGTTTGCATTATTTTTGTTTTGTTTTGTTTTATAGAAGAGAGGGTTTTGACTGAAGGACCCCGTAAGAGCTGGGTATGGGGCCTATATCTGCTACCCAGACCACGAACCAGACAAGCTGTCAGGCACATGTGACCTCGCCGCATATAGATCTAGCTTTGACGCTGAACTCACGGCGATAACAACTTCACTCAAACATTTTCTCCAAAAACTGCGTAAAAACATAACCGTTGCGATTACCGTTGTAATGGTTACCGATTCCCAGTGCTGCCTCCAAACCATGGCTGGCTTAGGGGGAAAGTACCAACTGGTGGAAGTGGCATTAGGCGCCGCAAATAACATCCGCCTACTTATTGAGGCTGTCATCTTTATGCAGTGGGTGCCCTCGCACTGCGGCGTGAGGGGCAATGCCGTGGCTGATGCTCTAGTACTAGAAGGAGCGCTGGCATTGCCCACTTTCGAAACACCAAGTACGTTTCAACAGGCTACCACAGTTATACGAGAGTGGGTACATGACAAATGGTTGAAATCCTGAGATGAGTCCGAAAGGGGAGTCTGGAAGCATACGCGCCGCCCAAATCGAGAGGACCAGTGTTGGAGGCTAAAAAGGTCGGAACAATCGATAATAGCGCAGTGGCGCACAGGACACTGCTCCATTGGTGCGTACTTGAAAAGTTTAGGTGTAACGGCTACTTTTGGTTTTTTAAAAGCAAACCGTTTAATTTATAAAATTAATTATTCATGCGATTATTTCATAAAAATACACCAATTCTAAAACCATTATATAAATGTAAGGGAGGTAATGTTACATTATGTTAACAAAGAACGACAATGTTTTGTGTATTTTCAGTATCACTATAAGTCGAATATATTTATAAAATGTACAAGAAATGTTCACAACAAATATAAATATTAGTTAAAGGTGTTTTTTTCTGGTCAACTAGCTGTTAATATTAAATGAAAGCATTTATTTTTGTTTATAAAGGCTAAGAATGCACTTTGCATGTAAATATCACATTTTTTTAAATGGGCTTTTTATGCAGAGACTGTCGTGCAGTAGCTAGCTTATCAAGTAGAGGCAAAACATAGGCTACTACTAATCAGTTTCCTCAAAATTTTTAAAATAATCGTTTTTTTTTTTGTGCGCTTTGTATGCGGGTCGGTCTGTCACGTTTAGATAACAAATACAACTTCAAAATCTATTGAAAATTTGATTTAACCTTTAATGTTCCTTCTGAAACATCTCAAAAGTTTTAAGTATATATAATAGATTGTTCCGGATGTTTTTGTGAAAAAAAAATCAATGCCAACCAATGTTTGTTTGCTCTTCTGACTTATATTACATTTAATTGCTATGCTTAAACGTTGCAAAAACACATGATCAATTAATATGTTGTTCCGGGTTTTTAATGTGAATAGCATATAAATGCTAAATGAAAATCTCTATACTGACTTATATATTTCATTAACAATAAAGTTGTTTTGGATATTGTTTTATAAAAAATAAATTATGTCAAATGAGTGTTTGAAATCGCATAATTGACTAATATTACACTTATATTCTTTGACGATACGCACTATAGTTTAATTATCGATATAAAATTGTTCCGTATTTTCAACTTAAAACAAATTTATGTCAAATGACTTTATTTTTTTCAAAAATATCGACAATAGGTTGTTCAGGATTTTAAAATAAGAAAGTAATTTACTAGAAACGATTATTGAAAATCACTTTTTAGATTTATTTTACAGCTACTTTTCGTGCCAAAACATAACAAAAGTTGTGTAATCGGTAAAGAATGTTCCGGATTTTGTTTTGAAAAAGAAATCGACCTACAGACTGTAATACAGAAAGCGTGTTACTGAAGCTTGCGATTGTTTATGAAAGTCACTTTAGTTTGTATAGGCAAATGATAGCTAGCTAGGCCTCACAAACTTCCTTCTCTTCATTGGCATGTATGAAAGCAACCATTCTGTCAAATTTATGACTAGAGATCTGGACCTTCTTTATTACATCTTATTTTTGTTCTATGTATCATCATTGCAGTGATGGATTGTGGTAGATACATAATACCTACGGAGCTTTTTTTCATCCTAGCCAGTGCAATGAACTTGATTCTACTAATCACCCCCACCGATAGTCCCCTTTTCTCTCTATTTTTTTTTTAATCGGACTACATCCATTTCCTCTACATAGACATTTCCACAATGTGCACGTTTATAATTGGAACGTTTCCATGAAAATAAAAGTCGACAACGCGACGAGACAAACTTAATGATAGAAAGTGTGACATCGCAATAAACGGATAAAATGACCATGAACCTTCGAGCAGAGGGGTAAGTGAGGAGCCATTCCTGGCTACTTAGAGAAAGATCAATAGATTTAAGGGCATTCGGTCGATTCCTGGTTCCAGGTTAGGTCTTGCCTTGTTATGTTGGATGCAAGCTTACGAAGGGTGTGACCTATCCATCTCCAGCATCACTGAAAGATATCTACTTCAATGAACTGCTACTTTGTTCTTTGCCTCAGTTCCCCATTCGAGATCTTGTCTGGCCAGCGGATCCTAAGAATATTCCTCTAACTCCACCATAGGGCGATCCCAAGCCCGGCTGAGAAAGGAGGAGGATATTGGACGTAGGGCTAGCTTACCACTAGCTACAGAAACAGCAAATCAACAGAAGATCGCATTTAAAGACACTAAATTATTAAAAGACATACGGAGTTGAAAGCTCACATGTAATGTATATTGAAGAATTAGAGCATTTAAACCTACATCTTTGTGGATATGAGTTAATGTTTCTACGTTGTGTTTTTTTAAAGGTTTTTACTGGGTTTTTTTTTTTTTTTTTTGGTGATGGGATGGGGGAGTAGCAGGATATTATAGTGTAAGACTTAGTATTTGTGGCATCTGTTCATGTGTTGTGTGAATAACGAATAATGTCTAAAAATGGTTCATTTAACAATAGATTTATCGATATATGGTTCACGTATAATCTTGATTAACGTTTGGTCGACGTTCACACAAAAATGGTTCTCAAAATCATATGGCATTCATTGACACCCCCAATTTACACAATAAAATATAGGCCTAAATAAAACAAAATCAAGTAGGCCTATTAAATAGCCTACAGCAGATTTCCTTTTTTAATAAAAAAAACAACAACAACAAACATTTTATTAATACTTGTAAGTGTGGCTGAGTGGTAAAGCGCTTAGTTTCCGAACCGGGGGTTCGAATCCTAGTGAAGACTGAGATTTTTAATTTCGGGATTCTTAGGGCGCCTCTGAGCTGGGGAAAAGTAAAGGCGGATGGTTGTTGCGTTGGCCACATAACACCCTCGTTAATCGTGGGCCACAGAAACAGACGACCTTTACATCATCTTCCCTATAGACCGCATGGTCAGAAAGGGGAACTTTATTTTACTTACAGTAAGTTGAAGTGCGTGCCCAATTTATAACATGTGTGTATGTGTGTGTGTGACTTCTGTACCCCATAGTTTTTAAAAAACTTCATTGGTTTAAGGTCACTTTCATTTAAAAGGCTTATGCCAGGAGATCCAGAGATACTAAATGTCCCGGCAGTCTCCAACATTGACGACTATCCGATTCTTCGATCGGAAGTAGCAGCAGCAGTAAAAGCCCTGAAAAGGGGAAAATCGGCCGGAGTTGACAACATTCCTGGTGAACTTCTTCAGGCGGGAGGAGAAACTACGATAAACGCACTCTATATGATTTGCAACAAGATCTGGCAATTAGGAGAATGGCTCAAACCCTGGACCCAATCACTGTGACGAGATATTTAATTAGTTATTATTTGGCTTGTTTATTTAAGTCTAGGGGGAAATTTTATTAATTTATCCCGCTCACATATAAGATTTTGTACAAGCACACCGCAACTAACAGTAAGAACAGACCATTATATTAAGTTTATAAATAAAATAATTTAATAAATGAAAGTTTACAAAAGATAAATGATCAAATAAAATTATAATTAAGAAATGAAGGTGCTACTATCTAACATAACTGCTCATCATGGATTGGTGATTGGTGAGTGATTGGAAGAGAAGAGTGTTCCTAGGTCTGGCTACTTATTTTCTTAGCTGCTAGCCCGTGGGTCTTGGGTCGTCTTCTGGCGGTCGAAGGACTGGCACTCAGAAGGATGATTCATCCGGCTCTGTCTTAGGACGTCAGCTCGGGATAGTCTCTATGCTGTATGCAATCTGGCTCTAGGGTGAGACCGCTGCCTGTTTAGAGGTAGAGAGGGTTGGTGCTGCAGACTAAGTTGTAGGGGGCCGATCTCTCTGCTGTGATCTCTAGCTTGTAGAGAGCCGTGCTAACTCAACACCAGTTTATCTTCTGCAGCGAAGGTTGCTCTAATCAGTCGGGATTGCGCAATAGCTATTGGGCAGTGGACAGTTTGGGCCGGGTACTGGGCAGTATAAGGCACTGTGGACACTGGGCAATATGTTAAGGCCAAGGACAGTAGGCAATGCCTTCTTGCTAACAGGTATATAATGGGGGGGGGGGGGGTATCTGGTGTGGTCTGCTCCGGTTACAGCTTTCTATGGAGATCTGGTAGTTATAGCAATCGTGTGTAGCAACCAAGGGTATCAACCAGGCCGTTTGTCCCTAATGAAACCTCACAACTAAACTTCCTAACAGAGGAGACTGTATGAATCCTAGCGGGCCTAACTTAGAATGCTTTGGTCTCTCTACATATATAGTTGGTGCATTTTGTTTAACGGGTGGGGAAGATAGCTAGGTGATTTTCTCACATGTATCTATGTACTGGACATGTCAGGCGTCATGTCCGATTTATGGCCCGTACCGTGAGAATAGGGACTAAGGTGAATATGCATTTGTCCAGCCCGAGTGCAACGCTATTCTGCGGGGGGGGGGGGGGGGGGGGGGGAGAGAAATAGGTGTGAAAAGTTATTAGGCCGCTGCATGTAGCGCTGGTGCAGCGACTATTGTGTGCTGGTCACCTGTCCAGCGGTCAAAAATTAAAAGTTAGTCCTAGAGAAGCTAGTTAATGTTTTATGTTGAGATTCGTCCCGTGAGAAACAGTGCGAGGGGAGATAAATCTTAAAAGAAATTAGTTATGGGTGGACAAGAAAATAATTGTTTAAGTTGAAAATTAAAGTTTCCCACGATTTGCTGGGAAAAACTCAAATGAACTTTTGCACGCAAGTTTCGTATCGTCACAATCACTCTTAATAACCCTTCTAAAGAAATGCAACTTACAACTCTGTCAAAACTATCGCACCATCAGCCTCATAAGTCATCCCAGCAAAGTACTGTTAAAAATTATATTAAATCGTCAAAGACCGATAGCAGACAACATCATATCAGAAGAACAAGTGGGTTTTAGACAAGGTTGCAGCACAACAGAACAAATCCTAAACCTCAGAATACTCTGTGAGAAATATCTCAACACCAAGAGAATCTTTTCCGTCTTTATTGATTTCAAGAAAGCTTTCGATCGAGTATGGCACGGAGCACTCTGGGCGACAATGGAAAAGTACAACATTAATAAAAACATAATCAAAGTTATCCAGAACTTCTACAAGGATGCCACCAGTGCGGTGTACTTCAACAATAATATTGGGGACTGGTTCAAAATCACAGTGGGAGTAAGACAAGGCTGCCTACTGTCACCAACACTCTTCAATATCTTCCTTGAAAGGATAATGGAAGATGCCCTCGAGGGCTATGAAGGTACTGTTAGCATTGGAGGAAGAAGAATTACTAACTTGCGCTTCGCAGATGACATTGACGGCCTTGCAGGGACAGAAGAAGAACTAGCTGACCTGGTGATGCGCATTGACAAGACTTCCGCAGCATATGGCATGCAAATAAATGCCGAAAAAAAAACAAATTATGACCAATAGCCATCAGGGCTTTAAAAGAGGCATCACAAGATCTAAGGGGCTCGCAAAGACCTTCCTTCAGGGAACAGTGCCAGGAAAAGAAGAAGAGGCAGACAGAAAAAGCGATGGGAGGACATCATTAAAGAATGGACGGGCCTGCCATTTAGAGAGGTTCTAAACAAGGCAAAAAAAAAAAGGGAGGAATGGAGAAAGACGGTCGACAAATCTTGCCTGGTGCCCCAACGGTCCAACAGACTAAGGGATAGGTAAAGGTAAAAGTAAATGCCACTTAGAGGATTACTAGACGTCGTGAGGGGTTGTGTCCTATAGGTCAATTCAAGAAACCAGTTATTCAGATCATCTTAATTAAGATCTGTGATTTTTTTCTTATTCAAAAGAATATGGCATTGTTTTTCAGTTCGAAGCTAGGGTTAGTGCAGTAAACCCTGTAGCAACCTGCAGACTTTGACACACCAAGTCGTGCTGCAGTTATCCGCCGGTGGTCTATTTAAATTCTCTTTACGCACTTTGTGCCTGTCTTTTGATAAGGACTTTTATTTTGGTCGCAATAGGCCTAATAGTTTGGCCCAGATAGAGAGAATTCTCCCATCTGCTTTCTTGATAGCTAACTGACGCCCAAGTAGATCATCTGGATATCTTGCTTCTGGAAGGAGGGCACCCCCATCTCTCATGCCGAATATTAAGCAGTGTTTCGGTACCCAGCAAAACATGGAAGCTACCATTAGTTAGGGCAATAATTACCGGCCATTAGAGCATATCCAGAAAGAAACAAAGGCTGAAGTAGGTCGAGTAATGGACACAACGCTTTACAGTTTGGGACTAGGTCAATATACATTTAGGCTACACCTAGAGGGATAACATCGCTGTGTTGACTGACTCGACTTATATATATATTTTCATCTGGAGTGACCTTGGTCATTGGGCCTTTGATCCTGTTTGTTATCTTATACTGTTTTGTGACGGATTGCATGAATGACTCGCATATGTAATACTTGTAATACACCTTACAAGGTACTCACATCAAATTTCGAGGAAAATAAATCGTTAGAAGTGTTTGCATGCTAATAAAAGGAATTGTTTAAAAAAAAAAAAGATGTATATAAATTCTAGAATCTAGATCCAAATATCTTAAATTGGCAACAGTTTTATTTTGTAGGTCAGTGACCTATTTATAACGGGGCAGGTTGTTAAAAATTTTCCGCAACTTTTATCAACGCGTTTTTGAACTGAATCGTGAGAGACACGTTTGTTAGAATTTAGATAAGCTAGATCTAAATCTAGCCGTATCGCAGGACTTTCCCATAGATTTAATAATGGCACAGGTTTTAAGTGGTACAAAAACTGCTAAGTAAGAACATCCGTAGATTAATATAGAGATCTAGTTCTACTGATCTAGATTCTAGACTTACACTTAAGACTCTAGATCTAGATTTTCTACTTCTAAATCTAACCTCTAAACATACTGTCACATTACTGTGACAGTCTGAGTTAGAGTCATTAGAGACTAGAGAGAGTATGTAGACGTTATTCAATTAATGTCGATGTAGACTAGAGTAGTGAAATAAGTGTAGACTCAAGACTAGTGATTAGATATTAGATTTCTAGTAATAGTAGTATCATTAGTTTATATAGATCTAAGAATCATGATCATCTGTCCTGTGACAGCTCGAGTTTGCATAACTCTGTAAAAAAATCAAATCCCTCCACGTTTCCCTTTCAGCTGCTGTTCTTAGGCTTAGGCACTTAGGGGGATATCAAGACTCAAAACAGAGGCTGTTGGCTGCTGGTCCATTCTTTTGTTATCGAGTCAGCTTTTCTTTGGACTGACCCTTTTTACCCGCCTCTGTAGGTCTGTACCTTGAAGAATAACAATATGACGAAACCAGCTTTCGTCTCTTCACAGTATTGAGTTATTCCTTTTTGCCAGCCAGAGACAGAGTGTTGACTTGTAAAAATACAAACTCATTTGTCTTCTTTTCCTGGTATCTGATACCCAGCATTTTTCTGTAGCATTCTTTTTCAGTCTCAGGATTCAGTGTCCAACTTTCAAAACCAAAATAGTGCAGAAATCACTAGGGAAGAATACAGTTTTACTGGGAAGCTGATGTTACTCTTCTAGATCTAGTATTACTATATCTATACTTGGAATAGATGTAGTATCAAAAATTCATAATCTATTGTCATATTCTGAATTTAGTCTGAACTATTGTATCATCTCTAGATAATAATTTAATTATATATATACTTTTTTAGAATCTAGCCCTAAGCCCTAGAATAAAAATACTTAAATAGAATGCCATATGATTTCATTAGACTTGTCATTAAAATTAGTGATTTTTTACTATAATATAAAATAATAAGGCAAAGCTCTTTATGACAGGATGTCACAGGGTAGTGGTTACTTTTGAGTGTACATAAAAATTGGTAGCGAATGTACATTTATAATTGTCTTAGCTCAATTCATCAATTTACATTTTTTTGTCTTTGTCAAATTTTTATTGTAAAGAAAGTTTATTAAAAAAATGTGCATGAGCCACTAAGTTTTATTTATAGCCTAGTTAAGTCTGGTATGAGGGTGTACTGTGTCTTTTAAATTGTTACATTAAATTTTCTGAAAAAATTCCATTGTTTATAACCTGGCTTATAAGTTAACTATCTTTGGAGTATTTCTTCTATTTTGAGTGAAAATGAATGTACCCAGATTATTGCTTTTTAACACTGGAATACAGTACATTCCTGGGTCTTTGATAATGGAATCATGGGTTGCCTATGAGTCAGGGTCCCTCTGTTATGAGGCACCATTTTAGTTACAGGAGCTGTATCATAGCTGATTGTTCCAACGGTTAAGGGACTCAACACCTGATTTTTCAATGAGGTTGTCTCTTGAAGCCTTAGTGAAGGAATGTTAAGCATTTTATTAGGCGCCATCTTAGTTAAAGGAGCTGTTGGAGGGAATATCATAGTTGTTCTGATGCAGGACTCCACACCTGATTTTTCAATGAGGTTGTCTCTTGAAGCCTTAGTGAAGGAATGTTAAGCATTTTATTAGGCGCCATCTTAGTTAAAGGAGCTGTTGGAGGGAATATCATAGTTGTTCTGATGCAGGACTCCACACCTGATTTTTCAATGAGGTTGTCTCTTGAAGCCTTAGTGAAGGAATGTTAAGCATTTTATTAGGCGCCATCTTAGTTAAAGGAGCTGTTGGAGGGAATATCATAGTTGTTCTGATGCAGGACTTCACACCTGATTTTTCAATGAGGTTGTCTCATGAAGTCTTGATAATGTTTGCAAGGCAGTAGGGGTTTGAGATGAATTGGCCCTGCATGATGCATGAAGCTCCCCAAATACAAGTGAATTATAGTGAAGGAAAAAAGAACAGATAGTTTTGATTCCCCCAAAAAAGGGAGGGACAGTATAATGTCAAAACTCAGGACACACGCTTACACTTTTTTTTCAGTGAAACACACTGTTATAATTACTCACCCTCTTCCCATATCTCAATATATGTTCAACAATATGGTACCTTGGTATATATTCTAATGGAGAATGGATAAGGCAACACTAGATAGTACTTAATGTACACAGCACGCTCTTGACAAGATGGCTGCTCCCTGTTTACAGTTATCATAGATGAGTTAAATTTTCGTTTTGTCGTATTAAAACCAAACAAAATTCCTTAAAAAAGCTATTCAACTAATATCTTTAAATTATAGATTTAACTTAATTCAGCATTATTTCCACTAATTAATTCAAATTAACAACTCTTAGTTTAGGACTATTTGTCTCACTAATCCTTATAATTATATCTAATATTATTTAGTCTATATTTATTATTATACACTTAGATTTTAGATCTAGTCAGTCTTAGACTTAGACTTTAATTAAAGCTTTAGATCTACTTATCATCTACTAAAATAACTTATAGTAATATTCTATATAGTTAGTTAAACACATAAATATATTGATCTAGAATTAGATCTGGATCTAGTCTAGGTCTATATTTTGAATAAACCATTTGATTGTCATTGTAAATTAGCTTTCACTTTAGACTTAGACTTAACTTAGGCCGTCTTAGGCATTTTTAACCTTAAACTAGATTTAGACTAGACCTTTAAAAACTAAAATCAACAACTGTCATCATGAAATTGCTCTGGCTATTTATCCTAATAATTACTAAATACACACTAGCTGAACACAAACCTAGATCTACCTCAGTCAACACTAAACTTAAAAAGGAAAAAACAGTCATAATCAATCATCACACTTTAGATCAATGCAACTTCAAAAATAACCTAACATACACATCCATAACATTAAAGAAGATTACCCATCACAAATGGAAGTTCTCAATCAGACACAGTAGAAATAAATACCTATCACTGTTAATATTAATAGCAGGAGATGTAGAGTCCAGGGCCTAGATCTAAAGATAGATGCAACATCTGCAAAAAAGTATGCACCATGAAACAGAAAGCCATTCAATGTGACACCTGCGATGAATGGTACCATGCATCATGTCTCCATATGAATACACCTTTGTATTATGCCTTAGGCAACAAAGATGCATCATGGCACTGTGTACTGTGTGGGTTATCTCAGTTTACATCAGGACTGTTTGATTCCTTTGATGCGGACACTTCTAACCCATACAACATCCTTAACACCATCCCAAAACAAACTCACCAACCACTAGCCAGATCCACTCCTGTTAAACCTAAATCTACTAAAATTAATACAACAGCCTCACTAAACAAACCTACTAAAGAAGTAATACCAAAATACCTTAAAACCTTAGTAATCAATTTTCAAAGCATTAGGAACAAAACAGCAGACTTAGAAATTTTATTAGAATGTGAGAAACCAGACATAATTGCAGGAACAGAAACTTGGCTACATCCTGAAATTTATAATGCAGAAATTTTCAATAGTAATTATGAAATTTTTAGAAAAGATAGGGCTGATAATCATGGAGGAGTTCTTTTAGCAATAAAAAACACTCTTATAGCAGAAGAAATTACCTTACCTAACTCAAAAAATATAGAATCTACATTTTGTAAAATTAATACCACCTCAACATCCCTAATAATAGGCAGCATTTACAGACCACCAAATTCTAGTTTAGAATACATGCAGGAACTATGTAATCAGATTACTACACTTAAAGAGACAAATAAAAATGCAGTTTTTTGGATTATGGGTGATTTCAACCTACCTGATATAAATTGGAAAACACTAACCATAGATAAACACCAAAACCTTAAGGACATAAATGAGCTTTTCATAGAAACTTTACACAACCTAAGTTTAGATCAAATCATTAAAAAGCCAACTAGATTAAACAACACATTAGATCTCTTCTTAACCAACAGACCTGGATTAGTAGTTGATTATGATATTATCCCTGGTCTATCAGACCATGAGATCATTAAAATACACAGTCAGATAAAAGCAGTAGCCAATACAAAACTCAAAAGAAAAATCTTACTCTGGAATAAATGTAACCTAACACAACTACACCAAGCTGCATTAAACTTTCAACAAACATTCTTATTAGAAAAAGACATTAACCAACCAGTCGATGACCTCTGGAATTTCATCAAAAGCCATCTTAAAAGCATTATAGAGAATCATATACCAACTAAATACACATCAAACAAAATAAATAAATGCTGGTTTAATAATAGACTAAAGAAGCTTTGTAAACAGAAGGAAAACCTATATAGGAAATTTAAAGAAACCAAGGCAGAAAGAGTTCACAAAAAGTATATAAAAATTAAACACCTAACCCAAAAAGTAAGCAGACAGCTGTAGAGTGAATACATAAACAATGTAATATCTAAAGATAACAACAAAAACCTATGGTCATACATTATGTCTAAGAAAATGGAAACAACAGGCATAGCGCCATTAAAAGATGAACATAATATATAATGACAATGAAACTAAAGCAAACATCCTAAACAAATACTTTGCATCAGCATTCTCAGCCCCAGGAGACAAAGACATATTTCTTAATTTGAACCAAGTAGACAACATAGAAGATTTAGTAGTACAAGAAAATGGAATTCAAAAACTATTATCCAACACCAAACCAAATAAAGCATCTGGACCTGATGGTATTCCAGCTAGATTACTCAAAGAACTAAGCAATGAGCTAGCCCCAGTGTTCAAAATACTCTTTTCAGGCATCGTTTAACCAGGGCAGAGTACCAAAGGACTGGAAAGAGGCTAATGTCAACCCCCTATTTAAAAAAGGAGAAAAATCTGATCCAGGAAACTACAGACCAGTATCACTTACCAGCATCACATGTAAAATCCTAGAACACATAATATGTAGCAACATCATAAACCACTTAGACAAACATAATGTTATCACCCCATACCAACATGGCTTTAGGAAATATAGATCATGTGAAACACAACTAATAGGACTAATTGATGATTTTTCAAAAGGTTTAGATAATAGTGAACAAATAGATGCTATTTTACTAGATTTTTCCAAGGCTTTTGACAAAGTTCACCACCATAGTTTGCTTAAAAAATTAAAATATTTCGGCATTAATGGTCCACTGTATCAGTGGATTAAAGATTTTCTGATAGGGAGAGAACAAACTGTAATAATAAATGGCTCTAAATCAACACCAATAACAGTAAACTCAGGTGTACCTCAAGGAACAGTCTTGGGTCCACTACTATTTTTAATTTACATAAATGATTTACCAAATTGCATTAGTTCAGGAACAAAAGTCAGATTATTTGCAGATGATTGCATAATATATAGAACAATAAAAACAACACAAGACACAGATATTTTACAAAGAGAATTAGATGAATTACAGAAATGGGAATCAAATTGGAGCATGTCTTTCCACCCAGAAAAATGTCAGTTGTTAAGAGTAACAAAAAAACTAAAACAAATTAATTCCACTTATCTTATTCATGGCAAACCAGTAACACAGACTAAAAACTCAAAATACCTAGGTGTTATAATAAATGAAAAACTGTCATGGTATCCACATATTGATGAAACTACAAAAAAATCCAACAAAGCATTAGGATTTATTAAAAGAAATTTCTATAAATCAAATAAGAACATAAAACTAAAATGTTATTTAACCTTGGTTAGGCCAATAATAGAATATGCATCCACCGTTTGGGACCCCTCAACTCAAGAAAACATTAAGAAACTGGAACAAACACAAAATAGAGCAGTGAGATTCATAACAAACGAATATTCACATTTGACTAGAGTAACACCATTAGTAAAATCACTAAATTTAGAAAGCCTTCAGGACAGAAGACTCAAAAGTAAAGTAGCAATTATACATAAAACACTGAACCATAATCTTCAAATACAAAAACAAAACTTAATAAAATACTCTGAAAGACACAAAAATAAAGGCACATTCCTTGTCCTCTATGCTAGGACAAATTTGTACAAATACTCCTTCTTCCCTAGTGCTATTAGAGCATGGAATGGGTTGCCTGAGCTAGCCAGAAAAACCAATGACTTGGCAGAATTTAAGTCATTGGTTAATATGCATGACTAAATGCATGACGCGTAGGACGTATCCATCTTCTTTTTTGAAGTAACGTCTGTATTATATAAGATAAGATAATGTGTTTGAAGTAAAATTGTATTTGGAATGAAAAAGTAATTAACATATCAATACATATTGCTGCCAAGCAAATGTAAGCATTGGCCTCCTTCAGTCATAGAATGACTAGGATTCATCTTCTAAATCACTTTTTCATGGGAGCCCTATTCTGGAAGGCAATCCTGTACACCTACAATGCAGATTAAGTTGTCTGTTGTTTTTTTTTGTTTGGTTCACTTTTCTTCAGAGCTGAGGTCAATACTTTTTTAAAGGCCAGAAATTCAAAATCCCAGTCTTCACCAGGATTCGAATCTGAGACCCATTGGTTTGGAAGTCAAGCGCTATAGATACTACTCAGCCACTGAGTCAATAGTAAATATGATAATAAAAGTTAATGTTTATACATCCCAGCTGTGTAGACATATACCTTTAGCCAGGACTAAAAATGTGCTTTATCTTGTTGTCATTTTTAAGGTCATAAAAAAAGTAAACTTACTAGATTGACATCTATAATATAGTACTAAAGTCTACTTTTTACTGGTGTCAACTGTCAATCTTAATATGAGACAGAAAACAAACAGCATGTCTGCTCATGCTACTGGGACTGTCATGGAATCATATGATCATATTGATAGGATGGCTGCCTGGTTCCAGTGTATATTATATTTTATGTGCTTTTGACCACATAATGCTTGCATCATCCTGTAGAGGTATCCTCTTTTTAGAAGGAACATTTGGAATTTATATTTAGAAAAATAAAAGCAAAAAAAAAAAATAAATGCACAGCTTACAATAGGAGATTCCACCACCAAAATCTGGTTCTATTTAAATTGAATTGACTAAACTGCTATAATTAATGCTTAAACCTGACAGCCCTAGTGCAGATATATTTGTCTGTACGTGTGTGTGTGAAGCTGATTGTTAGGTTTATTATTTAATTCCATGAATTAAATATAATTTGTCTGCAAATCCAACTGACTTCATGTATAAATATTATTTATTATAACAAATTGATTTTAATGATGAATATTGTAAGGGGAAAAATCCTAAATTATGTCTTTTCTCATTTCTCTATTGTTAGCGATATCAAGAAACAGCTCAAAGATGAAATTACTGAATTTCAGCAACAGTATCCTGATTTTCGTCCTGGATTGGCAATAGTTCAGGTATTTATTTTTAAAATTCTAAAGATTTTGTGTGAATTATTTTTTCAACCTGACTATTGATCAATATCAGGTGAAATGAAAACAAGCAGAGATAAGTACATTCAGATGAATTTTTTTTTTGTAGTTAATGAGTTAAAAGCTGGTTGTGTCCACTTCCATGTGTTAACTTATAAAAATTATTCTTAAATGATTGTCTTAAGCAGTCTAACATTGTAAGTCATATTAACCATTTGCATCAATGAAAGAATTAAAATCTTGATTAAAGTCACCAAAACTTTAAGGGCACAACATGGCCTGACTTGTGTGTCGTGCCAAATATTTTTAGAAAATCAAAAAAACTTCAAATTAAATTGCGAAATAACAGTACTTTTGTTTAGAAATTATCAACAGAGCTTTTTAAAATGACGTAATGTAATTTTATTTATTTAAACTATAGAAACAGACTACCATATTTTTCGCCGTATAAGACGCACTTTTTCTTCTCCAAAACTGGGGGGGAAAAGTTGGTGCGTCTTATGCGGCAAATACACATTTTACATGCATTAAAACTGCCCCCAACTTTGTGTGGCGCTTACTCGCAGTCCTTTCCTTATGCAGTGTGTGCTGCGGGCTGTGGTGACTTCTGTGACCCTCCCTGCACGGCCAGGCTGTGTGTGTTCGGGCTTCCCTCTCCTTCCTATAGCGCGCCATGCCCCCCTCCCGACAGTCTAACCATGTGCTGCACGGGCATCATGCTGAGCTTACTGCCGGTACACACCGCCCTCCCTATGTCATAATGTGCCGTCTGGGTAGATGACAGACAACGTGTATGGTGTATGTGAGAAAGTGATCAGGCGGACCAACTAGTACAGTATTTGGTTCAGAATCTTTTTTTTCTAGATTTTCCTCCTTTAAAATTGGGTGCGTCTTATATGCCGGAGCGTCTTATACGGCAAAAAATACGGTAGTTATTTATGTAAGTAATTTTAATTACATAGACTGTAATGTCTCTTTAAAAAAAGTAAAGTTCCCCTTTCAGACCTTAAGGTCTATAGGGCAGATGATGAAAAGGACATCTGTTTATGTTGCCTATGGTTAATGAGGGTGTCATATGGCTACCACAACAACCAACCGCCTTTATTTTTCCCCAACTAATGTCATGTACCCATTAGAGCTGGGTGGACTCAGAGGCGCCCGAAGATCCCGAAATTCAAAATCAGTCTTCACAAGGATTCTAACCCCGGTCGCCAGTTCAGAAGCCAAGCGCTTTACCGCTCAGCCACCGAGTCTCTGCAATGTCTCTTAATGAATTATATATTACTTTCAGATCTTGACAAAAAAAAAAAGGCTTAGGTAGATTGATACATTAAAATGTTTATAAATATTAAATGGTTGCATTATATTTATAATACTTTAAAACTAAATGATATACCCAACACATTGAAAAATATATTATTGATAATTGTGACCATTAGACTAAGTTGGAATGCAGGTGTTGAGGTGTTAATTATTTTTTACCTCTATGGAAGGGAAATAGTGGAGTGATCAAATTGTGTGACCCATATTAGGCTCTGTAATAAAGAACCTACCTTAATAGAGTGGTAAGGTTTAGAAAGATAACAATAGAAAAAGACATAAAAACTTTGTAGCCCAGAGTGAGACATTACAAGGAGGGGGACAATGTAGGATGTCTGCAAGGTGAAGAAATGATGTTGCTGCTTAGTTGATGGAGGGACGGAAGGGAAAAGAGAAACTGTGTGTAAACTAAATGAAGTGACAAGATAAAAGTAAAAAAAACAAAAACAAGAAAACCAACAAACCAAATTTTTAATTTTTAATCCCTCTAATATAAAATCTCACTGCTAAGCTAAAACTTCTGTCTAAAAATGTAAATGTTCTAAAATTTTTCTTTTATCTTTAAAAGTTTTTTTAAAAAAGAAAGCCCATTGTGTTCTGTAGTATTTCTTATAATGCAAAACTCCAAGTGAAAGTCCCCCCCCCCCCCAAAAAATGTACAAAAATAAAACATAATTAAAATTTAAATAACAAGCAGGGTCAGTTGTGATTCTTTTCATACATAGTAGAGCAGTACAAGAAGAAAATGCACATGATGTTGTAGCAGAAGGCTCTCTTAATGGAAAAAAAACATGTTTGAGAGATTTGTGGTTCAATGATGACCACTTTGTCATCCATGGGGCTGAGGGCTTTGCACTGGGGTTTTATGCCTCCTCATGTGGCTGGTAAGACCTATGTGAGCCTTGAAATGTTCGGCTGCACACTGGGCAGGCTATTCCAGCTGGAGCTAGTGTCCAAGGAGTCTTGCTTTTCTTCTCTGGCGTTTTTCTTCTGCCAGCATTGTTCTCTTTTCCTCAGCAACCTGTGCGCCAATTTTCACAGTGGGATGCCATGATGCTCTGTCATGTGCCTCTGTCTCCCAGGTGGCTGGATCTATGCTGAAATGTCAAATGGCAAGACAAAATACCAGATAGTGTTTATAGATTTACACACACAAAAAATGGCTTTAGGCGGGCATACATCTTTATAGAAATAAAATGTAGAGATATTTAGTTACAATTAATCTCTAATTTAAAACTTTGCAATAGGCCTGTTATAGTATTATTTCTCCTCTCTGTGACGTGCCAGGGATTCTTATATAGAACTAGATCTAGATATTAGATCTAAATATCTTTAGAGATTCAAATAATGAAGATCCTTCAATTCAATATACAAAATATACAAATAAAACTGTATCAAATGTATATCTTCTTCCAAGCTCGTTAACAAATTACCTTTACCTATCCCTTAGTCTGTTGGACCGTTGGGGCACCAGGCAAGATTTGTCTCCATTCCTTCCTTTTTTTTTTTGCCTTGTTTAGAACATCTCTCAATGGCAGGCCCATCCATTCTTTAATGTTGTCCTCCCTTCGCTGTTTCTGTCTGCCTCTTCTTCTTTTCCTGGCACTGTTCCCTGTAGGAAGGTCTTTGCGAGCCCTGTAGATCTTGTAATGTGGCCATAGGTTTTAAGTTTTCGTCTTTTTACAATAGTTAGCAGGTCGTCTTGGGCTCCGATCGCTACAGTAACCCTGTCTCTGATTTCTTGGTTTGTGATGCGGTCTTTGAATGTAATGCCTAGGATCATTCTGTAGCATCTCAATTCCATTGCTAAGATCCTCCTCTCAAGCTCTGCATTCAACGTCCACGACTCGCAAGCATATAAAAATGTGGTCATAACCAGAGAGCGCATCAGTCTGATTTTGGTGCCGAGGGCTAAGCCCTTATCTTTCCATATTATTTTAAGTTTTGAAAGGGCTGCTGTGGACTGTGCTATTTGGGCCAATAGTTTGGGTTTTGTTCCCTCATCTGAGACAATAGCTCCGAGGTATTTGAAGCTGTTAACACTAGTTAGCTTTTCACCTCCAATACTGATGCCTCTTTTAAAGCCCTGATGGCTATTGGTCATAATTTGAGTTTTTTCAGCATTTATTTGCATGCCAAATGCTGCGGAAGTCTTGTCAATGCGCATCACCAGGTCAGCTAGTTCTTCTTCTGTCCCTGCAAGGCCGTCAATGTCATCTGCGAAGCGCAAGTTAGTAATTCTTCTTCCTCCAATGCTAACAGTACCTTCATAGCCCTCGAGGGCATCTTCCATTACCCTTTCAAGGAAGATATTGAAGAGTGTTGGTGACAGTAGGCAGCCCTGTCTTACTCCCACTGTGATTTTGAACCAGTCCCCAATATTATTGTTGAAGTACACCGCAACAAATAGATTCAAATAAATATTAATTCTACAACTGATAAAATATATGCGACTTGTCACTCGAGTTTCATCTCCCAACTTTTAGTCTACAACCTTTCTCTATGAAATTATCTTTACAACTTCTTTTTATCTCAAACAAGACCCCGGGCAAAAACACTCCTCTAATGATCTCATAGAACTTACTTTAGAACTTTCTGGAAAGAAGGTGGAGAGCTAGTTTGCTAAGGTTACTGTCGGTACTTAGATGCAGCTAGTTTGCTACGTGACAGTTCAAGTTTCATAGTTTACAACTTTAAAAAAAAAAAGAACAATACATAACATTTGAAGAAAAATAAAATATTTTTTTTTAGACATCTTGGTTGTTGTGACAAGTCCTCCACTTCTGAACTTGTCTGTTAAGTATATTATCTTGGACATGATTTTAAATCAATTACTCATTAGAGTGTATACATGTTTTTCAAGGTTGGGGACAGAGAAGACTCAAATGTTTACATTGGTCAAAAACTTAAGTCTGCTGCAGAAGTAGGCGTGATTGCAGAGCATATTAAGCTGCCACGTTCATCTACCCAGTATGAGGTGATTTTTTTTTTTTAATTAAAATATCATATGGCATTCTAAATTATAAGACTATTAATACTTTTCCTCAATTTAAATTTTGCCATAAGGAACTTTAAAAGGTTTGAAAGTATTAATATAATATACAAGATTGCAACTTTTCAGACATTAACATCTTATATTGGAAAAGAAAAATATTTTTTATAAAAGTCAATTCTTCAGTGAACCTTTTTTTTCCTATCATGTACTTTTAGCCCAGCCAAGCTACTAAAGTTCTGCTGCCAAGCTATACTTGACTGTTTAGATGTTTGTGACATTTGTGTTTTTAACATACAAAATGCAATTAAATTTAAAATTCTTTTGCTTTTGTAAGGTATTAGCTTGTGTGGATAAATTAAACAATGATCCTAAAGTCCATGGCATTATTGTTCAGGTAATATTGATATTTACTCTTGCACATTACTGATTTTAATGGATAGCTTTAATATTACTTTGTATGGGGGTGTTGGCATTTTAAAAAGTGAATTAATTGGTTTGGCTTTAATTTTTTTTTTTTTTCAACTTGCTTAAAATCAAGAATTTTTTAAAAATTCTTTTTTCTTAGTGTTAAATTTTTTTCCATTTTAGTCGTAAATGGTGTCCTTTCCAATTGATTAAAACTGATGTCAAACTTTGTCTACCAAACAGCTACCTTTAGAAAGTGATACTGTTATTGATGCCCACCGTGTGACTAATGCCATTCTCCAGAGTAAAGATGTAGATGGGTATGTTTATATTATGAATGTTAGGGTCTTTTTTTCCCTTCTCCTTTAATGAATGCTGTGATAAAAGTTAGCAATCACATTTGTTAATCATAAAATTCCTTCAAGCCTGTTACATGTTTATATAGGGAAAAAAAATATTTAGCTTACACTTTAAGATTTTGACTCTGTAATTGTTATTAAGTGTGTTGCTCATTGTGAGTTAGGAGGTATGGAGGCAGAGTGGTAAAGAGCTTGGTTTCTAAACTGGGGGTCCTGGGTTCAAATCCTTGTGAAGACTGGAATTTTTTTATTTCAGGATCTTTGGGTGCTCTGAGTCCACCCAGCTCTAATGGGTATCTGATATTAGTTATGGAAAAGTAAAGGCGGTTGGTCGTTGTGCTGGCCATATGACACCCTCGTTAACCGTGGGCCACAAAAACAGATGACCTTAACATCATCTGCCCCATAGATTGCAAGGTCTGAAAGGGGAACCTTACTTTACATTGTGATTTACTGTAGTGTGTTTCTATCAGATGAATTACTCTATAATCTATAGAGATTGATTGCTAAGTGTGCTCAACTAGTTGCTTTTTGCTGTGCTTGCTTATTTCTTATACTATGGTTCTATTAGCTAGTTCTTAAAATAAATATAATATAATGAAGGATATTTTCAAGATGACAATTCATGAATATATTGTAACATCGAAGGAATATCCAGTTTAAGTCACTGTCGGTTAAAGAGATGTTATCACTGAGAATGCTATTTGTCTACAGTCTCTATTTCAATTAATGCATATAAACCCTAAGCTAACTTTTCGCGTTGCATTCACAGTTGTTCCGCGTAGTGTGCTAATCTAAATTTGATCCTAACAGTGTTAGTTGTTAAAATGTTTTGTTGGAGGATTGGAGCATTTTACCAATTACCAAGAGGTATCATAGTAAACTAAACCAATTTTTTCCCTTCAGATTGCATCAAGACAATGCTGGACGTTTATCTCGAGGAGACTTAGATACTTGCATCTTACCTTGCACTCCACGAGGCTGCATGGAATTAATCAAAAGAACAGGTATGCTGCATGCTAGTAATAAAATAATATTACTGAAACTAATCTATCATAATAAAATAATATTACTGAAACTAATCTATCGTAATAAAATAATATTACTGAAACTAATCTATCAGATATTTCTAACAAAAATTCCAGACAGACTTGTTAATTGTTTTTTTTTTTCTTTTTTAGGAGTGGATGTGAAAGGTAAAAATGCAGTTGTTCTTGGCCGTAGTAAGATAGTGGGTGCACCAATGTCAGATCTACTGTTGTGGAACCATGCTACAGTTACTGTTTGCCATTCTCGTACTGCTGACTTGAAATCTGAGGTTAGGACAGTTTATTTAGCTTGTAATGATCTTGCTGACATCCAGACTTTACAAAGATCTAACAGTGTGTTTATATCTAATAGGTCCAAAGAGCCGATATATTGGTGGTTGGTATTGGACAAGCAGAACTAGTAAAAGGGGACTGGATCAAGCCGGGAGCTATAGTCATTGACTGTGGTATTAACTCTATACCAGGTATTTCAATACGCTCTCAGATTCGTAGTATTTTACTAAAAAAACAATTAATTCTATCATTTTTTAAAATTATTTGGGGGGGGGGGGGGGGGGGTATCATTTAAAAAAAAAACTGTCATTGTTATGTTAGTAAAATTGTAACAGCATGAGTTACTCTTAATGTGTGTAATTATGCTTATACTTGGTCTTTCAACTTGATTAAAAGATTTCATAGTTAAATCCTGAGGACTAAATGAGCACACACAAAAATTTGTTAGAGTAAACTTAAAAAAAGAAACATGTTATAGTGTAAATAGTGGTGGAAATAAGTTTAGTAAATGAAATATATTTTTTTTAAATATAAAAATAAGTTATCTATATTTTTTAATTATGTGAAATTATTTATATGTTTATTTTTGTGCCGTCAATAGCAAACTAGATAAAGCAAGCTTTATTAATTTAATTTTTGTATTTAAAAAAAGGAATTATAAAAAAAAAGAAATTAATCTGGAAACCAGTAAAAGTTTTATCTCAGATATTGATCTAGTCATCTGAACCCTACAACATAATACTGAGAATGTAGAAAAAGAAAACGATAACATTATTGCAAACATTTATTTGATAGATGAAACCAAACCTAGAGGTTATCGTTTAGTTGGTGATGTTGACTACAATTCTGCCAAAGAAGTTGCTTCATGGATCACTCCAGTTCCAGGGGGTGTTGGACCTATGACTGTTGCTATGTTATTGAAAAACACAGTAGACCAAGCTAAGAAAAGCTTTGTTAAGCTTGCAGTAAGCATTCATTTATTTCTCATAAAGTTAAGAGTTATATTGCTCTACTTGCTGCTGAATTATCTAAATGTACATGTACATGAAAGTGCACTGAAGTCATTTTGTTTCTAAGTCTGACAGTTGAATCAAACTATTTCATAAAATATAATTGAAAAAGTTGCCTCTAGAGAAAATCTTTATTTTGGTAATTCTATATCGTAGCTGTCTTTGTTTAAAAATAAATAAAAATAAAGATACACTTGTTAATGGGTAATGACATATATTGTTGTCAGGTTTCTTCACAATGGAACATCCAGTACCTGCCTATTCATTTGAAGGATCCAGTTCCTAGGTATATATCTTTTTTTTACATTCTTGATCACTTTTCTAGTTTTAGTTTGTATAGAAATGAGTTTCAACCTTCTTACACATTAACAACTATCAAAATAATTTGAAGAAAAATAGAGCTTTTTATGAAATGGTTCATTGTTTAAAAAAAATGAAACCCTTCTGTTATTTAGACTTAGTGGTTGGGGAGGAGTTTGTTCTATAATGAAAGAAATTGACTACATTATGAAACATGAAGTAGCAACCATCCTTTAGCGCTTAAAGCAAAAAAGGTGTGAGGTGACCTTGGCGGGGAAGAGGAAAACTGTTCCATAATTGTTAGAATAATGGAACAGCATTTTACTGTATCAAATGTGTTAAAGTAACTTGAGTATGAGGCTGTTTAGATTCTGCCTATACTTTGAGGCCCAAGTAATTTAAACCTGTAAATTTTCTTGGCATAAAACAACCACCCAATTCTTAATATTTCCAATATTTTACCTCTGTTACAAAGAAGAAAAATGGAATAAATATTTGCAAAGTGTTTCTGGCATATATGATAAGTGAAACTTTGTGATGACTGCAACATTAATGCAAAAAAAAAAAAGAGTTTTATTTTGAATTTTTAAAAAATTAAAACATCTTGATAAGTATCTGTAAGATAATGTCTAATCCATATACAATCTTGTAGTGATATTGATGTTGCCAAGGCTCAGATACCAAAAGATGTGTCTCTACTAGCCCAAGAAATAAACCTTCTGCCAGAAGAAGTTGATCTCTATGGAAAGAAAAAGGCCAAAGTTTCTCTCAAGGTTTTGGACAGACTAAAAACACAGAAAGATGGAAAATATGTTGTGGTTGCTGGGTAGGCTAGTATAGTTTCAATGTGTGTACTGTAAAATTTAGGTTTTGTGTTTGATGAATGCTAAAACAAATCTTTTCAATAGGTTAGGTTAGGTTAGCTTGATATAGTAGAAACAGCTTTGGACATCTGGAGAATAGATTAGATCTGGTACTCTTATAGCTAGGCCAGGAAAGTTCATATTCATGAATTGTTCTGGTTGTATGACTAAGTCCTTGCTTTACTGTTAGGGTGTATGCTGCTAAGCCAGAGGCTCATGTTTTGTGTACTATGGAAATGTGTCTTCATTTCTATTTTCTTTATAATCTTTAGAAAATGCAGGTCTTCTAATGTTTTTATTTCCTATTTATGAATTGTTAAATTATTTCAAAATAGTATTTTGATTCTGTGTGTCTTACACTGAGACCAATCATCGTAGTAGACCTGAACACTGACCTGTGACACGGAGACCAATAGCTTGAATTGATGCCACATCACAGGTCAGTATGTGTAAATTGGCAATGAGCTATTGGTCTCGACTGGCCACAGGTTGTTTCGTCACAGGTCAGTGTTCATGCCTGCTATTGGTTTTCGCTCAAACTAACACTCAGTTATAACAATGTATGAGTATAGATATAACAATGTATCCGTGAATAGATAAATGTAGATAAATATAGATAAATCACAATGTATGTGTGTATAGATATTACATTTTGTATTTGGTGTACAGATATAAAAATAATGAGTGTATATATATGTTATTTTATCAGTCATATGATTTCATATATATTTGTCTCTTACAGTATCACTCCAACTCCACTGGGGGAGGGCAAGAGTACCACTACTGTTGGTTTAGCTCAAGCTCTTGGTGCTGAACTGAAGAAAAATGTTTTTGCTTGTATTCGTCAACCTTCTCAGGGTCCAACATTTGGCATTAAAGGTAAAAGACTTTTTTAAACTCCCATAATTATTTTCCTTATTCCATTGAAATGACTAATTTATTCCATTCATAGTGCATTAACATGTTTAAGTCAGACCTGCCTAATGTTACGCAAAATGCGTAGTCATTATGCAAAATCTCCCAAAAATGACCGCCAGTACGCAGATACGAATTTAACCTGTCGCGTTACGCATTTTGTATCCTTTTTTTTTCTCCTCTCTAGACTAGCATACAAGCGGTCACGAAGGTCACGCTAAGCCGTCCTGTGGGGAGGGGGGGAACAGAAAAGTTGGGGTGAACACAATGTGCCCAGATCTATACGTTGATTGGTTCTTAATAGCAATTAGATTTAGTCTAGAAATGAAGAATGCGAGAGTGAGGGAGTAGCGGGTTGGTACCGGGTTGGTACACCAACGTGACTTTTTTTTTTTTTTTTTTAAGTTCATTAGTAGAAATTAATTATGTTGTTGCATTAAAAATAAGTCGAATGTTAAAAAAAAAAAAAAGAATCCCTGATATCCATATTCATTTGTATAGAAACAAGGTTACAAAGACAGTTTGTGTGGAAACAGCAACTCAAAATTGGCCCCCGAAGTGGTCCACCCAGGCAGGTTTCAATATTTTCAGAAAGAACATCCAAATGAAATTATATCAAAGACAAATGAGAGATAAGAATGGAGAAAGAAGGTTAACAGATCTTGTGTAGTGCCCCAACGGTCCAGCAGATCAAAGGATAGGTGAAAGTGAATGTAAAGTTAGATGTGAACCTGGCCTAACAAGTTCCCCTTTCAGACCTTGTGGTGTATAGGGCAGATGATGTAAAGTTCATGTTTTTGTGGCCTACGGTTAACGAGGGTGTCATGTAGCCAGCACAACGACCAACCGCCTTTACTTTTCCCCAACTAATGTCAGGTACCCCTTAGAGCTGAGTGGACTCAGAGGCGCCCAAAGATTTCAAAGTTAAAAATCCCAGTCTTCACCAGGATTCGAATCGTCAAAAAAAAAAATTAAAAAAAATAATAAATTACACAATAAAAAAATGTTCAGGAAAATGAAGCTTATAAGATTACTATTCGTTTTAAATTATGTTTAACTTATAATGCATACTAATTAGCTTTTTCTCTTTAAAAAAATACTTGCATAACTGATTTAAAAATTAGATTTTTCGCTTTGAGAAAAAAAAAGTAGCCCTTGCATCAGAACTTTGAATGGTCTAAAATATTGTGATGTCCGATTTTCAATATCTTTTCTAATTTACGAGATCTAAACGGGACGGACGGACAGACATTTCACACCAAACTAATAGCGTCTTTTCCCCTTTCGGGGGCAGCTAAAAATACATATTAAAAAAACACAAATTAAAATTTACCAATTGTGAACAAGTCTCCTGGATTTAGATCTTGGTAATATTTTAGGATCCAAATGTAAAAAAAAAATCTAAACTTGATACAGATAAATACTTATAACAAAGAAAATGGAAATCTTGAGATAATTATGTCACCGCAATTACACAAATATGAAAGATAATTTTCTAGCTCCAAACTAGACCTAGAAAAATATTTAATGATCCAAAAAAAAATAAAAAAATTGTGCTCTTAAATAGCATTACTTTCATGCTTATATAGCGTGCTCAGTGTGCTGCAGTCCAATTTCTTTTGTTGACCAGAGTTGGGAGGGGGTCAATATTGGTGGGTCTTCTTACAATTGATATATCTCATGGTTAGTGTGTCCTCCTTCCAGTTTCCTCTTGTATAGCACCATAAATTTCTCTAAGTATTTTCCATTCCCAAGTATTAAGTGGAATTTCGGTTGTCTTTGTCAGTGTCCAGGTCTCACTTGCATACATAGCTACTGATCTTATTATGCTTTTGTATACCGTTTTCTTTGATAATGTTTTGCTCATAAGTAAATGTTAGGTGCTTTAGAATTATCTGTTGTCTTCTGCTATTCATTTGTTTATTTCTGTCAGAAGTTATTTTTTAAATTTATTGTACTTCTTAGATGTATGAAAGTTAGTAATTTTAACATATTGTTGCTCTGTTTGATTGTCTCTTGTAATTGTGATATACTTGGTTTTACTGTCATTGACCTCAAGTCCTGCTGGTTGAGATCCTTCTTCCAGTTGTGAAAGCTCTAGCAATATCAGAGTTGTCTTTACCCCAATAAGGCAATGTCATTGGCATAAGCATGGTACTGTAGAGGTTGGCTGCGGACCTATGTTTTCTCTCCTGAAGTAGTAATTGTTTCCCTTGTGTTAATGTGTAGATACTTATGACTTTACTTCAATGTCATATTGAAGAGCATGCATAAAACTGAGTCTCCTTGTCTTAATCTTCATTTAATCCTGAATCCCCAAGAGTGTACTGCTGTACTATGATTATTATTGAGTTGTTTAATGTCATATGTATAAGTCTTGTTCTTGAACATCTAAATAAAATCTAGAAAATTTAAGCACCTTGCTTCAAAACATTGTTCTCTATCCTAATATGCTGAAAATGATAAAAAGCCTGGATGTTTTACAAAGGAAATAATTCAAGATTAAATTTCAAGCAAAAAAACAAACATTTTGCGGAGGAAAGAAAATGTAATAAACAACTTTTAAAGCTTTGACTGAAATGGTAGGTTTAAATTGATGATGGTGTGGTCAATTAGGAGAGAAAGTGAAATACAGTTAGTTATTTCTGCTTGAAATTATTTTAGACTAAAACCCAGAATGTCATTTGAATGACCAAAACTTGATTTATATGTTAAATTTTACATAACTCATTTTTAACATTTTTTTTATCGCTATCTTTTTATTTAAAGGAGGAGCTGCAGGAGGAGGCTACTCTCAGGTCATTCCCATGGAGGAATTCAATCTTCATTTGACTGGTGATCTTCATGCTGTCACAGCTGCCAACAATCTTCTAGCAGCAGCCATTGAGGCTAGAATGTTACATGAGGCCACTCAGACAGATAAGGCTCTCTATAAGAGACTGGTACCAGAAGGGAAAGGTCTTCGAAAGTTCAGTCCCATTCAGCTTAAAAGACTTGAGGTGTGGGACTTGATCTCTTCTGAAAATAGTTTTCATTTGTCAAACCAATGCTTGTGTTCAGAATGAATGAACATAAACATTTCTAAGTGCTGAAATCTTCAGACTAGTCACACACTTTTCCCATTTTATTTCATTTTGAGAGTACATTTTTTTAATACCAATATTTAAAAAAAAAAAAATTTATGACTATAGTTTTAAAAATATAAAGCTCATCTGTTTCTATAGCCAATAGTTAAAAGGGTGTTATCTAGCCTGCGCAGCAACCAACTGCCTCTAATTTCTCAAATTAATGTCAGATACCCATTAAGGAAACTGAAGCTCAAGATCCTAGTCTTCACTGAGATAGAAAGTGGTGAGTCTTCTGTTCACAAGCTAAGTGCTTTACCACTTGGCCATGACACCCCAATTTTTGCCAACTGAGCTGATTTAAAAAATCTTTACAAAATTACAAAAAAAAATATATTTTTTTCAGAAACTGGGAATCACTCAAACTAACCCTAATGACCTAACAGCTAATGAAATTAAAAGTTTTGTTAGACTGGACATTGATAAGGAGACCATAACATGGCAGAGGGGTGAGAAAATTGTATTTCTTTTGTTTAAATGTTCTGTAATATATAGTTTTAACAAAAAAAAATATTTTCATAAGTAAGCTTATGGATTTTAATTTTTTTTTTTTTTTGTCATTCAGCCAATTTAAATTGACTTTATTTCTGCAGTGATAGATACTAATGACAGATTTCTTCGTAAGATTACCATTGGTCAAGGTCCTCAAGAAAAAGGACATGAAAGACAGGTAGAGTTTTAAAAAACTACATACACTAAAAACACTATGTTACTATCTTTAAAGAATGATAGTGATTTTAAAAAAAAGTAAAAGCATATTTAAATGTTTTCATTAGAAATTTATAAATATCTGAAATGCCTTCTCAGACCCAGTTTGATATAACTGTCGCTAGTGAGATCTTGGCAGTGCTGGCTCTCTGCACGGATCTTCGAGATCTGAGAGAAAGGCTAGGCAGGATCGTTGTGGCCAGCAGCAAAAGTGGACAGCCTATTACATCAGATGATTTGGTTTGTGTTTGATTTACATAATAAACTAGGTTTTTTTCTAGGGTTAATATTAATATTACTCAACACTTACCTTTTCATATTTATCTGCAGGGAGTTAGTGGTGCATTGGCAGTGTTGATGAAAGACACAATCAGACCAAACCTAATGCAAACTCTAGAGGTCAGCTTTGTACTTTTTTTTTCTCAAACTTTAGAGGTCAACTTTGTACTTTTTTTTCTCAAACTTTAGAGGTCAGCTTTGTACTTTTTTTTTCTCAAACTTTAGAGGTCAGCTTTGTACTTTTTTTTTCTCAAACTTTAGAGGTCAGCTTTGTACTTTTTTTTTCTCAAACTTTAGAGGTCAGCTTTTTTTTTTTTTCTTAAACTTTAGAGGTCAGCTTTTTTTTTTTTTTCTCAAACTTTAGAGGTCAGCTTTTTTTTTTTTTTCTTAAATTTTAGAGGTCAGCTTTGTATGTTTGTCTATTTCTCAAAATTTAATTTAATCAAATAAAAAATATTGTAAAAAAAAATAGATTGATTGATCAACAAAAGTATTTTTCAGGGGACTCCAGTCTTTGTTCATGCTGGCCCATTTGCTAATATAGCTCATGGCAACTCATCTATAATTGCAGACAAGGTTGCATTGAAACTGGTTGGAGAAGATGGATTTGTTGGTATAGTTTAAGTTTTTTTTTATTATGATGACTTTCAGTTATAAATATATTTATATTTGTATAAAATAAAAATTAAAATATTAACATAAGCATCTTAAAATTAACAAATTTCTATAAACCATTTAATAGCATTATACTTTTTTTTTATAGAAATAGTCTAGGTAGATCTTAACAAAATCTTATATGCATTAAATGCTTAGTTTAGTAACTTACTGCAGAATTGTTATTGTTTATAGAAGATATTGGTTAATACCTGTTACTGAGAAGTTGGGATCCTAATGTCACTTAAAAGGGAAAAAAAAGGCCAGATATTTTAGATGAACTTCTTTAAAGCTAAAGCCACTTAAAGAGAAAAACAAAAAAAGCTATATGTTTTTGAATGAATTTGTGGAAGGGCTAAGAATTTAACAGATGGAGCTCCAAATATGATTAAAAAAAAGCATCTAAATTAATTGAAAACTTCAATCAAAATTACCCTGAGTAGGTTACTTGAGAAAACTTGATGGTGAAATGGAAAGAATTCAGTCCTCTTGAAAGAAAATTTGATATTTTCATTATGCCTTTTGATGTTTATGCATTGAATACTTATCTTAGCAATCTAAATCGTTATTACATTTTAAAAAAATCAGAAAAAAAAGGTTTTATTTTCCTATAACACATTTCAGTGACTGAATCAGGTTTTGGTGCTGATATTGGCATGGAAAAATTCTTTGATATCAAATGCCGTTACTCTGGTTTGGTACCCAGTGCTGTAGTTCTTGTTGCAACCATTAGGGCACTTAAAATGCATGGAGGTGGCCCCACAGTGACAGCTGGAGTACCATTACCTGCAGAATACAAGGAAGAGGTAATTTTCATTTGTCATTAGCATGTACTCAGATAGTCTGCATTTCCGCTAAAATAAAGAGAAACACTACTTCATGCTTGACTGAAAAAATTAGAACTTACTTTGTCAACCGCTTATAAAAAAGTATTTTTATTTTATTTTGGCAGCATTTAGACTTGGTGGAACAAGGATGCAGTAATTTGATCAAACAAATTCAAAATGCTAACAAGTTTGGAGTGCCAGTTGTTGTTGCCATCAATAGATTTGGGTAAGCTCAGTATATGTTTGTATTGGTCAGTTCATTATTATAAATTTCTCAAGTGCATGGTCATGTTTTATTGATGAAAAGAAAACCTTTGATCGTAATGATTTTGTTTACATCATATTTCAGAAGTGACACACTATCTGAATTAAATTTGGTTCAGCGTATTGCTAAAGAGAATGGAACTTTTGATGCTGTTATCTGCAACCACTGGGCCAAAGGTGGACTTGGTGCAGTAGACTTGGCAGTAGCAGTGAATAATGCTACTAAACAACCAAGCAATTTTAAATTCCTCTATGATGTCAGGGTAACTCAGAATTCGTTAGTCCACAGCCTGTGCTATTAGAGTTTAATAAAATATTACCAGTCAGTGTTGCTTTAAGCATTATAATTCTATATAGTTCTATAATAATAAAACAAGATTCTTGCTACTTTTAGGACCCCATTGAAAGCAAAATTGAAACAATAGCAAAAGAAATTTATGGAGCTGATGGAATTCTCCTTGAACCGCTTGCCCAGGAGCAAATTGAACGGTACAAGAAACAAGTAAGTTGGATTTTTTTTAAACTAACTTGGAAACATCCAAATGGGGCTTTGACTTTTTTTGTGTTATATTTATTATTCAACTTAGTTAACTAGTTTATTATAAATGTACTAGGCATGCGCTACATGTGGGTAGCCACAGGAAATATTGCATTCCTCATTAATCTTCAGACTCTAAGACAAGTCTTATTATTATTATTAAAAATCTACTTGAATTTGACACTTTATTAATGATTCAAAGTTTCAAATTTATTATAATTCTAAGAAAATGTTTTCCATTATAATGGTTGCTTCTGAAAGCAATGTGCATTGAAGAAGAAAAATGTAATTAGAATAAAAGCAAGCATATCAGCATTTACCCATTGCAATGAAGTTATTTAGGACTAGTGACAACCTTTGTGGGAAAATTTTAACATTTCATTTAGTAATGTATTGAAAAAAAATTGCAAAGCTGTTTTTTTTTTTTAATTATTATTTATTTTTGAGATAATCTGTGTATGTTGGGGGGGGGGGGGGGTGAAGTCTGGTTGAGACAAATGGTTATAGTAGGCCTCATGTTGTGACGCTGCAACCTTGCTTAGTGGAGACGAATAGCTCATTGCCATGTCAATGGCAATCAGTCTCTGTATGGTTAATTTTGCTTAAGAACTCAGCAGATTCAAAAGTAACTCCAGTCTAATCCACTAAAAAAGCTTTAACTAGCAACTGTGAAAAAGCTTTTAATGTGCTTGCATTTTTTTTTAAAATTTTGTTTGCTGGCTTTAAGAGGGTGACTAAACATTGAAACTCTTTGTCCATAGGGTTTTAACGATCTTCCAATATGCATGGCTAAAACGCATCTGTCCTTATCTGACAAGCCTGAACTAAAAGGTGCTCCCACAGGTTTCACCTTACCCATCAGGGAAGCAAGAGCAAGCATTGGAGCTGGTTTTATTTATCCTCTTGTTGGCACTGTAAGTTTGAATGCGTGTTCATTTAGAAGAAGGGAAGAAAAGTACTTCTGCAGTGTTAACATTAGTATGAAATAGTCAAACTCCTGTTCCTTCTTTATTGTTAATCTTCGTTGCAGATATTTATCTTTGAATGTAGAGTAGTGTATTAGTGTTGAAAGGTCATAATGTATTGACTTGCTAGCATACTGAATCACTCTAACCATGTGGTATAGTTGGCTATTTCACTTTCTGATAGATCCTTAAAGACATCAACATGATTATTTGACATTTCACTTGAATAGTTTGATATGTTACAACTAATCTCAACTAGTACTTTCAACTACCTTAACTTTAAAATATGGTTATCTTTTATTGATAAGAATAATTCTAAAGCTGATTACGCTATTGAAATGGAACAAGTATTTCGTTGTTAATATAGCCAGCCTATTTCTTGATGCATTGTAGAATGTCTTTTAAGAGAGCAATAAGGACCTAGGGAATGTACATCATTAATATTGTTATAAACCTGGTGATGACACAGATGGGGGTAGTGCTGTGTGTGTTCTTTGCCTACCCAAATTGCCCCAGTCCAGCACAGGACGAGTGGTCAACTGTGACCAGTGACAGTACACGCCAGTTTGGCAACGACCTGTGTGTAAATATTACGCATGCAAGTCACGGCGATTGTGATCATTCTGAGTGGTCAAGAACTTTCCATCCGATTCTAGAAGGCCAGTAGAGACACTATATAAGAGCAAGTGTGTTTGAGTCAACACTTCACGTTACCTCGCAATGTGACCAGTACGAGGCGAAGTTAGAAACAGCATGGTGTGTGAAGTCAGGTGGAGCCAGGCTAGGTTTTTAGACAGTTAGTGTAATATTGTTGCCAACTGTACAGTGTTGTAACATAAATTAAATTGCTACTGTTACTTTGAAGCCCTGAGTTGTGAGGTTCTTTAAGTTCGTTGTGTCGTGTGGTGCAGTTTGAAGAGAGCCTGGATAGTGAGATTCGTAACAATATATCCTTACTAACAAAATCAAAGGTCAGATGATTTTAAAAAAAAAATAGCTGCTGCCTATAACATCTATAACTATTCAAATCTTTGTTGATGTACTTGATGCTAAAATATTTGTTTTTTTTAGGTGTGCATACTTTTTACAAATTTGTTTAATTTTCATCACACTCTACTTGTTAAGGCTCTTCCGCGGTGTCGAGTACAACCAATGAAATAAACAGGAGGTAACCCTCAAACTAATTCAGTAACATCGGCGAAACAATTAATATAGGTAGTCGACGCTAGTGTTAAACATTAAACACGTGTAATGATCATAAAGGGAACCGTCTAATGTCGCCTACTCCTAGCCGTCTATATAATCCTTATTTCTACTGTGATAAGAAAAGCGTCTTGTCATCTCCTAGAATGTTCTTACTTTTTAAAGTTATATCACGTCATCGTCACTAAGTAAAAATTTCCCCCATTCCCAAAACAAATAACTAACTCCTAATCGTGTCATAACAACTAGCAAGTCTTTAATTATAGCAAACTAACTTGCATATATGTTTAACTAGCATTTAGGATGAACTTCAAACATGTTTTTCTTTATTATGCCTTAGATGAGTACAATGCCAGGACTTCCAACTCGTCCATGTTTCTATGATATTGACATCGACCCAGACACTGAAGAAATTTTGGGTCTCTCCTAACTGCCAATTCTGGACACCTTATCAATACCTAGCAACATGTAATATTGATTTTGAGATTATTTTCTTCATGTTAATGTACTGGTTTCAGGTTGGATGTTATATGCTATTCAAGAAGTTTTTGTTTCATTATTTCAGTTTTTGCTTTCAAGATGTGAAGTATTTGTAAAACATTACAAACTGTTTTTGTTGTTAATTGGGTTCAAATGGAAGGCTCAACTTTTGTTACCAATATATTGAAAATAATTTTTTAAAAGGATTTTTATATAAAAAATCAATTTTAGTAACTAATATAACATAATTATTTAATTTTCTGATATTGTACCTTTGTGGAAATGAAATATCTGAAATTGTTTATTATATAAGCAAATATATTTTTCAGTTGTGCAAATTTTACTATTATTATATTTGTACAGGAGGTCCTTAGGTTTAGTCAGTCCCAAGTTATGAGGTTTCATGGTTATATCTTCCATATACTACATGTATATAAAAGCCTTGTTTTGACATTCCTGTCCCAGCATCTCCAACATCTTCTGCAGGTTCTGCCTCTTCAGATTCACCTGCCTCAGTATCTCCACCACCTTCTGCAGCTTCCTCCTCACAATAAAGCTGTTTTGTTTTATCACTGTTTCATTTCATTTTTTTTTTATTACTATTTCATTTCTAAATGTATTTTTACTTCCTTCATTTGTTTTTGTTAATTATGCAGGGTACTGAGTTAGGGTAGGATAAGTGCTTACAGTATTTACATACAGTATGTAACTTTATTCCAACTTACACCATAGAAAGGGATCAATGCATAACCCAAGGACCCCCTGTTTAAATTGCAGTGTTTGTTAGGTGCCAAACTATCTTCAAAATTTGTTGTCACAGAGCATGTGTAATAAATATTAAATTGTCACTACTTGAAGTAGTGTTTTTAAACAGAACATTTGCATTTATTTTTCTAAAATCATGTGCTAAAAAAATGAAAAATAAGTTTATTGATTTGATTACCCAAGAATCATTAGTTAAAGGGAAACAAGTTGCTTTAATTAATTGTATGTAATATGTTTGTAATGCACAAATAGCCAATGTTTTTTATCTGTCCAAATAACAGCTATTGATGTTTTAATGATGTAATTTTTATGCACATCAAAAAACAGTATGTCAAAATGACCTCGCAAAAAATGTAAACACATTCTTAGCCTGTTGACTCTGGGCTATATCTGTGACCACTTAAGATCACTAGAGCTTCATTAAACAAAACATCATAATAATAATAAGGCTTGTCTTCGAGTCTGAAGATTAGTGAGGAATGCAGTATTTCCCATGGCTGTGCAGCCCCAGCTGTGACCTACATATTTTGCCACTCCCAGGGCAAGAATAACCATTGTCCGAAGGATGTCGATTTATGTTGTTTTTTTTCACCACCTGCGAAACAAAACATAATTTAGTGTACATCAGTGGTAGACCAATAAATTGCTGTCTGCAATAATTTAAACAAAATTTATGCAATAACAGAGATTAGCAGAAAACTGTCACACAGCTGATTGAGCCTTATCTTGTATGCATTTCCTGAGAAAGTTTATAGTTTATGTATGTATTAGACATCTATTTCCATCATTTTTCCTGCCTAACCCTGACCCCTTGCTTGACGTGATACCTGCTAACACAGCTTGAAAGCATAATGCCACGTTTTATTTGTTGGCATTATTGACCTAGTTAATGTAAATATAATTCAAGCTGGGGAGACATAGTATTTGTTAAACTATTATTATGATACTTACAATATTTGAACTTGTTTCATTAAGACTATGAAAGTTTAGGTGAAGTTAGTGTATTATCAAAACACAACAATATAACATCTAACATCCTGCATTTACAGTATAAGTATTAATATTAAAATAAGACTGACCTTTGTACATCTTCATACATATGCCAAACAATGTAATTGTAATGTACCAGTTTATGTAATTGTGTTAAAGACCATCTAAAGAAGCCATTAACAATAAAACACATTTATTATAATTATTTTGAGTTGTGTCATTTTTTTTTTTGTTTAAACTAGTTGTAGGATTAGACAAGGTGTTAGTGTTAGTTGTAACAGAGCTGTAGGCCTTCAACTTCTAGAATTATTAAAACACATTTTCCCAGTCATTTCATCCCGTAATTTTCATCATCTGATCATTTTATCTAACAAATAGTAATTGTAAAAATCATGAAATGAGCAATATTTAATATATTCATTTTTTATTTAAATGCGAAAAAGTGTAACACATTAGATAAGAATAAAATTGAAATTAAATGCCATTATAAACTTTAAAAATTTAACATGTATAAATATAGAGATAATGTAAAAAAAAGTGTTATCCTGTTATGGGTGAAGTCAGCCTTTATCAGAAAAAAATAAATTATTTCAAGGCTAAAAATGACTTGCCCAATTTTAAGAAAGAGCGATTGAAAAATTAAATAAAGTGAAACACGGTCGTACTTCCGCCACACCCTGGCCTTTGATGATAAGTTATCAGCGGCATGGTCATAATTATTCTAATTGCACTTCTATCTCTCAAATGATTTTCACTACTTCCACCACACCTTGGCCTTTGATCATTACGTCATGCACAGGATATTATTATATTACATCCCCCACATCCAATAGAAGCACTATAGCTAAGTACACACCCAGATTTACAATATATTATAAGAATTCTCATCAAGTGGAGGAAACACTATAAATGCATTTGTAACATGTCAAAAAATATTTAAAAAGCATTCTACATAATCATATTTATATATTAGATGAATTGAGGGCTTAAAGTCAAAGCCTAAACAGCACAATTAAACAATAAAAAAAAGGAAAATATTTAATTGGGGATGAAATGACCGGTCACCATATTCCATATCAGTTTTTCATGGCCATCATACAATATTACACTTATCTTGTTTTTACTAGATCAATCTCTATTTAAAAATATCTGATTCCACTACACCTTTCTTCTAAATATTAAAAAAATATTAGTATCTCAAATGTAATTAAGTATAAAAACAATTGCAGAGATAAAGCTTTGCTGATTAATATGAACTTATCCCAATGGTTAATGAAGCTGGAAATATACAGAATATATCTAGCTCTAGGAATGTTTCTAATTTCTTCAACATACTTTAAAAAAAATAAATTTCCATCTTTTTTTCTTTATTTAATCCATGAAAAAATTATCTAGATGATATTGATCTGAAATTTTTTAATTTACTGATCTATTAATTTTGTGTGTTGATTTAAATATGTAAAATACAATTTTTCCTTGCCATTTCATACAAAAAATATGTTTTAAATTATTTTATATAATAATTTTAGAGATTGCCAAACGAGTCATGCTGGAATGCACATTTTGTTACATCATGAAGTCCTTAAAGAGATATCTTTGTAAACAAATAAGCGGGTTGAGGGAAAGATCAAGAACAATGCAATTGTTTTAGAAATATCTTGGGGAGTTTATTACAGGAAAATCAGGGACATTTCTATCATTAGTCATTGAATACTGGTTATCCACTGTTCTTTAATATTGATAGCCTTAAGTCAGTCAAGTTCTTTTACTACTTGTATAATTTATACAAATGATTGTGTCTAGTAAATAATTGCTCATTACTGGAGGATTTATTTCATAAGAATGACTTTGAAGATTTGTTTGAATGGTTTTCAACATACATATGCACATCCAAATGATGTTTTTTTTTTTACATTACTTTGAGACAATAGTCTGATTGTGTAAACAACAAAACACTTAGTAACATATAATACTATTAACATCACTGCTGAGTTTATTATAAAATTTTAATTGCATTTTCTTTGATTGGGCGAATATGTTTAGTTAACAAGACTTACTTAGACTTAGGTCCTCCCGCGCTGTTGGGCGACAAGCTGTCTCCATAAAGATCTGTCACTGGCAATGTATGAAGCCCCCTCCTCCTCAATATATTATAAGAATTCTCATCAAGAATGCAAATTGGAAGAGGAAACACTATAAATGCATTAGTAACATGTCAAAAAATATTTAAAAAGCATTCTACATAATCATATTTATATATTAGATGAACTGAGGGCTTAAAGTCAAAGCCTTTACAGCACAATTAAACAATAAAAAAAGGAAAATATTTAATTGGGGATGAAATGACCGGTCACCATTTACCATATCATTTTTTCATGGCCATCATACAATATTACACTTATCTTAGTGCATTTTTTGTTCAGTCTCAATGGCCTCTGAAGTTAACAAGACACCACTAGTAATAAAAAACTAAATTAGGATATAACAAAACGGATGAGATTAATCATTTAGAACTTTTAAATATAAACATGATTAATTATATAATTAACAAGTGAAAAGCCCTTATGTAAACTCATTACCAAATTCCATTATTATATTATTGCTGTTGCATGTTCTATAAATGCACAAACGTTTATAAATATTTAAATTGGCTAGTGTCACGCAAGGACTAAGATAAGCTGGATATATTAACTTGAAAAAAGATTTGCAATCAAAAATAGCATTTATGTTAAATAAATACTTATCTAGTTGTTTAAGTCAAGTCATAAAATAAACTGGTCTCAATAGTTCAAAATGAGTTTAGGCACCCATTTATTTTCTAGACATTAAATAAACAACACTGTTAAAGCATTTTGATGCCATTTTTTTTTCAGTAATAGATTTAAAAAAAAAAAAATAAATCACATAAAAAACATTCTTTACATAGTTACTATCAGAATACTTCAGAGGCCATTGAGATTGAACAAAAACTGCACTAAGATTGTTACTATTTAAGAAAAATAGATGTTTGAATAAAAAAAAAGACAAAGGCTATGCATGTAAAAATCTCTTTTCCATCGAGCAAACCTAAATTGTGAATATAAAGCTAAAGCTATAAATTAACAATTGTGAAATGAGATGTATTGGAAGAACAGCAGGTTAATATCTACAAATGTACATGAAGAATCTAATCCTGATGATTGGTATCATATCACTGATCAAATATAAGTTCCCCTTTCATTCATTGTGGTCTATAGGACAGATGATGTAAAGGTCATCTGTTTCTGTGGCCCACAGTTAACAGGGTGTCATGTCGCCAGCACAATGATAAACTGCCTTTACTTTTACCCAACTAATGTCAGGTACCCATTAGAGCTGGGTGAACTCGGAGGCGCCCAAAGGTCCCAAAATTAAAAATCCATGTCTTAACCAGGATTAGAACCCGGGAAATTTGTTTTACAATTGTGTATTTACTTTACATAAGAGCAAACAAATTATATGATAGCCAACAAACAAATTGAATGTAATATTTAATGCGATTAAGGATTTACAATTTATGATGATTGGTCATCAAGAACAAAAACGTATGAAATAACTTAGCAAGCAATGATTCACTGATAATGTATGTTGTTATAGTTTTTAGAATATTGGGCACAACCTTTCACATAATCTTGATACAGACTGGTATAGCCAATCCCCACATTCCCTCATCATGTCTTAACATTATCTGGTAAAACAACATGCCACATCTAGCTTCGGCTCAAGCCCAAAGTTCAGGCCCATCACTAGCCAACAATATCAAACAGAATTCTGTATTTCTTTTTACTTATAACACTTCTATTAAGTCTTTCACAGTATGTTTGGATTTTAGCAATCAACTATTTGACCACTTCTACAAGCTCAGGCTTAATGACAACACATGAATCAGTAAAAAATCTACCTATAGTTAATCAATTAGTTGTAATTAATTAATTTTGTTTTCATATAGATTAATATAGAAAATGTACAAAGCTAAGGGGAGATAAATCATGGGTAAAAAGTAAAGTTCCCCTTTCAGACCTTGTGGTCTATAGGGCAGATGATATAAAGGTCATCTGTTTCTGTGGCCTACGGTTAACAAGGGTGTCATGTGGCCACCCAAACGACCAACCGCCTTTACTTTTCCCTAACTAATGTCAGGTACCCATAAGAGCTGGGTGGACTCAGAGGAGCCCGAAATTAAAAATCCCAGTCGTCACCAGGTTTTGAACCCCGGTCCCCAGTTTAGAAGCCAAGTGCTTTACCACGCCTCCTAATCATGGGTGGTAAACAATAATTGTATTGGCAAACAGTAAGGCCTAAGTGTGACACACTTAAGTTTAATGTTAGGGTCACAAATCTTCTTTCTGATTGTTACCCTGTTTGAGTATCAATAGTGTTCGAAAATGATTGCAAAAGTTGAAGACCAAAAAGGGCGAAAATAAAATTGTATTTTCTACTTTTTAGTATGTTTAAATATAAGCGTTGTTTTTTTTTTTTACATTTTTTTCAGTTACTATTTATTTTTATTTTTGTAGTAGTATAATGTTTGGTCTGCATGCCAAAGAACTAGTCTAGTTCACTTTATCCTAGTGACATTAAACAGATATCACTTTCTTCTTTTTTCTTTCCAAATACAGACGTTAGTTCAAAAAAGAAGATGATTAAGTTCTACACATGTTCCTAGGTCAATATCTCTGCTATTAGGATCACACATAAACTTTATTTGGTATTTACATTAGGCACTAAGGTTTCAACTGTGTAATTTATCATCAGAAAAAACAATTCCAACACACAAGTATTTAAATACTATTTTAAAAATATAATGTATTATATAGATAAATGTATCTCATTTACATAAAATATCCTTATAACTGATATACAAATAAAATCTATGAAACTAATTGTCATTTGTCGTGCTTCAGAGCTTCACGTATGCTCAGTGAAGACAGTCTGTCTTTATTCTCTTTCACAAATGCCGTAACACTCATGGGATTAATCTTGTAATATTCCCTAAGAGCCCAGCCAATAGCTTTCTGAATAAAAAATTCTTTGCTGTGCACTTGAGTCAAACAGTATCTGCAGCAAACAAAAAGTTGAAATAAATTATTAAATGATCAACATTATGATGTGATGAGAACTAGTGTCCCATACATTGCTAAGTCTTGAAAGGAAATAAATACAGGTAATTTCAATTACTTTGCATAGATAATAGCTAAACCTTTTAAAAATGGCTCTGATTCAGCAACAATAACAGTTAACTCAGGTGTTCCTCAAGGAGCAGTCTTAGACCCATTACAGTTTCTAATTTACATTAATAAATTATTAGCTGCACCAGGAAGGCTGCCTGGTTATATGATACGCAACTCAGACTGTTCCTACAATGGCCAAATTGCACGCCAACATCCATTAAAGCATTAAACAAGTTGCCTGAATCAGCCAATAAATTTTTGCATCTAGGTTAGCATATGAAATTGATTAGGATGTAATATCTTTTTTGAAGGAACATATTTGCAAATTTCTTTTAAATGTACTTACTTATAAAGACGAGCTTCATCAGTTCTGGCTTTAAAACTATTTTGATAAATGATGGATGTTCGACAAAGCCAGAAATTGTCATCTATATTCCATTTGTCCATAACAGGAAGCAGCTCATCTTGGCAGAGTTTCACCAAGGGACCAACAACTACAATTTTTAAAAAATATATAGAAAATAATTTCAAAAGAAAATCAGGTTTTAGTAAGAGAATGTTCAAATGCTATATACAAAATTAATGAGAATTTCATGTCTGTAAACACTATTACAAGCAAAAATGTAGATGTTTTTTTTTTTTCAGGTCCTACTTTGTCTATTCTTTGTCTCTTCTCATATTATTACAGAAGGCTACCAGATAACAAAATGTCAACTACAAAACTCTTGAGTCATTGTATAGATAGCAATCAAAAAATTTAAAAAAGCAATATGAAGACCAAAACTTTGACTACCAACAGACATGACAACTCTACAGAACTTGAAAAACAATTGTCAAGATGTTCGTTTGGACCTGTGCTAGCAGAACTAATTAAACTTGGATTGAAAATCAGCTTGCTGAAGTTGATAGGACCTGGCATATTATGGGAAAGTTTGATCTCTTTTTTTTTTCAAAGACGTACCAAAGATGAAGGGAAATATATTACCTGATCTTAGAAATGCTCAAAACAAGACTGTCGCAGTTATCTATGTAACTGTATAGTAGAATTATTTCTCTAATTGGTAGTGCGGCGTTGATCACTATATTGATGACGTCATTACACTATTAATATTTTACTTTGTAGACTAGGGGACTGAGCTTTTGTTGCTTGTCACAACTTCTAGTGACGTTAAGTTAGGTGTGTGTGGTTTGCGTCATTTATCATCTAGTACAGTCTCTCCATTGTTTTGTACGTTGGTACAGATAGACGTGTCTTGAGAGCTCTTGAATTTCTCCTTGGTTATTGTTACTGGATAGCCTTAACATTTGCCTTGGACATTTTCTTGTTGGATTATCTTGACCCCTGTTTAGGGTGAGTTTTATTTTTCATTGTATAGTTTTTCTATTTGAATTCGTTCATATTTGTAAGTCTATAATTAGACTAGATCTAGAGGATTAGAAGAATCCTTTCTTTTATCTTCTATAGGGTTTTAGCGACAAGTCTAAGTTTTGGTCGCAGTCTCAGTTCAAGACTCTATTTCAAGTTTTAGAGTCAAGTCTAAGTAGTGATCTTAGCTTGGTGTCAAGTCTATGTGTTAGACTCAGTGTAAAGTCTTGGTGTCAAGACTAGTTTATCCAGTCTCAATTTTCTATATTGAGAGTACAACTTTAGGTCTACAGTCTACAGGACTGAGGTCTTCATCTCACTAATTTCAGTTGGTCGTCTGGTGTTCAAGTTGGTTTTTCATGAGTCTGAGGTTCAAGATTCCAGACTGCGGGTTGCCTTGGTCAGACCTGATGTTATAGTATGAACTATAAACTTTTAGAATTGTCGTCAGTGAACAGTATCGGATCTAAAGGCTAGATCTATGTCGATTACCAGTTGTTGTGTTGGAAGTCTATTTGAACAACTTGTAATGAATATATTAAGGTAATGATATTGTTCAAATAATGATCATTTATATGTCGCAAAGAGAATAACTGGATCATTTTATATTACATATTATTACACATATATCTATGGATATTGATACTATTATTATCATTCATCATACATCAGTTCATTTGTAAATATATCACTGGAATAAATTTTTATTGTTATTTAACATCATACACTTAGTTTATTAATTTAATATACAACTGTATGTGTTTATTAATTTAATATACAACTGTATGTGTATGGTGTGCTTGTCAGGCTGAACTTGGGTCAAAATATTACAAGTTCAGAAAAAAACAACAATAACACACATTGAAATAATATTAATTTTAAATAAATATTCACATTTGAAATATCTAATAATAATTTGATAGGTACAAGAACCTGACAAAGACATATAGGCCTATGCCATTCTTTCAATTCCAGCAGTTGGTGTTTTGTGTGTGTGTGTGTGTGTCTGACCTTTTTAGTTCATCCCATGTTGGATACCATGTCACAACTTCAACCCAACCACTTTTTTTTTGTTCTATAATTCAGAAAAAAAAAAATCTAAAATCTATTTCATTCAAACTATTTGTTGATTGTTACAATGTGAAAAGTTTGGTGAGAATCTAAGAATTGTAAATGGGAGTAATCCATCAAAAATGTACAAAATTGTTTGCCTACTCTAAGCCCCAGCCTCACCCACTGTATGACATAAATTTGGTAGTTTTTTCCACATAGTTCTAACCAAAAAGATGACAGCAAAAAATAAAATTTTTCAGAAGTGCCCTAAGAATCAAGGATTAAAGGTGAATTATATTTAACCAACAATTACCTTTAACAGCCAGTGCATCCACTGTATCCCACCAACTTTTATTGCCAGCAAGAAATGACTTTATAAATTCTAAAGTATTTAAAGCTGAAGTTGCAGAAAATTCAGCTTCATTTTCAAAAATGTTTAGCATTTCCTTCTCCAGTATTTCAGTGGTAAAAAGCTGAAACTCTCTTTCTGGTGACTGCCATGTAAGGTTGACCAATGCTCGAATTTCAGAAGAGTTGAGTTTTTTTACCTCTGCCCACAGCTGAGATTTAAAAAAATATCATTATTAGACTTAAAACAATTGACTTGTAGAACCTTTTTAAGTTAGGTAAAGAAAATAGTAAAACTTATTTGAACTTCTGTGATACATATCATACAGTTCTTACATCTTTATATAATGCTCTTCTTTCTGGAGCTTGGAGACCAAAAAATTGAAACTGATTTCGCATATATTTTGACATTGACAATGCCTTACTGGGATTTCTGTGAGAGTTAAATCTGTTTCTGAGGGTGTTGAAAATATACAATACATGACTACTCTTATTCTCAGTGATGGTCTGTTCCCCTATTGACTGATTTTTGTTGACTTCATTTTTAACATAATCATGTCGTAAGTCGTTATTTTTCAATGTTTTAGACGTAGGCCTGTATGGTAAGACATCACTAGCCTTACATTTTAATTTAGTACCATCGGAATGCAATGAGAGTTTTCTTTTTTTTTGTTCTACTATCTCATTTGAATTGTTTCTCTTTTGAGTGGTTTTTGGTTCACTCTGTTTTGAAGCTACATCTAATCCTTTTTCAGCATGTTTGCCCTGTTTCTGTACTTTTACTTTGCTTACTACTCTGCAGATCTCCTTCTCGATAACTTTCTTGGCCCTAACTCTAAGACGTGTATCTGGTAATTTTGACATCATTCTGAAAGTTAGAGAAATAAAAAAGAAAACTTAAGTTAAATAGATATATCTATTGGCTAGATCTAAATGGCATTGCTATTATTACTATTAAGATTGGTGTAAACTTGATTCTAGATCTACCAAGTTATAAAATCAGGCAATCAATAAAATGCCTAGTCACGTAGATCTATATATTTAATTATATAACACAACATCAATGCCATAAACTTCTATTTTTAACAGACATCACAAAAAAAATAAAAAAATCTGTATTTTCAAAAGGAGATTATTGTGCACTGATTTAGTCTAGAATCTAGCCTCGAAGCTATTCTTTAACTAGTACTCTTACTTTTAATAATTTAATTAAAAATTAATTTTTTTTCGATGGGTGCAAGTTTTTACATTTAAATAATGTGGGGAAAAAATCAACCATTCAATGGGAAAGTGTACAAAAATGATTTTTAAAAAAAATAGAGGTCTAGCCAATCCAGTTTGGAAAAAAAAGTTTATTGTAAATTAATAGCCAAAAAATATAATAATAATTTTAGGACAAGGTCAACATACAATACAAACATAAGCTCTAAAGGGGGGGGGGGATGCTGCCAACTGCAAATCATTAATGAAAGAAAAATTATGCTTTTTTTTGCCAAAAATAAAATAAGAAATCTAAAAATTAAAAGTCTAGCTTTCTATAACAAGATTGCTTACATTGATTTATGTTAACATCGATCACATGTACCACATATTGACATAGGCCTACGCTGCAATACAGACTCCCATGTGTTGCATAATTAATAATATATTAAAATTAATACATGATGTAATTTAAATTGATAGATAGTACTGATGTTCCCCAACAACTTCAGTATCGGCCCGCCAAGTGTCTCACTCTCAATCCAGTCACATTTATTTGAGCTTTTCTTTTTTACCATGATGAAGTGTACGTAAAAGATGCCAGGAGAATGCTTTTGTGAAGATCTAGATCTAGCCGCAGCTTGTCCCCATGACCATACCCCTTACTCTTAGTGGCCTTAGCTAGCTTCAGTGGATGGCAGTGAAGCAGTTTTGTTTCTTTTTACTCTAGGGGAGGAAACTCAAATGTTGCGAAAGACTGATCTAAACCTTCGACATTTTCATAGTTTCTCCCCTAATCTTCGCTTAGACCAGGTAGACCATTATCCCCATTTCTGGGACATTAATTATTTTAATGATAGTTGCAAATACTAATTTTGAAAATTGTAGAGATTATTTTAAAGTTGTTGTAGATTTAAGGGTGACAACTCAGCGAAGAAGAATATCTATTTAAGTTATTAAGTTCAGTAGGGGTAGAAGTCTGTAGGTTTCCTGTGAGGCTTCCACGGGTAGGCTACAAGTCTTGTTAAGCGCATTGGCGCAGATGGGAATCATATTGATATCCTCAGGTCTCTAGGCCTACATATTTTATAGATTATAGATGTTACTTAAAAGTGAAAGTCTCTTGTCCTGGATGCCACACTCGTACGGCTTGTTTTCACAGTTACATACAGTGCTAACACCACCAGCGCCTGCACAGCCCTAAACTTAATTGGGTAATGCTTCGTTGTTTTCTTTATCGATTATATCTAGCCTTCCATTATATGATATCTAACAGTTCATCTATCTTGTACTGTAGATGTATAAAATACTAACAATGGCATGGTCTCGAATAGCCTCTAACTGGCTGTCTAGTCAATAAGGGTCTATGTAAACTTTGGAAGTCAACCCAGAGGAAACATTAAGAGCAGGCAACTCTTAGGTAGCTTGCGACCCAGCTGTATCGGCACTCGCGTTTCTACAAACACATCAGCTGCTGGAGACAGGGCAACTGCTGCGTGGATGACATCGTTCCCACAATAGCTAATGCTCAGACTTTCAGGTTAATTCTAAGAGATGAAGCTTAGTCTAAGAGACCAAAGGAGGATAACATTTACCCCATAAATATACAGCAAAATTGTATATGTATTTTATATATATTGGTAACCCGGATCGGCAAGATAGAATCCATTCCTATTTGCCTTGTGCCCGTGAACACAATTTTTTGAATAAATTTAACACCAGGAACCCTTCCCAAAAAAAAAAAAATACCACTAACCAAACTTACATTTTCACTCCATTTCCATCATAAAGTGAGATATAATTTTAAAAATAACATTTATTTTATATTTACCACTGGTACTAAGCCAGTATTTTAAACTTCATATATCCCTTTGTGATTATTCAGCAACATACTAAAATGATAGAACCTGAGGTCTAAAAGATGGGAAGGTGATATTAAAAAAAAAATTAATTAATATTTATATACATTTCTAAACCTCCCCATCTGTGTATGATGGTAAAGCATATTTTCTGCAAAATTAATGTTGAAATTGAAATTTGCACTCAACTCACAGTCCAAAAACTAATAAGAAAGAAATCTACAAACAATTTTTCAGATTCAGTCTAGTGCTGTATGTGTTAGATAAACAGAAGCAACTGTTGCTCTATTGAAATCTTTTATTCTACTTCATTAAAATAATATTTAAATCTAATGCATATACAATTATATCATTTATTAAACATCTTTTTATTTCAGACTTGCTAAAAAAAACTGAAACACTCTTATGATAATAATATACCATTGACCAGAACCGTAAATAAGTTATCATAACACAAACCAGATATTTTTATACTTTTGTGCATTGGAATAGTCCGAAATGATTTATGTACACTTTAAAAAAAAATTTCTACAAATTTTTCTAAATGCTATTAATGAAACGCATGACATGGGAAAAAAAATGTGGACAAAACAATTGTGTAAATAGAAAGTTATGTTGCACAAACAATAAAAACACCTTTTCCTAGAAGGTAATTATTCTTTTATTGTTGAAAAGTATTTATATCTTTATATATCATCATTTAAAGTTCTAAGAATCATTCATAATCAAATAGCAGCCAAAGTGATTTCTACTTTTCAAAATATTAAAGTATGAGATTCAACATACAATTAGAAATACTGTACCATTTTATATATTTTTTTTTACAAGGAAACCCATTAAGAAAATGAGATTGTTAAGCAAGTCTTAAGCATGTTAAGTTTAAAGTGTATAAAACTTAATCATTAACATTAAGGAATATTGCAAGATGGTATTTTAAACATATTTTCCTTTTCTTGCATGAACAGGGTCATATAAGGCCTATGAACCAGTATAAAGTACATTAAATAATATACCCATGATTGAGATTTAAGATGTGTTTTTTTCAATCAAATATATCATGACATAAAATAATATACACATAGAGTTATCAGCATACAGAAAGAAACAAATATACTAATATTGAAAAATACATTTTTGAAAATTGTGTTTTTTTTTTTCTTAAGTTAATAATTGATTTCCATTGATTAAAATTGACATGAAAAAAACACTAAACCTGATTAATATAATAACCATTAAGGAGAACACATTCATATAAACAGACATTTTTTTTTGACAACTCCTCTATACATGAAAAGTTTAGAACTAAATGACTGACTAGTGCAATATTTACAGATCAAGCCTATTTATCAATTTAGTTACAAAACAAATGTAGACATTTTACATTTGAATGTTGTTTTAGAAACATAACGAAATTAAGATAGTACTGTGGGAAATATTACAATTTTATACTAAAATCATGTATTGTAATAAAACTTTCAACATCTAGTCCACAGACTTAAATAACATATTTTTCAAATTTTGTAAAAAATAAATTGATAGAAGTATACATTTAGTAGGAAATTATTCTTGAGTGACTTCTAAACAAAAAGCTACTACTGGCAAGAAAACACCAAAATACAAAGTACTGTATTTAAATTAATGTAATTAAAAAAAACAACCACATCACCAACAACATTCACTGTCAGTACTCAGCATTGTTTTTTTTTTACAGAAAAAACTTTTGATGATATTAACAAGTCTTAAGATAGCCTTAGGCATAAATGTAAAAAATATCAACTTAGGTATGCTTTTATATATTTACATTTCCAGGGGAAAAAAAATGTTGAGAACAAACAATGGGTTAAATTCTATACTAAATCAAAAACAAAATGTTTTTGGACGTCACAACATGAGCTATAGTCAGATTTTCATCATCTCTTGGGAACTGGTGAATCAGAGGCTCGCATGTTCTTTATACACAACAGGCATGCCAAGCCTGTGTGCTCAGGATCAACATTGATGCTTTGAATTTTACCATCTTCTATCACCAAGGAGTATCTTTCAAATTGAAGAACAAAAGAAAACAAACTTTGGATTATATATTTAAAAAAAAAATAGTGCAGTTAAAAGTGTTCATTAACAAAATTTTATTCAGTAATAATCCTTTCTTAAAAAAACAAAACATCCAACAAAATAAACTTGTTAATATATTTTTTTTACATTGCTTTCTAACATATTTTCTGCTTTCTATAACTTATTCTGTTCCTATTAATTCACTAATAAATTTTCATTAAATATAAAACTGTTTTTAAGATAAAGAACGACACTTAACAAGAAAAAGAAAGTAACAGAAAGCCCTACTTACTTCTGTGATCGGATGCCACCCAAAATTTGTTTACAGTCTAGGTCCATACCTAGAGCTATTGTGAACTCCCCTCTTGGATCTGCTAACATTCTTATCTGTAAAAAGAAGTTCAAAACATTATTATGATACATCTAACATCTATTCAACTTGTAGCTTCATGAATACTTATGGGTAGAACCTGGACATCTTGAACATGGCACTAACGATTTTCCTAGAAATTTAAAAGTTGCTGTATATTGGAAATCCTATGCCGAACTGGAAGTCACTTAATGAGGTTGTGACAGAGCGTCGCATGAGGTTTGTGGGACATGTTCTCCGACAAAATGAACTATGCATAACAAGAGTAGCGATGACATGGAGGACAAAACGAGGAAAGCACAAACAGGGATGTCCTCGTATATCTTGGAGCCACACCTTCATGGAGGACCTCAGAACAGTGGAGACCAGGTAGGAGGAGGCTTCAGACATTGCCAATGACAGATCTTTGTAGAGACAGCTTGCCGCCCAATGTGCCGAACGGCCAGGGAGGGGAGCCAAGTCTAAGTCAGTATATTGTTGGGAAAAGAATTACTTGCTCATTGGCCACACTGAGAAAACTATATTTGACCATAATAATTTTCAAAGTAAAAAAAGAAATTTAAATTTGGCTTGAGAATGAGAAAATATTTATCTTTTCATTGTTGTATGGCCTGTCTTCATGCTACCATAGTATTTTCAGTGTGTGTAATAATAACAAATTTAACAGAATTTGTGAAGGAACTCCACTTCTTTAAAATGACATTAAGATGTTATAATAATAATAATAAGGATTGTCTTTGAAATCAAATATTAACGAGTGCAGTTTCTTATGTGGATACAAATTTCTAGCTATGATTTACATTTTACATCAAGCAAGGGATTATTATTAGATCATAACATTATTGTTTTCAAAGCATATTATTACTTAGTCAATGTATACTTTTTCATGATTCTACCACCCAGCGGTAGAATTAATAATTGTAACAATGAGTAGAGTGAGAAAATTAGCTTTAAGTACCATTTGACTGAAGCTCTAACAAATAAAATCTCAGGACTAGAAACATTAAAATACATTTTAAGAACTTGGTGAAACTTGTGGTAGAAAAAAAAAAGTTCTAGAGAAAAGCTCCAGTTTAAATAAATACAATTTATTAGGAAGACTTAAGCTAGGTAGATAAGTTCAAGGTCAACATTGTTATTAACTAATGGTTTGTGACTGTGTTGTACATTCTCGATGACATTTCTCCTGCAAAACTTTATGTCAAGCAAAAGATTAAATTTCAGAATCTTAGTTTTGCTCAACTATAATACAGATGTCACCTATTTTTTTCCTAAGTAACTAGTAGGTTAGCTATTTCATTTAAGCTGAAAATAACATTAACATTCAAAAATGTCTATAGCACTGAGATCTTTAATTTCTATCAGCTGAGTTAGAAAACAAAATAAATTAATGTCACCTTTCCATCAGCATGTGTACTCTTGCCCCAGGCATCCATTACAAAAGGATCATTCACAGAAACACAAGAGATCATGTAACCTTCTTCCTGTCATCAACAACGTATAATTAAACATTAAAGACAAATTATGTTGAAAATAATGGCATTTAAAATATATATATCTATTATATATATATATATATATATATATATATATATATATATATATATATATATATATATATATATATATATATCTTAATATTTTTCCTTTAAAATGAGTTATTTATACAGTGTAGACATGTTATCTACAACAAATGAAATATTAAGACTCTTTTTGAGGCCAAGCTTGTTATATTTTTATATTTTTTATATTTTTATGTCAAAAAAAAAAAAAAATATTGCATATGTAATGCAAGGAAAGAGGAAAGGCTGTGCTGACCAAGAAATTGTATAGGAAATATTTACAGTTCTTACCTTGAACTTTTCATGAAGGGAAAGGTAGTCTGGTATGTGAGACTGTAAGAACAAAAAAACTTGTAAATATTACAAATAGTTCAGTTATAATTGTCTAAATAATGGGTACAAACAAAAATCTTTTTCAAGATCAGGCTAATAAGGATGATTGCACATACAGCAGGAGTGCATTTGTGGAGAAATGATTTAGCATATATATTTGTTACTTGTTGATAGTATGAACCTTTTCCACAACAAGTAAAAGAATCTAAGAATCATTAGTTCAATTAAACAGAAGTAGAACTGGACTAGTTTTCTTTTTTTTTTTTTTTTATTTCACTCTAGCCATTTTTTTCTTTATGAATAAAAAAAAAAGTATGGTGACAGCATAGGTGTTGTTCAGCTGTGCTCTCAAAATGGTGTGTAGGAAGACAGCTTTTAAAAATTAAAAACTGTTTTTCTTATGTAACTCAACATAAAGCTTAATTTTCTATAATTTTGAATTTCAGACAAAAAATTAGGAGTTGAGTAAATAAGGTTAGAGCACACATTTTTCTTTGTTGTTTTTTAAAGACTTTTGCTCATTTGAAATGTTTCTAGTATAAAATGGAAGTTTGTAACACACTTTTACTATTACTACAAATGCACAGGAATATTATATTTAAGAACTACATTTTAATATCATCATCCTTTTTTTGCCATTCACTGTTATGGATAAGTTCTACATCTATTCTTAAGGAGTTCTATATCTATATTATAGCTTTGAAAGTTCCATTTATAGATAGAAAACTAGAAAGAATCCTCTTAACTTTAGTCTTGTAAAAGTAAAGTGGTAAAATGTTTTGGATGCTCCTTTAGAGTTAAAGCAGAATGACTGATCTCTTAAATCTCTGTTGGCGAACTTCAAAAGTCCCAGAGGACTGGCAAAAGGGAGTGATTGCAACAACTGGGGGTGGGGTGGGGGGGCATTACTCTCCTATCTGTCCCGGGTAAAGTTTTCAGCACTGTTTTGTTGAGACGGCTTCAACAGTCTGTAGATGAAAGGCTCAGAGAAGAACAAGCAGGTTTCCGAAGAGGCAGATCATGTACAGAGCATATTTTCGTTCTACGAAATATCATAGAACAAAGTCTTGAGTACCAACAACGGCTAACGATCAGTTTCGTGGACTTCAAAAAAGCGTTTGATAGTGTCTACTGAGAATCAATATGGAAAATAGTTAGAGAATACGGCATCCCAGAAAAATTTGTCCATATCCTACGACACTTTTACAGTCAGTCTAGTTGCTGCATTAAAACAGAAGAGGGAACAACACAGTTTTTTACCATCGAGACAGGTGTGAGACGGGGTGCATCTTATCTCCCTTCCTTTTTCTCCTAGCCATCGACTACATAATGAGGAGAGCAATGAACCAGAGTGCCTTTGGTATTCTATGGCGTGAACAACTCCGATTGACGGACTTGGACTTTGCTGATGATGTCGCACTACTCGGGGCTACAAATAAATGCATTCAAGAAATGACGGAGAGCCTAGACAGAGAGGCACCCAAAATTGGCGAGTCAAAGCTTGACATACACATACCTTGGCAGCATCATAACAAATGATGGAGATGCCTATCATGATGTAGCGTGCCGAATAGGAAAGGCAGGGAGCATTTTCCAAAGGCTGCAGCCTATTTGGACTAGCCAAGCCATTGGGCTCGAGACAAAAATACACCTTCTCAACACAATCAAATTCCAACTGCTACATATGCATGTGAGACATGGAAGTCATCTGTCAAAATTGAGATAAGACTAAATGTGGCTCAACAAAAATGGCTGAGACGGATTTTGGGAGTCAGTTACACAGATCGGGTCTCAAACAAGGAAATCCTATGCCGAACTGGGAGTCGAACACTTAGTGAGGTTGTGACAGAGCATCGCATGAGGTTTGCAGGACATATTCTACGTCAAAATGAATTACGCATAACAAGAGTTGCGATGACATGGAAGCCAATATGAGGAAAGCGCAAACAGGGACATCCTCGTATTACTTGGCGACACACCTTCATGGAGGATCTCAGAGAACAGTGGACACCAGGTGGGAGGAGGCTTCAGACGTTGCCAATGACAGATCTTTATGGAGACAGTTTTCCGCCCAATGCGCGGGAGGACCTAAGTAAGTAAGTTAGAGTTAAAGATAATCTACTTCCTAGTCCTAACCTCCCGCAGGATGATGGGGGATGGCAGCAAAATAACTTAATTTATAATTAAGTCATCACTTAGACATTTATCATTTATTAAATATTTATTTAATATTTCCTACATTACTTTAATACACCAATAGTTATAGATAATGACCATGAAATAAAAGCATTAGGTTTATGCTTAGTAAAGGCAGCCTATTTGCATTTAAGTGGTGCTTTTGCTTGTGGTATTATGTGAAAATCAAAGTTTCCTCTATATACATCAATATATGTGTTAGTAACTAGGCTTTATTCATCTTAAAAGGTATTGTCTGAGCTACTTAATATACAACTGATACAACTCACATTAGTACAGCCTGGAGTGAAAGCACCCACTACACCAAACAAAACACCTTTTTTGCCTTTATACAGGTCTACAGCAGAGATTGCATTTCCAGGATTTCCTTCATAAAGATACACATTTGGCAAGGGGTCTCCTACCTTTAAAAAAAAGGGGAAAATTTTTTTTAAAAACAAGTATAATTTAATATTCAGAAAATAATTAAGTAGGCCGACAGACTAAATATCACAGCTAATTTATAAAAAGTTATAAATTGGATCTATTTAGATTCCTGGATTGACTAATAGACAACAAAACTCTCTTTAGATTCAGCGTTTGTCATAAAAAGAGTTGAATTAAAATAACTATATTCGCCAAATTTACACACAAAAATAAAAGTAACAACACAAAACTAACTTTAAGACAGTTTCATGCAAAAGAAAAACAGTCACATATTTATAGGAGTCACTTAAATCTTAAACCTGAGACTGACATGATAAAAATAAAAAAAAATAAAAAAAAATGAGCAGAATTGAGACGGCAAAGAGTTGCTTGGTCAAATAATTTGCTGGAAATGGTGAAAGGTGATACTTTCCAGAGTTATCAATCACTAGGGAAAACAATTAAGAGGAAAAAAATGTGCAAACTGAAAGCAGCTACCAGTCCAAAAGTTTGCCTTAATGTTATTTAGGTTACTGCATATATACAGTATGTTTTATAGGAATTCTATAAGGTACTAGATAGTCTTATTACACATCTTGAGCTGTTTCCTGTTCAAGCTCTTGCATTTAAATGGTAGTTAAAGTTTAATCTTTCTATGATTTACCCTTCAGCTAACCTTAGACAGACACTTTATTACAAATGTAGAGATAACAATGCATGGCATACTAATGTTTATTTCTGGATGCAGTAGCATTAGACTAAGAGGTTATTAGCCTATAGTAGTATTTATGGACTAATCTTCAACACTTTCATTTTTCAATAAATAAATGATGTTGTATGGTATTAAAAGCTGATGAGAAATCAATAAAGAACAATCTTACATAAGTGTTAGGTAAGTCTAGATATTTGTAGACACAATTTAAAATATTTATGATAGTATCGTCTACGCCTTACCCTTCTGGTAAGCAAATTGTAAAGGGTCCAACTTACTACAAAGGTCATTCAGCAGAATGAATAAACTCATCATCCATTTTTCAATATAAATTGATAATGTTTTGTTTCGCTACAAACAGTTACAATAAAATATGATGTCAAAGAGAGTCAGGTTAATGAGGTCAAGCGTTAACACTAACAAACACTCTAAGTCCACTAACGAACACTTCTTCGTAATTGTTTTAAAAAAATGATATTATCTTCAAATTTCTTTTTTTATATTAATGATTTCTTTTTACACCAACTCAAGACAGACAGGTCAGTGTTACTTTTTCCACTGTCAATTGCTTCCTTCTTTGTTTATAACGGATGCCACAGCCAAGCCATTAGACACAAGTTTTACCCATCTAGCCTACCTAGATCTAGGTCTAGTTGACCCAAAAAAAGAAAAAAAAAACTGCAAGACACCGCTTGTCTAGCCTGCTCACTCCACTCTGTGACTGTGTCCTAAATTTGGTACCTGATCGATCAATAATTGTCCCTCCTGCTTCCTTTTTTTTTCTAATACTGAGTTGATCATATCATGCTTAGTACCTACCTGTCGATCAATAATTAGGGCACCAAAGAGAGACAGAATAAGAAAGAGGGAGAGAATGGTTGTACCTATCACTGTGTTTGTTTGTTAATTTCTTTTGGATATTTTTTGCTTTAGTGACCTATCACTTTAGATTGCTTTTTTTATATTTGTAGTGCATTAGTGATATGTGGCAAAATAGTAATAAAATATTAATTAAAAATGTAGCGCGGCCTCACAGTCACAGCTCAAGCCTCAATGTTAAATTAAAATAGCGTTCGTAATGATAGTAATAAATGAATATTAGTGAACACCCCCTATTTACACAAAGGCTATGCCATGTGTTTTTGTGCCTATTTAGAAGCATTTCAGATCTATAGGTCATATTTGGCTATATCTAAATTTTCTAAAATAAAAAACCTTCTTAACCCTGGAACTACCCTCCTTCTGTCCTAGAAGAAAATAAGAGACATGTCATACTAGTGCTTTCTGAACCCAAGTAAAACCTTGTTTTTCAGAAACATATACATGTGTCTGAATGTGTTCTATATTCCTCGTTCCATATGCTAGGACAAATTAGTACAAATGCTCCTTCTGCACTAGTGTTATTAGAGCATGAAATGAGTTGCCTGAGGCAGCCAGGAAAACAAATGACTTGGCAGAATAGCAGAATTTAAGTCATTGGTTGACATGCATGACTAGATTGACCTAAGAACACATGTAGGATGTAATCCTCTTATTTTTTTAAATAACGCCTATATTTTATAAGATAAGATATATATGGACCATGAACAAAAACAATGTAAAATACACTAGTTTTGTAATACTATAGCTATCAAAATAAAGGCTCAGTTTAACATTGATATTGTGGGGTATTGGTTAGACAAAAGGACTATAATTTAATGTAGTTCTAGATTTAGATTATTTTTAGATCATGATCTAGTCAATCTAGACTAGAGACACTAAAAATAAAAACTAGTGACTATTCATTCCCTCTAGTGGCTCTAGACTATAGAGTCTCTAGATAGATGACATCTAGATTGACTAGATTTAATGATTTATCAATATCATCTACTCCTAGATCTAGAAGCATGACTTGTAGGACAAGGACGAAATCATCTTTTTTTTTTGAAGTGACATCTAGACTCTATAATAAGACTATAATGTCACTATAAGATAATTTAAAGATAAGAACATAAGACTAAATCTAGTCTAGAGTTAGACTTCTTAGATACTAAGACTAAAAGTCAAGAGTAGTAGATGTATACTATTACTACACTACTATATTACTAGTCTATGTAACTATCAACAATCATACTATGACTATATCTAGTTTTCTATAATTCTAGTAAATGAGGCTAATAAGAGTATAACTATGAGTATGAGTATTGTCACTATTAGGCTCATCTAGTAGACTAAATCTAGATCTTATCTTATATAATACGGACATTACTTCAAAAAAGAAGATGATTATGTCCTACGCGTCATGCATTCAATCATGCTTAACCAATGTGCCTTTATCTTTGTGTCTTTCTGAGTATTTTATTAAATTTTGTTTTTGTATTTGAAGATTTTGGTTCAGTGTTTTATGTATAATTGCTTTTGCGTCTTCTGTCCTGAAGGCTTTCTAAATTTAGTGATTTTTACTCTAGTCAAATCTGAATATTCGTTTGTTATGAATCTCACTGCTCTATTTTGTGTCTGTTCCAGTTTCTTAATGTTTTCTTGAGTTGAGGGGGTCCCAAACAAAGCATGCATATTCTATTATTGGCCTAACCAAAGTTAAATAACATTTTTGTTTTAAGTTCTTATTTTATTTATAGAAATTACTAAATAAAATTTTTTGCTACTTTTAATAACTGACATTTTTCTGGGTGGAAAGACATGCTCCAATTTGATTCTCATTTCTGTAATTCATCTAATTCTCTTTGAGAATTTCTTTATCTTACAGTGTTTTTTTTTTCTATATATTATGCAATCCTCTGCGAATAATCTGACTTTTGTTCCTTAACTAATGCAATTTGCTAAATCGTTTAAGTAAATTAAAAATAGTAGTGGACCTAAGACTGTTCCTTGAGGTACGCCTGAGTTTACTGTTATTGGTGTTGATTTAGAGCCATTTATTATTACAGTTAATTATCACCCAATCAGAAAATCTTTAATCCACTGATGCAATGGACCATCAATGCCAAAATAATGTAATTTTTTAAGCAAACTTTGGTGGTGAACTTTATCAAAAGCTTTGGAAAAATCTAGAAAGATAGCATCTATTTGCTCACTGTTAAAATTAAAAACTAAACCTTTTGAAAAATCATCAATTAGTCCTATTAGTTGTGTTTCACATCTAAATCTAGTATACTTTTGTTTTGGGGAATTTGAGTTGAGTGCCTAGAATAGGCAATTTATGGAATAATATAAAATATAGATAAGATCTAGTGAATCATCTAGGCTAGAAGATAAGACAAGACAGTAGATTCTACTGCCTAGCTAGTAGATCTAGACTCTAGTACAGATCTAGTATTAGTAGTACTAGATTCTAGAACTAGATGATAGATAATCATATAGATATAGTATGTCATATGATGATTTGACAATTGATTGAGAAAGACTTAAAAAGAAGACGTGTGTCGTTGACTGGTCAATGATTGACTTTCTAGATTTACCTGAACTTTATGCCTCTTGAATTTTGCAGAATACATACGCCATTTTCCATTATAGTCCTTCCAATTCGGAAAAGCTAGCCTTTTTGAAAATAATAAATCTAAAAGCATATTTGATTTAACAAAAGTCATTGTAATGATTGTTGCTCCGGTTATTTTGTAACCAAAATTAGAACCAGGTTCTATTCTATTTTTAGCAAACAGTAAAGCGTTCGCAGTATAGCTATGTCTTGATTCGCCTTTATTATTAAATATTTTCTAATTGATAGAAAGAAACAATTTAAAAGTCTAGATCTAGATTTATTTTCATCAAGATATGTATAATAAACATAGGTTTACATTCTCTTTTTGTTAATTCTACAATTTTATACATCAACTAGATCTAGAACAAGATTTTTTCTTTCAAATCTTGTGTCAACACCTGATTTTAACACATACTGGCCTAAATCTCATCTATCCCTATCAGCTTTGTTGACAATAACAGCAATGCTGTCCTATAGTGTTTAGACTATTTTGTTACCTTACATCTTCTGCGCCTTTCTTCTACGAGAGCATTTCTTTGTGCCTCTAATCAAGGCATACTCTAATGTGTGTCCCGCAGCCTTCGTGAGAGCTCTCCAACTGTCTCTCACATAAGCTATTTGCTGCCAGCTATAGACTTATTCCTCTATGACTATGTCAAAGAGGGCAAAATGGCGTCTGAGTTGATCTTTATACAACATCCTTCTTTAAGCTCGCCAAAAAACAAAAGTGTTCAGACCATCGCAGTTGTCAATGGTAAGTAGCCTACTACTTGATTTTTGTTGGTAGGTGAAGAGACCTTCTTGTACACACGGAGAAAGAGCTTCAACTTACCGTTGGGAGTCTTTCCTTGTAAGGTGGCAGACAAACCCTAGGCTACAGAACACTGCACTACCGTGCTACAATAGAGTGCTCCCAGCACGGAGGCTTACAAATGATGAGAACCACTGCGTAATAAACATTGATTTTTTTTTTGTTAGACGAAGAGACCTATTCCGCCATAATCTCAATCGGAAGCGACCAAAAGCGATGTTGGTCTTAGCGAGACGCAAAGTTGGACAGAAAAATATAGAAGTGCAGATCTTAGAGAAGAAGTGGAGATGGATTGGTCACACCATTGGAAAAAATACCAGCAACAGAGCTAGGCAGGCCTTAGAGTGGAGCCCCCAGGGAACAAGACGCAGAGGAAGACCAAAAAGAACATGGCGACGCAGTGTAGGTACTTGAAGAAGCAGAGAAGACCGGGAAGAGCTGGGAAACCATAAAAAAAAACTAGCAAGAGACCGTGGAGGTTGGCGTGTTTTTGTCGAGGCCCTATGTTCCATGAGGAACTCAAAGGAGTGATGATAATGATGAAAGTTGGACACTGTGTTGCTTAGGTACGTAAAGTGGTTGACAACAGGATGCGACCATTCACATTGATTTCTGGAGCATGACCTAGGTTCTTTTGAGGTTGATAGACTAAACAAGGCAGCAGCTTCAGCATGACCTACGTTCTTTTGAGGTTGATAGACAGAATAAACAAGGCAGCAGCTTCAGCATGGCCTACGTTCTCTTGAGGTTGATAGACTAAACAAGGCAGCAGCTTCAGCATGGCCTACGTTCTCTTGAGGTTGATAGACTAAACAAGGCAGCAGCTTCAGCATGACCCACATTCTCTTGAGGTTGATAGACTAAACAAGGCAGCAGCTTCAGCTAATTCGAGGACGACAAGTTGAAGCTATTGTTCGGTGTGTTCAAGGAGGACGCAATCAGCTCTAATTTTTACGGGAGCTTACCCCCTCATTTTATTTTGCATTGTTAGAGCAATCATACTTCACACCATTCTCTACAGAGAAATGAGCTGATAGGTCGCAGTTGTACCTGATTTGACTCGTTATGACTGTATATGCTTCAAAATAGCTATGGATTTGGAATACCTTAGATAAAAATCCTCCACAAGCCATCGCGACTCACTGTATCACAATCTTTGGTAGATCAATGAAGACAGCGTACAAGTCCAGGTTTTGCTCAGTGGCGTAGCTAAGGTGATGTGGGGTGAGACTTTGAAAATCTCCCCTACTGGGCCCCCACTTGAGTGTTTTTTTTACATTAAAAATTAAATATTATGCCAAATGCAGGCCCCCAAATAATGGAAAATTCTTAGCTACGCCCCTGGCTCTGCTCCTTGCATCTGTTGTATACCGACCTCTGCCAGCCCAAAAAACACTGGCTATCAGGGTGCACATTGCCTACCATGGAGATAGACCAGCATTAATCAAACACACAGGCCTAGATCTTAAGAAAATTCATACATTGAAAAGATTGCTTAAAAGAAATAGAATTCATCTATCACAGTGGTGTCGAGACATTTCATGAAGAGTTCTCATACGATTTGTCACTCTTCTCTCTTTATGTCTACACTACCCTTTACCTCACAACTTATCGCTCCTCTTCATCTGACATTCTTAACAAGATGTACACTACTCAATTTATTTATTTTTTTCACTATTGATGGATAGCTCCTGGTATGTTGTGTTTCTTCAATTTAATGAAAATTTTTAGAATGATGTGGACCCCACATAGGACCTGCGCTAATTCTAGGTGTAAATTATTAAATTAAAACATTTTATAACTTATAACAGATTTCCCGCGGCCTCCTTATTTACCAGGAGCTCCTGCGAATCTCCTGAAATCGAAAAAGTCATAGAAATCTATGGAAATCATTAAAATCTTTTGAAAACTCATACAAATCTCCTACAATATATAGACAAAAAATGTAATTTTAAGGTGTCATTCAATATGGAATCCTACATGCGAAAAAAACAAACAAAAAAAAAACCACAGCATTATACAATACCTGGTACCCGTAATTGTGGAATCTGGTGAAAGAAGTTTCTCGCGCCTTAAACTAATGAAGAATTACTTGAGGTCAACAATTAATTTCATAGATAGATTGAAACATTTGGTATTTCTTGCTATTGAGCGTGATCTATGTAGGAAATAGAATATTTATGATATACTGTATGACTTCACTACACACAAGGCCCTGCTATTTACTGACAGGTGAATACAGAGTAGATTACTTGTTCTCCCCCCCTCTTTTATTCACCGCTAATTTTTAAAGTTATGTGGGGTAACTCTAGCTCGACTTGCATAAATAAAAGAGTGATCTTTCCATGACTTCTTGGTCACAATGGTTAAGTCCGGCCCTGCTATTAGTGACGGGTGAAAACTACTTGTTCCGTCTTTTTTTTTTGCCGCTAAAGTAACACAGGGTAACTCTAGTCACACTTGCATAAATAAAAGAGTGATCTTTCCTTTACTTCTTGGTGTCAGGAATGGTTGAGTCATGAAGAGACTTATAAATATAGACAATATGCAGGCACACCTAATTTCTGTAATCCGTAATTTGCCTACCCCTGATCTAGTAGATTTCTTACAACAAGAACTTGTTAATTCTACATATATAACAAGAAATGATGCATTTGTGTTTGGTTCATTTGTATGATAAAAATATTTACCATGGAACATGTTCTTGATTTAATAAATCACTGTTAAAGAGTGAAATCTACTTGACCTGACTAAATGACCATTCAAAGAGTGGTTTTTATAACTTTACTTTTAATACAAAAAAATATAGATTTAGCATTCAGTTAAATTAGAAAGAGAAGTGAGCTGGTAGGTCACTGTTGTATCTGATTTGATCTTTTTAACTATCATGCATTGCTTCAGAATGGCAATGAATCTTGGATGGCATTCAAGCCAAGATAGAATCCTCCACAACCCATTTAAAAAAATAATTTGTGCATCATGAAGTATGGAAACTTCTTTATGTCTTTAAAAGATTTTTTAATATAAAACTATTCTTCATATATATCTCAAAACCTTTTGCATACAGTACAATCAAATATTTTAATTGTCTACAAATGCACTATCAATGGGGCCCTGTAGATTTTTTTCAATCAATAATAATAATAAAAAAATAAAAAATTTAAGGATTCTAGTGCTAAATATTTAGTGTTAATAATGCAGTGCAAACAAATAAATGTATAGTTAATAATGGTCTTGAAAAAAAAAAAAATCCAACCCATTAACATTTCAATTAAAATGTTAAAATAATAAAAAATAAAAAAGCTCTGTTGATCAGTTCTACTATACTAATTCAGGATTCAAATTTATAGTAACATTGAAAAAATTAATTTCAATACAATGTATTACTCCAAATAAATATATGGCATTAACAGATCAAACTAAATCAGAGAATATGAATAAAAAATATATAAAATAAATCAGATTAAAAAAATAAAGCAATACATTTATGTAATAAATACGAGCAAGTCTTTTGAAAAATGAGTTTGAAAATATAATAAACAGCTAAATAATAACCAAACCTATTACATCTAATTTTACTTTTCATCTTCAATTATTGTACAAAGAATAAATAAACCTTTGCTTCGAATGCTACTTAGTGTGCATCACCTAAAGCATAAGAATCAAGATTATTAACAGACATAAATTATCCCCACATTGTAGGATTTAACAATTTTGTTTAGCATATGGTTCTTGGGATAAAACCTCTAGCCTGAAAAGTCAGTCAATAATATGCTGGGGTAGTACGTAAGACAAAATAAAAATAACAGCTTACAAGGTAGGTGTGACACACCTCTGTGCTTAATTATGTTTTCAATGAACTGCATAAATGATTGTAGCTTCCTGTTATTTTTGTAGGCATCTTTTAGTCTTTTATTTTATGAATGTAAACATTAAACATAATACTAAATGATATTATAAAATCAGTCTGAATAAAAAAAGAAAAACATATTTTTTGTTAATAAAATAAATATATTTTTAAAGTCACTACTAGTCACATAGTGGAAACTATAAGCTTTACAGTGCGATAAAATATATCATAAAAATCTCACAAAATTAAACTTGTGAAGTACAGAAATCAAGGTCTAATTATCATTATAGTAAAGTCACTGAACATTAGTGCAAGTTAAAACCTTTTATAATAAGGGGGCTTTGGTACCAGAGGAGATCCTTCTCTGCATTTATAGACTGACATTGTGTAGGGGAGTTATTTAGAATGCAGCCAATTGCATCATGGGAATATTTTTGGTTGACCCTTTCTCTCCTTTTGTGATGGCTATAAATATAGTTTAGTTTTTGGTGGACACAGAACCTGGAGATGCAGGGTGTTGTGTCTACAGACTGCGGATGGGATGTAGTGTCTTCATTCACTAAATTTCTAGAAAAATCTTTGTGTTTGGAATAGATTACAAATTCACAATTGTTCTTCTTTATGTCATCTTTTTCAGCATCATCACCATTCTTGTGTGAAGTAGGCTCTTTCTCTGCACCACTGGCATCTTTTTCACATAGAGAGCAGTCAAGGAGTTCTATCCCAGACAGCTCCATTTCTGCATCCATTAGTGTTAAATCATGACAGGTTGGTACTAAATAAGTACAACGAAAATTCAATGTAATTACTGTTCCAATGCGGGGTGCAGCATAAGACATTTTAGGTAGAAACCATTGAAGAGGGCAAGTCCTTGGCGCAGAAAATAACAGCATTATATTTGTAGGTGAAATTGTATTTGTGAGAATGCCAAAGATATCTTCACTGATTATCTGGGGAAAAAAGAACCATGTTGTTAATAATAATAATAAAAAAAAAGAATAACATTGACAAAGAATGATTTTCATTAAGAAGTGGGTTAATGGTGTTTTTTTCCAAAGAGAGTGTAGGGACAGGCGGTAGAGATGGGATACAAAACTAAGGGTTTTAGTTCAAAAGTAGGTTGAGGAGAGAATCAAAATACATGTCTTATCAATGAAACCTTAGAAACAAGTTAGTCCCTTTAAGTTATAAAAAAATTATGCTACAAGAAATTGACAGCAAAAAATAATGAAATTGCAGAGATCATTTGTAGTTTATTAGTAAAAAATAAAATAATATATATATATATATATATACATAAAGCAACAGAAAACTTGTCAAAACAATTTACCTGTTTAAATAGTGTAGTTTTACAAACTACTAATGGTAAACAATCTGCATCTGGGCAGGGGGGAGGAAAGTTGATAAAATATGATTCCTTTGGACTAACAACTGTGCCACCCAGCAGAACTGCGACCTGTTAATGAATTACGAAAATAATCATTTTAACTTTGAACAGAATTTCTCTTTACTCATAATAATGTAAAAAACTAAGAGTAAACTTTGCTAAGTCAATTGTTTTACTGTCTGATTCAGGCATCCTGTTCCATGCTCTTAATAGCATAACAGAAGAAGGAGCACTTGTATCAATTTGTTCAAGCATATAAATGGAATTAGAAATGTGTCTTTATCTTTTGTGCCTATCTCAGTATTTAATAATTTTTTTAGGTTGTGTGTTTGTATTTGTAAATCATGGTTTTGTGTTTTATGTATTAATGCTAGTTTATTTTTATGTCTCTATCCTGAAGTGTCTCAATTGAGTGATTTTATTAATGAAGCTACTCTAGTCACATATGAATTTTCCTTTGTTTTGAATTTCATCGCTATATTTTGTGTATTTTCTATCTTTTTAAAAATGCTTTCTTGAGTTCAGGGGTCCCCAAAAAGATGCATATTCTAATTTTTTATTTTAGTTTTATATTCCTGTTTGATTTGTAAAAATGTCATGTTTATGAGATAAAAGAATTAAGTTTAAACTAATAGGAATAACTACATCTTTTCTTACAGGTAGTAAAGACAAACATAAAATACATTGGGAAGAAATGCCAAGATGTCACGTTGAAGCACAATCAATGATCGTAATTGCAGAGGATTCAGAAATTGTCAGTTGATAAGATGATCACCTAGAAGTTGCTAATTGATAAGAGGATCATCTAGAAGTTGCCAGTTGATGAGGATCATCTAGAAGTTACTGGTTGATAAGACGATCTAAGTATATTATTATATATTCAATGAGGAAACTTCTCTTCGTCTAAAACAATTACTTTAATTCAAAACTTGGAAAAGCTATTCACAAATAATTACAATGGTTAAAATTACTTGAATAAAATAACTGATCTACACAGTAATATAATTGAGTTCTAACACTAGACTCTCATACATGCTATCTCTAACACATTCCACACAAGACTGCCGCAATCTAGAATCTTTCCCGGGCTTTAGAGTGTTATCACGTCACCATCTCTACGCTGCAAGGCCAACCAATAAATGCAGCTCAAAGTACAATAATTAATATTTTTAACCAAACACATTCACTCCAAAACATACGTTTGTTGCGTGATGGAACTTCCAGAGCTAACTAAAATTTTGCAGACAGGTTAAATATAGATAGTGTACGTGAAATATTACCCCCCGCTTTCTTAAGCATTTGTATGGTAATAGAAATGCGTATAAAATAATACATGTAAAATGTCATCATTTTGAAATATAAAAAATAATCATGACATTATAACTCATTTGGTTAGTACTAATGTGAAAATGTACACATCTAAAAACATTACATATAAAAAATGTTTGATATACTACAAGATGATTATAGTTGCACAGTAAGTTGCAATACGTAAGCAATGAATAATTACATTTGTAGTCATGGTTTATAAAAATATGTGTAATGTCCTCAAACATAACAAGTTGCTGTACAATTGATGTCACATTCGAAATGAAATAAGACTATAATGAAATATGATAAAGATGAGCATCTTTTCTTAGAAGATACTTTGGATCTGTAATAAACATATTACAAACTTAACAATCTGATAATATAATATCTGTGAAGAGAAAATGTAGTGACGAAACTAAGTAATTAACTATATACATCTGGACAGTGTGTCAGCGAATACGTTCAAGTGACCTGGTATTGTCTTGACATCAAACTGATAGTCCATGAGTTGTAGACTCCAACGTGTTAATCGTCCGTATGCCATCTTCTTCGAATTCAGAAAAGCTAGTGGTGCATGGTCTGTAAGTAGTGTGAAGTGTGCACCCAATAAATATTTGGTGAATTTGGAAATGGCCCAGACAATGGCCAGACATTCACGTTCAATTGTGGAGTATCTAGTTTCGGCTGGTGAGAGTTTCCTGCTGATAAAAAATACAGGATGTAAAGTCCCTAGGTAATCCTGCATTAAACATGCTCCTATGGCTGATAAAGATGCGTTGGTGGTGAGATGAAAAGGCTTTTCTCGGTTCGGAAGTTTGAGTATACTGTCTCTGGAAAAAGTTGCTTTTATATTCTCAATTGTGTCATGTAGTTCCGTAGACCATGGAATCTTGATAGGTTGACCTTTCTTTGTGAGGTTGGTCAATGTTGATGTGAGTGCTGTGTAATAAGGAATAAATGTTCTGTAAAAATTACACAGTCCCAGAATGCTTCTAACTTGTTTCTTAGTTGTGGGAACTTTGATGTCTAAAATGCGTTTGATGATATCTTCTTGTGGTCTAAGTGAATTGTGGCTAACTCTATGACCTAGAAAAGATACTTCAGTCATTGCCTATTCAACCTTGCTGGGTTTTATCGTGAAGCCGTATTGTTGTATTATGTTGAAGACTTCATGTAATCCTTTCATGTGTTCATTCCATGTTTTATGGAATATGCAAATGTCATCTATGTAAGATACTGTGTCTTTTTGTTGGTTCAGTATTCTATGTATAGCTCAGTTAAAAGTGCTGCTGACGTTGACCAATCCGAATGGCATGTACTTGAACTGGAATAGTCGGAAAGCTGTTGTAAAGGCTGTAAAAGGTTTGGATTCTTCCTTCATAAGTATCTTGTAATAACCTCTAGATAAATCTAGTCTTAATGTGTATTATGTGTATTAGTTAGTTTGCTATAGCTGTTGTAAAGGCTGTAAAAGGTTTGGATTCTTCCTTCATAAGTATCTGGTAATAACCTCTAGATAAATATAGTTTGGTGGAAAATCTTGCCTCTGAAAATTGTGTCATAAGACCTTCAGGGTTAGGCATGGGATATGAATCGAGGCGAGTTATTTTGTTAAATTGTCTGAAATCGACACACATTCTTGGAGTTGATGCTTGTTTACGTTTGACAAGTACAATTGGTGCAGCTTATGGTGAATTAGAATGTTCTATGATGCCTTTTGTTCTAAAAGTTGATTAATTTCTTGTTGAAGGAAATCTCTGTAGTGCATTGGTAAAGGATAAGGTCTTGATTTTGTAGGCTTGAAATTTGTAAGTATGATTTCATGTTCGACAATAGAAGTTTTTCCTGGAACATCTGTGAATATTTCTGAATGATCTTTGAGAATGTTTGTCAATTCTTTTTGTCTTTGCGGTGATAATTTATCACTTTTGATATCGTGCCAAAATTCAGTTTGCTTCGGTGGTGTATCTGGCATTATGAAATCATTGCAATCATCCATATCATTTTCTTCTTCTTCAGGTATGACTGCTAAACATGACATAACTCTTTCTGTTTGTTCTGTACTTGTATCATCATCTGTTTCAGTATTGTACTTTTGTAGCATGTTGATATGGTATATTTTCTTCTTGTTATGAATGTCAATTTCATAATCAACATCTGTGATTTTTCTGAGTACTGAGAATGGATCTACCATTTGATAAATAGCTTGTTCTTGTCTGGTAACAATAAACATACTTTGTCTCCTGGTTCAAATTGTCTGAGTTTTCTGGTTTTGTTGACTCTAGCTTGAGTATTTCTGTTTGCTTTAGCTGTGGCTTCTTTAGCGTGTTCACATGCTATGACAAAGTTCTTGGTATTTGAGGCTTGCTGACATGCTGTTTTTGTCTCTGATGAGTTTGAATCTGGTTGTATTGTTGATTCTTTGATATTTGCATTGTTACATAGGCTATCTTGTTTGTCGTAAACATTGTCTCTGTATGATGCAGCACTATAGGGTAGTGTTCTTGAATTCTTGTACAAGACTTGAGATATAGAGTCTTTGTTGCCAATGGTTAAGGATGGACATGTGGGAGATGGGGATGGACTTTTGATAGGTAAGGATGGGCATTCAGTGAGTAGGGATTTCCATGTTGGCTTGCTTATTAACTTCGTGGCTTTACTTAGTTGTATTGTATTGCCTTTGCGACGTTTCATTAGGCAAACATGGCACGAGCTTACATACTTCTTGACATCTTTGGTGAGTCTTGGCCAATAGAATTCTCGAAGGATTCTTTTCTTCGTTCTGGTCACACCCATATGACCTGCGTGTGGAAGATTATGACCTGTTGACAATATTTCTTTTCTGTATTTTTGAGGTACAAGTTCTTGTATTGTTTCGTTTGTATTGTGACTGTTCTTCATAAGAATACCATTCTGAAAATATGGTTCATCTGTGAATTTTGATTGTTTGTTTGCTTGCGCATTCTTGTAAAGTCTTTGCAATGATGAATCGATCTTCTGTTCATATTTGAATTCATCATGTTGGAATTGTGGCAGTACATTGTCATTTTCAGGTAATGCTCTGGTCACTGGTTCTGTTTCATTTTGAATGGTCTGTACTTGTGTGTTAGGTATTGATTCATTTTGGCTTGCTCGTTTGGATTCAAAATGTTCTTTTGGTTTGGTCATAGATCTGGTTACTACTGCATAACATTCTTGATTTAGTTCAATGTTGTTTCCCCACTCTAAAAGTTTTTGTGGGGTGCAGTCTCTGACTCCTTCAACGTTGCCAATGATTAAGTCTACTGGTAAGTTGCGGACAACCAAGGCTTCAGTTGGACCACTAAAGAATGGCGTCTTAATGTGTATTATGGCTTCTGGTAGACTGCTGACAGTGGCATTGAATGCTGTGGCTTGAACTAATTAGCCTGTTAGTTGGTTTTGCTTGACAAAATGTTTCTTGATTAATATAGATGTGCTTCTGGTGTCACATAGCACCTGTACTTGATTTCCTACTAAACCTGGATAGAATTTAAGACCATTTGTTTTCGCTATAACAGTCATGGTTGAATGTTCCGCGCTATCATTTCTGGTAGAAAAGTTCTTCTTATATACACATCGTGGTCTAGAGTCTTGAGAGTGGCTTCTGTAACGAGGTCTTTCATTATATCTTTGATTTCTTGTAGATTGCTTGCCATGGTGTGGATTGCTGGTGTTGAACTGCTTTCTTCTGCATTAATGAACTTGATGACCTCTCATATGACAATGTGAAGATTCAATAATCTTGGTGCAGCATTGAGAAGCAAAATGTCCTATGTTGTTGCATCTGTTGCAAATGATTTTGTCATATTTTGTATTCTGTGAATTTCTTTTGTCTTTTGAAAAACAGATAAAGTTTTCATCCGCTGCTGGTTTAACTGGCTTGTTTGGATAAGCCGCTTTATATTGTCTGATGATTTTGGTTAACGTTGGAATATCAGAAAGACTTCTTTCAATTGGATGTCTTCTGAATGAGCAAGCGTGATATTGTCAATGATGATATGTTGTCTCATAGTTTGATAAGTGTTTTCCACCTTAGCAAGAGATATCCATCTGTCGAACCACATGGTCATGTTGGAAATGAAAATTTGAGGATCGTCCTCTTGTTTTGGTCTTGAGCTATAGAATTTCTTTCTGTAGTTGTCTAAGGTCGCTCCGTACTGGCGTAATAAAGCTTCCTTGATATCATGATAGTCACTGCGCTCGTTGACTGACAACTGCGAACAAATGTCAACTGCTTTTCCTGTCAGTAAACTAAGGAGGGAACTTGACCACTGGTCTTCTGGTAAGCCAGACGTTGTTGCTAATTCCTCTAATCTAATAAGGTATGAGTCCATGTTGTCTGTAGACTCATTGAATGAATGAATCTTTGACATGAGTTTATATCGATTAAAGACATTAAAACTTGCTCGAGTAGTGTTGGCTTCTGTTGATTTTGGATCAGTCTTGAGTTTATTTTCGTCATGTTGCATTTTCAATTTTTCAAATTCCATTTGTGCTCTTTCATGTTCTCTTTGTCTTTCTGCTTCTTCTTTATCTTCTTGACATTTCTTTGCTTCATATTCTCTTTGTTTTTCTTCAAATTCGTTTTTTTCCATTCGTCCTGCCCATTGATCGGGTTTAGAGATTTGTTTTTCTTTGGTTATCTCGATTAACTCCAATACTCGTTGAGTTCTAGAACATGAATCCATTGTATAGTTCTATTATGTTTATAAATATGTGAGCTTGAATATACAAATATAGTAATTTTTTAATATAACAATGTTAGTGATGCCGAAACTGGCTAATAATCTTGAACAGTAGGATTATATCTACTACTTGAGTCATCGTGGGAAGTGTAGATTTATTCAACCGTATCAGGTTAATGAAATATTGTTGAGCCGTACTGACTATGAACTTTTCCTCACTTGAGATTGTAGATCCAGTAGAAATTGTAATAACGTCGTCGTTTTGTACGATTGACTTGATATGAAATAGTAGAAAAATGTCTACTTGATAGATTATAGTGCCAGGTAATTGCTACTGGGCTTATCTATAATAATAATGCCAGTTAAATGATACTGGGCTTATCTACTGTGTCAGTTAAATAATACTGGGCTTATGTTATGCCAGCTAAATATTACTGGGCTTATGTATCATGCCAGTTAAATAATATTGGTTTTGTTACCAATGCCAATACAAAATAATAGTATTAGATCTCGAGAGTTTTAGTGAAAACTCTATTGTAGATCTATATCTATGAGAAGATAAGATATCGATAACCAAACTGACCTTTGAACACAGTAGAACTATTCTCAAGTTGAAAAAATCAAAGCTTTGTAATTGACGAAGTTTTGAACATTTTTCCTTAGATTTAAACAAAAAAATAATTTTTAAAAAATAATCTTTTGATTATCTTTATCAAAAGTCGGAGGTGCCAGATGTTACGATCATCAATAGTGCTAGATGCTACGATCAAACTTGATGCCAAGATGTCACTTTGAAGCACAATCAATGATCATAATCACGGAGGATTCAGAAATTGTCAGTTGATAAGATGATCACCTAGAAGTTGCTAATTGATAAGAGGATCATCTAGAAGTTGAAAGTTGATAAGAGGATCATCTAGAAGTTACTGGTTGATAAGACGATCTAAGTATATTATTATATATTCAATGAAAAGCTATTCACAAATAATTACAATGGTTAAAATTACTTGAATAAAATAACTGATCTACACAGTAATATAATTGAGTTCTAACACTAGACTCTCATACATGCTATCTCTAACACGTTCCACACAAGACTGCCGCAATCTAGAATCTTCCCTGGGCTTTAGAGCGTTATCACAGTACCATCTCTACGCTGCAAGACCAACCAATAAATGCAGCTCAAAGTACAATAATTAATATTTCTAACCAAACATATTCACTCCAAAACATACATTTGTTGCGTCATGGAACTTCCCGAGCTAACTAAAATTTTGCCGACAGGCTAAATATAGATACAGTGTACATGACAGTCCCATTCTACTTCACTGCTATAGTGAGAAAGAATGCTTTGTTTTTAACAACCATATACTAATAGGAACAAGAAGTTGCTGGATCCCAAAAGTAAAGATACAATTCTAAAAGAAGCAGTTGATGAGAAGACATTTTAATGTTTGTGAGTAAAAAAACAACAAAAACAACAACAATGAATACTATCAGAAGTTTCCTGAGTTATTCTCAATCTTACTAGAGTGAATGTCTCATTTCTTATTTTTGTTTTGTTTCCTCCACCAACCCACACCTATCATTTAAATGGTTGTTTTCCTTGTCAACATGATATGTATAGCAAGGAAATTAATATTGTTATGTGTACTATGGCACCTCATTGTATAAATAAATAAACAAGTAAATAGTACTCATTAATCTAGATTATCACGTTGGCTTTGTTTATGAATAAATTTAGTTTTTATAAATAATATTCTTTTCCTCATTTTATTATTTTTAGAACAATGCTTGTGTCTGTGACAGAGACAGGGAAATAAACTAGAGGCGCAGTAACAGATATTATTCAAAAAATTTAGTAAATAATATCAATTTAAAAACAAACAAACATTGTATCATACTTCTATTAATAACACCAATAACTTCTTTTAGAATAAAGGTATCTGTGTATTACAATTATTGCATTCTTTAAAATAAAGCTCTCATTAATACTAGTCTTTAGTTCTATTTACAAATAAGCAATTAAAAGTAGCCAATATCTGAGGTGTCATTAACCATAGAAGTTGTTCACCATTTGTATACAATTCATAAAGTAATTGGTCTAAGAAATACTTTACATACCAACAATGATCATGGTGTACACACTTACCTGTTCTATTTCAGGACACACTTCAAAAGCTTTCTTCAAGTTATCAAATGTTTGAGTTAGAGCTTGAATCAGACTTTTAGTTTTCTTGATTGTAGAGTTCTTAGTTAGTGGAGCTTTAGTAATGTCCAATTTTGAAAGCTTTGGAAGAAAACAAAAAAAACATTACCAGCATCTGCAAAATAGTTTAGATTCTTAATTATTTGTCACAATTGAATATTGGTATAGTAAAGATTCTCTGCTGCATTGGTTTTGTAGAGGTTTATAATGAGATGTTCATAAAGGTATCCCCTGTACATTTCACAATACAGCAAACTGTATGAGGTGTAAAGTATGTCCATAATTTCCGTTATGCTATGTTAATGAGTAAAATAAATTTTGTAAACCCTGCACAGCTACCATTTGTTAGTAAAACCTTGTATGACCCATGAAAATGTGGTAGTTTTTATATTTGTTGAACTAAAAACTTGTAAGCAGTCTGTTCTTGTCTTTCATCTATTCCACACTTCTGGAGAGTGTGTTGACTATGATGAGACAATTTAATTTGAAATACTAAAAAGTTTATAGGGGAGCAAACAGTCAACACAGTAAAAGTTTTAATGGAAATTTATCATTTGTTTTAATTGGGTTAGTAGTTTACTGTGCATAGGTTAGGGCATAATAAAAAATACTATTGGTTCTAAGACAGGGAGGATGTTGTGATGGAATGGATGTTTGTCTTGTAGTTAACTGTTGATGACTGTAGATTATGACAGAGTACTCTGCAAATGTATGAGTTTTTTGTTCGGGTGTATTCTAGTGCAATTAACACACAAGCAAAACAACTACCACCGGTTTTAAAAGTTAAGAGACGAGTCTGAAACTCAGTTGAACAGTTTAAATAATGTTTAATCCACTAAAGGCCACAGTCGATGTCTCTGTCGATAAAATATGTCCTAACCCTATGGAATCCTATCACCAACTGATTTTCTGTCTCTAAGTAGTCTCTAACTCATCTAAATCAAAGCGTCACTAGTCACGTTCAAAACCCGTCCACTATGGTGCGTCTAAAAATACAAACTAAGTGTCGAAGAATGTATATATTAATTCAACTGTTAATTTTCAAAGAGACGTTGATAAAAGTCTTAGTGCCTTACTTACAGTACTGTGTCATTTCATCTGAACCATCAAATATTTAATAGTTAAGATAGAGATATTTCACCTACTCTTTTTCGATGCGAAAAAAAAAGGGGGGGCTATTATGTGTATGTTATTATCTGACCCGATGACACAGCCAGCGCTAGGTGAACAGTCAACCATGACTAGTGGTGACAATTTAAGAAAGTTTGGTTTTGTAAACATCACTCAGGCCATTCATGTCAGATATGGTCATGTGACCATCCAGAAGGAAAGAGCAAAGTTCTGTCAGTTGTGAAATGGCCTTTGGGGACCCTGTATAAAGAGTGAAGGTGTCACAGTCCAGACTCTGGTACAGTGAGTTCAGCATGAAGTCCCTCCGGAACAGTTGAACCCACTACAAGTTTAGGATGAGGAGGAGAGGCCAGTATATGTTGGTACAACAATATAGAGTTGATACAACATTACAATTATCTATAGTGAACCATTTGTACAGTCAGGGTTATGTGTTGCCAATCGTACAGCACAGGTTACTATTTATTAGATATTAAAGAGTTTGGAGCCATAAGTTGTCAAATTTTTTTAGTTGGAAGTGTAGTTTGGTGCAGTATTTGCGGAGACTGGATAGAGAGAGTGGTTACAATATATAGAAACATTTTGAAAGGTTTGGGTTAAGGACATTATATTTTGATTTTAAATATATTTATTTTTCTAAAAAAAAAGTAAAAAAATTATTTTAAATTAATTTTTACATGGTTGACGATGTTAAATACAGGAAAATTTTAGTAATTAAAAATGCATTCATTTTAAATCAATATAATTTAACAAAACTATAAAAAAAAAAATTCACTAGAAAGAAATATGAAAAGCTATATTTCTTACCATTTTCAAATTACAATTTGTTTCAGCTGACCAAATCTGTGACTTAGTATGAAATTGCTGACAGACATTTTTTATTTCATCTTTTGCTAACTTTTCAGTTGATACCTCTTGCATTCGTCTTTCAAAATCTTTGCTGATGTACTCAGAATCTGTACCCTTATACACATTAATTAAAAGTAAAATGGATGACTTATGTATTTTTACAGTACAGAATTATAGATTATAACTGTTATGGTCTTCCCCTTTGAAAATAAAGATGATAGGAGTGCCCAACTTTTAAATGTTTACAATCAAAAATGTTTTATAGATTAGAGGCTTAGCATGACTCTTATTGATAATTTTTTTTTCTTAATTGGGCACATGCATCTTTTGTGTGCTAAGACATTCTTCCTTTTGTATCACAGACAACATGTCAACATAAAATCTGTCTTCTACACTTTTTGTCACTTGTTTTCTATACATAGCGTCTAGTCTAGTTTATTTTCTTAAGTTGTTAGTTCTAGGACTAGAAGTTTAGAACTTGTCATTCTTATATCCTTAAGTGGCTTAAGTTGTAAGTCTTTAGGCACTATTAATGGCATATCCATAGCTTAGTTTCAATGCTTCTAAGAGACAAATTATATGACACTGAGAAGACCCTACAGAGAGATGGTTGATATGGTAACTCTTTATGACTAATGTGGAAGCTTTATTATATGGACTATCATATAAATAAAATATATTTTAATTTAAACTGTTGTTTTCTTATTGAAAAGCATAATAATGGATAATATAGGTTTTATTTTTGGGCTGGTTATGTGATCCATACATAGGCTCCATAATCTTATATATATAGATTATTTCTAATTCAAGATCTACTCCAAGAAGAGTTGATAATCTAGATCCAACTAGATCTAGACTTTTCTAGATTATTAAAGATTCACAAGTGACTAGAACTTGACACTAGAGTCTAGATTCTAGAGCTATCATCTACTCCAGAAGTTGGCAGAAGTCTACAGAAGAGTAATCAGACTTTAAAATCTAACTAAAGTTATCTAGATCTAAATTATTCTAAATATTTCTTACTTACATTTGTGGCTTCTTTGGTATACTCATTCTGCTCGTTGCCTTTGAAGAAATTTATATTTTTATGTGCTTGATTTTGATGATAACCATGTTTTATTCTGGCCTCTTTTATAAATTTAGGAAAAACCACATGATTTAGATCTAGTTGAGCTTGTTCAAGTTGTTGGTAATCACTGCTAGATCTATTCAGACCATTCCTTTTAAATTCCATCAAATCTAGACCTAAATTTTGTTCTAGATCTAGGTCTAATAATAAATCTGCTTTCATATTTGACGACATATTCTCTGATGATGACTCTGTCAAGACACTCAAGTCTGTTTGAACTTCCAGTGCCTTTTCTGATGATTCTCCAGTCTTTACATTATTATTCAGAAAAAATGATAATTGATCTAAAGGAAGAGGGATTTGTTGGCGTTCATATAAAAGATACTTAATTAATTCAATCACAAGAGTTGCTCTAGTATTAGATAGTAATGCTCCATCAAAATCAATATCATGAGAAATGCATTTTCTTTTATCACTCGAAACACCCGCCATATTGACGTTTAAAAAGGGAAGCTACTTTGAAGTTTTTACTTGAACCCACAGACCAATATAAGTCTAATGGCGTTTTATTTCCGTGTGTGTGTGTGCAGGTATAATTTCCCCTTTGCCAACTACTTCTAAATGGCTACTTTTTAAAATTAATATATATATATTTTTTAGTGTTGGAAAGATTAAGAAAAAAAATCATAGAAATAGCATAGAAATAACACGAAAAGCTTTTTACTTCAACTGATACAATTTTACAATATAAATATTTAATTTTGAGAAAACAACTCTGAATTTTAAGTGATGTAAAAACTTAATACAATTTTTTTTTATTGCAAATTTCAATAAACTCAGACCATAATACCTCCTATAATATATGACTAAAGCACAATATTTTACAAAACAAAATACTCACAATAGGCTTTCAAATTAAAATAAATTAACAAATTTTGCTTGTAAAATCTCATTTGTTTAACTCATACTTAAAATAAAAATTATTAAAAATACCTCAAATGGCTTCTATATATATTTACCTCAAATCTCTTTTGGAGGCACAGTGGCTGAGTGGTAAAACACTTGACTTCTGAACTGGGGGTGTTTAGGGTGCCTCTGAGTCTGCCAAGCTCTATTGAGTACCTGACATTAGTTGGGGAAAAGTAAAGGCAGTTGGTCATTGTGCTGGCCACATGACATCCATAGGCCACAGAAACAGATGGCCTTTACATCATCTGCCCCATAGATGACAAGATCTGAAAGGGGAACTTTATTTATTTATATTTTTTTTGTACAAATCTTTATTAATTCACTTTTTTATTTTTTATAAACAAAGTCTCACCTTCTAGATAAGGCTCTTGATTATAGGCAAATTAAAATTGTAAAATAAAAGCGCTTTAAACGTAAAAAAAAATTAAATTTATTTTTAGCTATTTTTTTCTTCCCCAAACATTTCTAGTTGTAAATTTATCCGGTAAATAAAATTGTCAAAAGCATTTACATTAGCAACACATTTCAATTCAGATCTATTTGTTCCGCATTTTACGGTGTCAATATAGCTTTTTCAACACAAATTGCATAGATCTAGAATCTAGATACCAAGATATTTTAAAATAATTTAGATTTAAATCGGATATTTTTAAAGAATACGTTTCATTTATATGTTGTGAATATGCATTTCTGTTTCAAAATAAAAATAATTTTGTTCTAGATCTAGATATGTATTCTAGATCTCTTGTCTAGATATATAAGTCTGGTCTATCTAGTGATTTTATTGGATTTTTTAAAATTGGGAGATTAAATAAAAAGTAACCGGCGAAATAACAGTTGTTACTGTGTACTGTCTGCAATAGCTTTTAAAATTGGGCTGAGTTAGTAGAGTCTACATAGGAAATTGATAGGCTAGGCTACCCAGTTCTCTACATCGAGATCTTTAAGAATAGTTTTAAGTATAGAATAGATTTAGACCCCTCTAAAATCTATCTAGATCTAGACTATATTCTATTTTAATTCTAGGTCTAGACTGTAGATCTATATAGTAATAGTTATTATATAGATCTAAATCTATACTTAAACTCATTATTATCATAAATTATAGCAATGGCAGAAAAACAGGTAGTGACCATAGTCTATTTAACTATTATTAGCATAATGCCATAAAAATTATAATAAATAATTATAATTAGATTAATAATATACATTATATTAATATTATTAATATATAAAATATATTATATACTTTTATAAGTTTATATAGATCTAGAGTAGTTTATTTAATCCGGACATAACATGAATTCGAACACTAGCTGTTTTTGTGGTCATTACATATAAGACATAATAATTACATCTTTATTTTGATATTTAATATGAAACTAGTGGGCTGTATAATCATAGCATAATGTGCTAGCCCATTTTCCAATGATTCTAACCCAATTTCCTTCTATTTAGCTATCTTTTTAGGTGACCCGTCAAAGTAGCGTGAACAAAATAGCGCGAAATTTCCCGACAAAATAGCGCAAGATGAAATAGCGCAGACTTATATATGATGTGTATAAAAGTACCAGATTATTAGTAATTTAATGTTATGGGCATCATTTTTGTTGATGTCTTTATATTAAAACATCTGAAATTATGCAATATTTGCAGAGAACGAGAGTATTTAAAATTTTATATCATTCTCTTTTTTTAACTTTGATTAAAAAGTATAACTTGCTAAAAATAGGATCTTGAAATGTGGTGACCCAACAAAATAGGATAGGAAATACGAAAGTGTGTTATACTATAATCAGAAATCTGCAGCATCTTTCTTTAATCAAAACAGGGCGTAAGGAATTTGTATGAATTTGTATTTGTACTATTGAGAGGACAACTATATTGGTTGCCAGAGACGAAACCACAGACTGAATTTCTGATAGCATAATGGAATGTTAGAGATCGTGTGCAGGACAATCTACCATGAACAAACAATTCAGTGGAGGGATGGCACTATGCCTTTCAACTGTCTATTGACGGTCATCACCCTAATGTGTACAAGTTAATCTCTCACTTCCTCAGAGAACAGGAGAACACTGAGAACAAGATTCTGAGGTACAATGCTGGAGAACCAAGTAAAGCTGCAAGCAAGTACCTTCAACTTAACAGACGACTTGAAAATATACTACCATTGTACAGAAACAAGCCAGTGATGGAATTTCTACATGACATTTCCTACAATTTAACTTTGTGAAAGTTTGTGTGTGTGTGTGTAAATTTGACAAGTATCTTTGCGTGTTTTCTAAGTACACTTCTATAATGTAAATAAATGCTATATTTTGAAATTATTCATTTTACCTTTTTTTTTTTTATTTTTGCTTATTTATGTTTTAAGATATCTAAAGTGTTTCCTGCAAAATGACTGAAAAATTATAACTTTAAAACAAAAACATATTGGCTCTATTAATATTTTACAATATCTAAAGTATTTCTTCCAAAATGACTAAAATATATTTTTTTCTGCGCTATTTTGTTCACGCTATTTTGTCCGCACTATTTTGACGGGGTACCATCTTTTTATGTAAGAAAAAAGAATTTCAAATTTGTAAGTCAGGTTGTTGTTTTTTCCTATGTCTATGTTACCAGGAAGACTTTACCTCTTCCTAGGGTTAAGACTATATAAATATATTTTTTGATTGGCTAAGTCTTTGCTAATGAGCCGGCAATATTTATTCTGTTTTTGGAGCTGATTTATTTGATTCATAAGTATAAGCCAAGTTGTTTGATTCAATAAAAAAAAAAATTAATAGGGTGTTTGAATTAAATTACGATTTTCTTACCAAAATTTATTTCAAACAGAACGTTTTGGACATCACTGTTAATTATCTTATAATATATTTGTTTTTTTGTTGTTGTTTTTTTTTATAGATAATAAATGGGCAAATGTTTGGAGTGAGCTTGGTACATTGAATGAAGTTAAATGCCTAGATCTAGAATCTAGACCAGGGGTTCTCAACTTGTGGGTCGTGACCCCTTGAGGGGTTGATTGACGATTTGTCAGGGGTCGCCTAAGACCATCGAAAATATAGATTGTATTTAGTGTATTCTTCTATTGCTGTGTACATTATGGGGGGTCGCAGCAGAGTGCGGGATAGTAAAAAGGGTCGCCGAGCTTAAAAGGTTGAGAACCGCTGATCTAGACCTACTAGCACAGTGATGCCCAAAATACGGCCCGCTGACTGGGCGTGGTCCCATCCGGCCCACCGAAACGTCAGCACAAAGTGAAGAAAATCCCCCCTCCAAAAAAAAAATAAGGTTGAAAAATATATCTACACCTACTTTAGGGCTCTCATATTTTTTCTGAATGGATTGGTACCATGACCTTTAACATTTGTGCGTTTATGAACAGGGACTCTGAATGTAGAATCTACCAGGAAATGTTGGCGTATCTTTACTTTTTATGAACATGACAATAAGTCAACATCTTTGTTTTATAAAGAAAGTGTGACTGTTTAAAAAAAACAACAACATATACATAGACATTATAAAATAAATATGGGGCATCCTTGGTTTGAACTACAATTAAAAAATTGATTAACTAGAAATAGACATTGGAGGATTGATGGGAATATTCCCCAAAAAGAAACAAGAAAATGTGTTGGTTTTAAGGGCACCCACACTGTTGCTAACATTTTAAGTAGAGAAATGAAGCTATTTTCTGATGCTTAAAAAATTATAATGTCAAATATCACATGAATGTATTACTAAATCTAAGGAGTTCTGGTAAAATAGTTTTAGAACAGTTCATTTAATTTTGTATCTTTTCTGTCATGTGGCCTGCCAGACGAGTGTTGGAAAATTAAATGGCCTGCTGGTCGAATTAGGTTGGGCATCACTGTACTAGCAGATAGATCTAGATTTATATAGAGAGAATATAGAGGATTCAGCTATTTAGGCTAGAATGGCTATCCTAACCTGTACTATACTACAAAAGATCATCTGTATTAGAAATTTATTAAATTAATAAACAAAAAACACAAACATTCAACACACATCTAATCATGCAAACATAAAATAAGTCTAAAAGTCTGTGTAGAAGTCACTATCCCAGTGATCCACTCCTGTTAAACCTAAATCTACTAAAATTAATACAACAGCCTCACTAAACAAACCTACTAAAGAAGTAATACCAAAATACCTTAAAACCTTAGTAATCAATTTTCAAAGCATTAGGAACAAAACAGCAGACTTAAAAATTTTATTAGAATGTGAGAAACCAGACATAATTGCAGGAACAGAAACTTGGCTACATCCTGAAATTTATAATGCAGAAATTTTCAATAGTAATTATGAAATTTTTAGAAAAGATAGGGCTGATAATCATGGAGGAGTTCTTTTAGCAATAAAAAACACTCTTATAGCAGAAGAAATTATCTTACCTAACTCAAAAAATATAGAATCTACATTTTGTAAAATTAATACCACCTCAACATCCCTAATAATAGGCAGCATTTACAGACCACCAAATTCTAGTTTAGAATACATGCAGGAACTATGTAATCAGATTACTACACTTAAAGAGACAAATAAAAATGCAGTTTTTTGGATTATGGGTGATTTCAACCTACCTGATATAAATTGGAAAACACTAACCATAGATAAACACCAAAACCTTAAGGACATAAATGAGCTTTTCATAGAAACTTTACACAACCTAAGTTAAGATCAAATCATTAAAAAGCCAACTAGATTAAACAACACATTAGATCTCTTCTTAACCAACAGACCTGGATTAGTAGTTGATTATGATATTATCCCTGGTCTATCAGACCATGAGATCATAAAAATACAGTCAGATAAAAGCAGTAGCCAATACAAAACCCAAAAGAAAAATCTTACTCTGGAATAAATGTAACCTAACACAACTTCACCAAGCTGCATTAAACTTTCAACAAACATTCTTATTAGAAAAAGACATTAACCAATCAGTCGATGACCTCTGGAATTTCATTAAAAACCATCTTAAAAGCATTATAGAAAATCATATACCAACTAAATACACATCAAGCAAAATAAATAAATGCTGGTTTAATAATAGACTAAATAAGCTTTGTAAACAGAAGGAAAACCTATATAGAAAATTTAAAGAAACCAAGGCAGAAAGAGTTTACAAAAAGTATATAAAAATTAAACACCTAACCCAAAAAGTAAGCAGACAGCTGCAGAGTGAATACATAAACAATGTAATATCTAAAGATAACAACAAAAACCTATGGTCATACATTAAGTCTAAGAAAATGGAAACAACAGGCATAGCGCCATTAAAAGATGAACATAACATAATACATAATGATAATGAAACTAAAGCAAACATCCTAAACAAATACTTTGCATCAGCATTCTCAGCCCCAGGAGACAAAGACATATTTCTTAATTTGAACCAAGTAGACAACATAGAAGATATAATTCAAAAACTATTAGCCAACACCAAACCAAATAAAGCGTCTGGACCTGATGTTATTCCAGCTAGATTACTCAAAGAACTAAGCAATGAGCTAGCCCCAGTGTTCAAAATACTCTTTCAGGCATCGCTTAACCAGGGCAGAGTACCAAAGGACTGGAAAGAAGCTAATGTCACCCCTCTATTTAAAAAAAGGAGAAAAATCTGATTCAGAAAACTACAGACCAGTATCACTTACCAGCATCACATGTAAAATCCTAGAACACATAATATGTAGCAATATCATAAACTACTTAGACAAACATAATGTTCTCACCCCATACCAACATGGCTTTAGGAAATATAGATCATGTGAAACACAACTAATAGGACTAATTGATGATTTTTCAAAAGGTTTAGATAATAGTGAACAAATAGATGCTATCTTACTAGATTTTTCCAAGGCTTTTGACAAAGTTCATCACCATAGTTTGCTTAAAAAAATTAAAATATTTCGGCATTAATGGTCCACTGCATCAGTGGATTAAAGATTTTCTGATAGGGAGAGAACAAATTGTAATAATAAATGGCTCTAAATCAACACCAATAACAGTTAACTCAGGTGTACCTCAAGGAACAGTCTTGGGTCCACTACTATTTTTAATTTACATAAATGATTTATCAAATTGCATTAGTTCAGGAACAAAAGTCAGATTATTTGCAGACGATTGCATAATATATAGAACAATAAAAACAACACAAGACACAGATATTTTACAAAGAGAATTAGATGAATTACAGAAATGGGGATCAAATTGGAGCATGTCTTTTCACCCAGAAAAATGTCAGTTGTTAAGAGAAACTAAAAAAATTAATTCCACTTATCTTATTCATGGCAAACCAGTAACACAGAATAAAAATGCAAAATACCTAGGTGTTATAATAAATGAAAAACTGTTATGGAATCCACATATTGATGAAACTATTAAAAAAATCTAACAAAGCATTAGGGTTTATTAAAAGAAATTTCTATAAATCAAATAAGAACATAAAACTAAAATGTTATTTAACCTTGGTTAGGCCAATAATAGAGTATGCATCCTCCGTTTGGGACCCCTCAACTCAATAAAACATTAAGAAACACAAAATAGAGCAGTGAGATTCATAACAAACGAATATTCACATTTGACTAGAGTAACACCATTAGTAAAATCACTAAATTTAGAAAGCCTTCAGGACAGAAGACTCAAAAGTAAAGTAGCAATTATACATAAAACACTGAACCATAATCTTCAAATACAAAAACAAAATTTAATAAAATACTCTGAAAGACACAAAAATAAAGGCACATTCCTCGTCCCATATGCTAGGACAAATTTGTACAAATACTCCTTCTTCCCTAGTGCTATTAGAGCATGGAATGGGTTGCCTGAGCTAGCCAGAAAAATCAGTGACTTGGCAGAATTTAAGTCATTGGTTAATATGCATGACTAAATGCATATTAAATGCATGACGCGTAGGACGTAATCATCTTCGTTTTTGAAGTAACGTCTGTATTATATAAGATAAGATAAGACTAATTTTGGTAGAATAGCTGTGTTCATATTTTTATTTTTTGTGTTCGTATTTATGCATAATTTGAAAACATCATAATGATTTCATGTGAGGGGCTATGCCTGGGGATCTTAAAATTTAGTTAATTAATGTTAATATATATAGAGTTAAAATCTGAGTTTATTGATGCCTAATTATAGAGACTGTCTGAAAAAATTATGGTGTCCAGAATCAAATAATGTGGGTCAAATTTGTCTGAATTAAATGAAAACACATGGCCTCTTTGACCTTAAATATAATAACAAATATAGGTTAGGGGTACAAATATACATAGTCATCCTTATTCTCTTTAAACTAAAGAAGATTTTGATACTTCATTTTCTTTTCTATGTTGAACCATTGTCATATAATGCGCTGTCAAAGTCAAACTCAGAAATTTTGGCCTATATGTGTCTGAATAGTATCAAATACTCTATTATAATACTAGATCTATAAACTATGTCTATAAATAAATATTAAAAAGTCTAGGACTAGTCTAAGACTGCCTTTACTAGCCTTTAGTTTTAAACTAGATTTAAGATAAAATTCTAGATCTTAGATTTAGATGAGTAGGTCTCTAGTCTAGATCTATCTAGATTATTCAGATTATTCTAAATCTATAGTATAGACTATAGATCTAGTAATTTTCATCTTGTAAACAATAAGTTAATTGCTGCCTACGCAATTTTTATGTTTTGGTAATGGTTAGTCCTAGGAAAAAACTGGAAACATCTTTAAATTCATCATCCTTTTGTCAATAAAGAGAGATAGATCTAGACATGGGCGTAGCCAGGCGGGGGGTTTAGGGGTTCAAACCCACCCCCCGCAGGGGGGATCAGAGTTTAGTGACTGATTTTTTGCTTTGCTTTATTTATTTGTTTATTTTAGGTGAGATTTTAATACTAAACCATCACTTGCCCCAGCACAGCCAAGGGGTTTTGCAGTTAAATCCCCCTCTTCTATAGAACAAAAAAAAATGCAAAAGACAATCCCCAAATTCCAAGAGCACAGCTAAGGAAAATTTTTATTTTAAAACCCCCTTCAAAATTTACGATAAAACCCCTTCTTCAATATAAAAAAGCTCATTACACACTCAAAATTCTATGAGCATAGCCAAAAAGGTTTTGAGTTCCAACCCCCCCTGCAGCATGGTTTGGAGCTAAAATTGCCTTCAATATTAAAAAGTAAATTACACACTCAAAATGTTATGAGCCTAGCCAAAGGGGGTTTTGAGTTTAAACCCTCTTCAGCGAGGTTTGATGCTAAAAATTACCTCTTCAATATTAAAAAAAAAAAGCAAATTACACACTAAAATTCTTTGAGCACAGCCAAGCCAATGGGGGTTTTGAGTTTTAACCCCCTCCTCCAGATGGCTTTTTAAAAATTTTAAACCTCTCCAGATGGTTTTGAGTTTAAAATCCCCCTACAGAGAGTTTTGAGGTTGAAAACCTTTCTCTTCAATAGTATTCTAAAGCAAACTACAGTCACCAAATTCTATGAGCACAGCTAAATAGGTCTTGAATTAAAAAAAAACAACACTCTAGAGATTTTTTAGTTTAAAACCCCTCAACAGATGATTTGGATGATAAAACTTCCCCTTTCGATATAAAATCTAAAGCAACTACAGTGACCTAATTCCAAGAGCGTAGTTAATTTGAGAGGTTACACATTTCTACTAGTGGCTGGACTCCATTAATAAAGTGCATTGAATAGTCATCTGCGTAATTGAAAAACACCTAAATGTGGCTCAACAAAGATGCCATGGATTATAGGAGTCAGTTATAGAGATCAATCTCAATCAAGGAAATCTTATGCCGAACTGGGAGTAAACCCCTTAGTAAGGTTGTGACAGAGTGTTGCATGAGGTTTGCAGAACATGTTCTCCGACAAAATGAATTATACATAATAAAAGTTGCGATGACATCCTAGTACAACTTGGCGCCACACTTTCATGGAGGTCCTCAGAGCAGGTGGCAAGAGGCTTCAGACATTGACAGTGACAGACTTTTGTGGAAACAACTTGCTGCCCAATGCGCCAAACAGAGTGGGAGGATCTAAGTCAATAAGAATAGCACATTAGGTTTTTAAAATAAAACTTTTTAATAGCAGGATAATGAACTGTAGATACCTCAGAATAATAATTTTGTTGGCTTTCAATACCGGAAATAGCACTTGGCGGCGGGGCTCTGCCCTGCGCTTGGGAGCTCCCCCAGAACCCCTTACTGGCAAGGGCAGGGAGTCTCCAATTTTTCCACTAACTCCAGGAAGAGCCTATTCTAGGGCACAATAAACATCTTATTGTAGTGAGTTACATTTTTGTTAAAGATATTAACTACATTTATTTCATTTGATCACAAGTTGATTTTGTCTATGTTATAAATAAAGTTATATTTAGTGTTGTTCAAAAAAGGAAGATATTCAAGTTACATGAAATTTTATTAGTTATAAATTATTCCTTCAACGGTTTAGTTGTCTACCAGCAGTTAGGTGCTACAATTCAAAGACCGGTAACAACAGTGCCTAATCCACTTACTCCATTCAGTGACTGTGACTAAATCTAAATTTGGTTCTGGATCAACCAATAATTGTTCCTCCTGCTCTAATTTTTTTTTTCTGGTACTGTGTTGATGATACCATGCTTAGTACTACCTTGTTGGTCAACTATTAGGTGGCTAAGGAGAGAGAGAGGGAGAGCAGGGCTGTGCCTATTACTTTTTCTTAATTAGAAAATTTTTGCTATAGTAAGACACAAAGATAAAGGCACATACTTGGTCCCATGTAGGACAAATTTGTACAAATAATCCTTCTTTCCTAGTGCTATTAGAGCATGAATGGCTTGCCTGAGCCAGCCAGGCAGAATTTAAATCATTGGTTAACATGCATGACTAGACTGACCTAGGAAAACGTGAAGGACGTAATCTTCTTTTTTGAAGTAACATCTGTATTTTATATGATAAATAGACAATTATAGCCCATTTAACTAATAAACTTCAACACATCACTTATATTCAGTATTGCTGCAACAAATGTACCCAAGTGACTGCATCCAGTTATTGAGAAGCTTATCAGCTTATTATTTTTCTCACCAAACAAACCAAAAAACAACAACAAAAAAAACAACAGCACACTTAATAGAAAATGCTAAGGCTCTTTAAGAAGGTAAGCAATTAAGAAAATGGACATCATGAATGAAATGGATGGTGACTTCATTTGATCAGAACACACTTTTCTGATGATTGTTTTTTATATATTTATTTTGTGGTTATTTATTGACACATGAAAGTTATAATTTAATTTTCTTTTATAATTTATATACCTTATATTTGGGCATATACCACTCACATGAGTGTACTCTGCACAAATTACAGAATAAGTAAAAACAAAATTGTAAAACCTGCACCATTATGCCTTATACCCTCATGTGAAGAGTTAATTGATGACCCAACTGCTGCTGCCAATTTGCTTCATTTATTGGAAGAATGAGAGTGAATATGATAAAAGTTTCGATGGCTTCACTTACTATAGTGAGGACAGTGACAGTAGTGAGCATTGTTATTTGTAGTCTATCTGTTTCAACATTACCGGTATTAGCAAATTAGTTTAGCTGCTTACTTACCTGTCACAGTTGATTACTGATATACTAAAGATTATTTGCCGCATAGTTAATATTTGTTTTCTTGGGGTTTATAATAAATTGTTTGTAAAACTTTCTAATGTACATTTCCCAACCACACAGCGAACTATAGGAGGTATAATGAACTACTGGTATGTCCTTAGTTTCCGTTAAGCTATGGTTATGATTAAAACAAATTTTGTAAATCCCACAATTTGTATACCCTGTACAGCTGCCATTCCTTTGTAAAAACTTGTATAACTCGCAATTATATGCACAAAAATATGGTAAATGTGTTGTTGTTTTTTTAAATACATGTTAATTTTGAATGCTACAACTTGTCTGAAAATATTCTTTTCTTCTTAATAATTTTGTATATTTTATGTTATTTTTTAGGTTATGATTATTTGATGTTACATTTGACCATTTTACTTTTGGCACATCCTTACTTAGTAAATATTAGATTGCAAGGACATTCTGTAAAATATATTTATATAATGTTTTCATTTTTAAAGAAATTTGTATATATATATATCTCCAAAAAGTAAATTTTTAAAATGTAAGAAAAATAATTAACTTGTATACTATATTCAACTTATTTGGTGAAAAAAGAAAGTTTATATTAATATCTCACTGTGTTGTTAAAAAAGAAAGTTGATATTAATATCTCACTGTGTTGTTACACATTTACTGTTGGAATGTGCTTCATTATTGTGAAATGCTTTCTGAATGAATCTGCTTTTCAAATACAGAAACGGCCAAGATTGGAACAGCAATCTACAGTGGAGAGTGCTGAACTCCTTACAAAAACATCAATTGCACTTGATGATGGTAACTTGTTTGTTTCTGAGTAAATAGTATCGTTTATTGTATTTTTTTTTAGCTTTTCTTTCTATCCTTGACATTTTTTTTTTTAACAATAACTGCTAGATAAGATTGTTATATGACCATCCCAGGAGATAAAAACAAAAATGGACCACCAGAACACTAAAGAAAAAAAAGTTAATAAGTGGTCAGAAAATTTTAAAGCACCACTGAATTAACCATTATCAATAAATGCCCATCAGGATATTTTAATTGTTTGTGAACAAAGAAATTCAGAGGGCTTTTGCCAGCTGCACATGATATTTTATTAAAGGAACGTTCAGAAAAGAGAGCTATTCTTTTTCTTCTGTTCAAGAATGTCTGGACACACTTAGAAAACTTTATTAAACTCAGATATCTTTTGCAAAGCTTGTATCAACTCACTCTGACTGTCTATCCACCTGTCTTAAAAGGAGGCTTGAGTCCTCAACTTTTTTTTTTATATATAAATTACATTTAAAAAGTTTTCATGGTAACCTTATACCCCCTCTTTCTCTCCTCCTCCATCTCAACTGGTCCAGACATGTGATAGAATTAATAAAAATATTTCTAATCGCACAGATTTATTATTGTTAATCTAGATCTATTACAAATTTAATTACATGACTGATCCAAACTAATTGATACTATTTCACTTAATCTAAGCTTTGCTTTTTAAAAAGTATTTAAACAATTTTTCTTGTTCATTTATTGAATGAAACTTGGTCCTGAGTATAACATTTTTTTTATTCCATTCCATTTCCAGTCATGAATTTGGTGGTGTTTCTAAGAGACAGAACAGGGATTCATTTCACTTTAGAGGATGCCCCTCTCACACGCTGTGATAGTCTTGTACATCTAGTTCTCCAGGAACAAAGTCTTCCCATTGAGGCAGCTGAGGCTTTTTGTCTATGGCTCATCTCTCCAATCTTAGGTAAAGAATTTTTACAAAGCCAATAAGAGGAAATAGGCTTGATAATAATAGTTTAACTTTGTAAATTAGATTTGTGGCCATTATCCTGTCATGTCATTACTATCATTATTCTCATTAGATTTGATGTCATGATCCTGTCATATCATTACTATTATTCTTCTCATTGAATTTGATGTCATGATCCTGTCATATCATTACTATCATTCTTCTCATTAGATTTGATGTCATGATCCTGTCATATCATTACTATCATTCTTCTCATTGAATTTGAGGCCATGATCCTGTCATATCATTACTATCATTCTTCTCATTAGATTTGAGGCCATGATCCTGTCATATCATTACTATCATTCTTCTCATTAGATTTGAGGCCATGATCCTGTCATATCATTACTATTATTATTCTCATTGAATTTGATGTCATGATCCTGTCATATCATTACTATCATTCTTCTCATTGAATTTGATGTCATGATCCTGTCATATCATTACTATCATTCTTCTCATTGAATTTGATGTCATGATCCTGTCATATCATTACTATTATTATTCTCATTGAATTTGATGTCATGATCCTGTCATATCATTACTATTATTATTCTCATTAGATTTGAGGCCATGATCCTGTCATATCATTACTATTATTATTCTCATTAGATTTGAGGCCATGATCCTGTCATATCATTACTATCATTCTTCTCATTGAATTTGATGTCATGATCCTGTCATATCATTACTATTATTATTCTCATTGAATTTGATGTCATGATCCTGTCATATCATTACTATTATTATTCTCATTAGATTTGATGTCATGATCCTGTCATATCATTACTATCATTCTTCTCATTGAATTTGATGTCATGATCCTGTCATATCATTACTATTATTATTCTCATTGAATTTGATGTCATGATCCTGTCATATCATTACTATTATTATTCTCATTGAATTTGATGTCATGATCCTGTCATATCATTACTATTATTATTCTCATTGAATTTGATGTCATGATCCTGTCATATCATTACTATTATTATTCTCATTGAATTTGAGGCCATGATCCTGTCATATCATTACTATTATTATTCTCATTAGATTTGATGTCATGATCCTGTCATATCATTACTATCATTCTTCTCATTAGATTTGATGTCATGATCCTGTCATATCATTACTATCATTCTTCTCATTGAATTTGAGGCCATGATCCTGTCATATCATTACTATTATTATTCTCATTGAATTTGAGGCCATGATCCTGTCATATCATTACTATCATTCTTCTCATTGAATTTGAGGCCATGATCCTGTCATATCATTACTATTATTATTCTCATTAGATTTGATGTCATGATCCTGTCATATCATTACTATCATTCTTCTCATTGAATTTGATGTCATGATCCTGTCATATCATTACTATCATTCTTCTCATTGAATTTGATGTCATGATCCTGTCATATCATTACTATCATTCTTCTCATTGAATTTGAGGCCATGATCCTGTCATATCATTACTATTATTATTCTCATTAGATTTGATGTCATGATCCTGTCATATCATTACTATCATTCTTCTCATTGAATTTGATGTCATGATCCTGTCATATCATTACTATTATTATTCTCATTAGATTTGAGGCCATGATCCTGTCATATCATTACTATTATTATTCTCATTGAATTTGATGTCATGATCCTGTCATATCATTACTATTATTATTCTCATTAGATTTGATGTCATGATCCTGTCATATCATTACTATCATTCTTCTCATTGAATTTGATGTCATGATCCTGTCATATCATTACTATCATTCTTCTCATTGAATTTGATGTCATGATCCTGTCATATCATTACTATTATTATTCTCATTAGATTTGAGGCCATGATCCTGTCATATCATTACTATTATTATTCTCATTAGATTTGAGGCCATGATCCTGTCATATCATTACTATCATTCTTCTCATTGAATTTGATGTCATGATCCTGTCATATCATTACTATCATTCTTCTCATTGAATTTGATGTCATGATCCTGTCATATCATTACTATCATTCTTCTCATTGAATTTGATGTCATGATCCTGTCATATCATTACTATCATTCTTCTCATTGAATTTGATGTCATGATCCTGTCATATCATTACTATCATTCTTCTCATTAGATTTGAGGCCATGATCCTGTCATATCATTACTATCATTCTTCTCATTGAATTTGATGTCATGATCCTGTCATATCATTACTATCATTCTTCTCATTGAATTTGATGTCATGATCCTGTCATATCATTACTATTATTATTCTCATTAGATTTGAGGCCATGATCCTGTCATATCATTACTATTATTATTCTCATTAGATTTGAGGCCATGATCCTGTCATATCATTACTATCATTCTTCTCATTGAATTTGATGTCATGATCCTGTCATATCATTACTATCATTCTTCTCATTGAATTTGATGTCATGATCCTGTCATATCATTACTATCATTCTTCTCATTGAATTTGATGTCATGATCCTGTCATATCATTACTATCATTCTTCTCATTGAATTTGATGTCATGATCCTGTCATATCATTACTATCATTCTTCTCATTAGATTTGAGGCCATGATCCTGTCATATCATTACTATTATTATTCTCATTAGATTTGAGGCCATGATCCTGTCATATCATTACTATCATTCTTCTCATTGAATTTGATGTCATGATCCTGTCATATCATTACTATCATTCTTCTCATTGAATTTGATGTCATGATCCTGTCATATCATTACTATTATTATTCTCATTAGATTTGATGTCATGATCCTGTCATATCATTACTATTATTATTCTCATTAGATTTGATGTCATGATCCTGTCATATCATTACTATCATTCTTCTCATTGAATTTGATGTCATGATCCTGTCATATCATTACTATCATTCTTCTCATTGAATTTGAGGCCATGATCCTGTCATATCATTACTATCATTCTTCTCATTAGATTTGAGGCCATGATCCTGTCATATCATTACTATTATTATTCTCATTAGATTTGATGTCATGATCCTGTCATATCATTACTATTATTATTCTCATTAGATTTGATGTCATGATCCTGTCATATCATTACTATTATTATTCTCATTAGATTTGATGTCATGATCCTGTCATATCATTACTATCATTCTTCTCATTGAATTTGATGTCATGATCCTGTCATATCATTACTATCATTCTTCTCATTGAATTTGAGGCCATGATCCTGTCATATCATTACTATCATTCTTCTCATTAGATTTGATGTCATGATCCTGTCATATCATTACTATCATTCTTCTCATTGAATTTGAGGCCATGATCCTGTCATATCATTACTATCATTCTTCTCATTGAATTTGATGTCATGATCCTGTCATATCATTACTATCATTCTTCTCATTAGATTTGATGTCATGATCCTGTCATATCATTACTATCATTCTTCTCATTGAATTTGAGGCCATGATCCTGTCATATCATTACTATTATTATTCTCATTGAATTTGAGGCCATGATCCTGTCATATCATTACTATCATTCTTCTCATTGAATTTGAGGCCATGATCCTGTCATATCATTACTATTATTATTCTCATTAGATTTGAGGCCATGATCCTGTCATATCATTACTATCATTCTTCTCATTAGATTTGATGTCATGATCCTGTCATATCATTACTATTATTATTCTCATTAGATTTGAGGCCATGATCCTGTCATATCATTACTATTATTATTCTCATTAGATTTGATGTCATGATCCTGTCATATCATTACTATTATTATTCTCATTAGATTTGATGTCATGATCCTGTCATATCATTACTATTATTATTCTCATTAGATTTGAGGCCATGATCCTGTCATATCATTACTATTATTATTCTCATTAGATTTGAGGCCATGATCCTGTCATATCATTACTATCATTCTTCTCATTGAATTTGAGGCCATGATCCTGTCATATCATTACTATTATTATTCTCATTAGATTTGAGGCCATGATCCTGTCATATCATTACTATTATTATTCTCATTAGATTTGATGTCATGATCCTGTCATATCATTACTATTATTATTCTCATTAGATTTGAGGCCATGATCCTGTCATATCATTACTATTATTATTCTCATTAGATTTGAGGCCATGATCCTGTCATATCATTACTATTATTATTCTCATTAGATTTGAGGCCATGATCCTGTCATATCATTACTATCATTCTTCTCATTGAATTTGAGGCCATGATCCTGTCATATCATTACTATTATTCTTCTCATTAGATTTGATGTCATGATCCTGTCATATCATTACTATCATTCTTCTCATTAGATTTGATGTCATGATCCTGTCATATCATTACTATCATTCTTCTCATTAGATTTGATGTCATGATCCTGTCATATCATTACTATCATTCTTCTCATTGAATTTGAGGCCATGATCCTGTCATATCATTACTATTATTATTCTCATTAGATTTGAGGCCATGATCCTGTCATATCATTACTATTATTATTCTCATTAGATTTGATGTCATGATCCTGTCATATCATTACTATCATTCTTCTCATTAGATTTGATGTCATGATCCTGTCATATCATTACTATTATTATTCTCATTAGATTTGATGTCATGATCCTGTCATATCATTACTATTATTATTCTCATTAGATTTGATGTCATGATCCTGTCATATCATTACTATTATTATTCTCATTAGATTTGATGTCATGATCCTGTCATATCATTACTATTATTATTCTCATTAGATTTGAGGCCATGATCCTGTCATATCATTACTATTATTATTCTCATTAGATTTGAGGCCATGATCCTGTCATATCATTACTATTATTATTCTCATTAGATTTGATGTCATGATCCTGTCATATCATTACTATTATTATTCTCATTAGATTTGAGGCCATGATCCTGTCATATCATTACTATTATTATTCTCATTAGATTTGAGGCCATGATCCTGTCATATCATTACTATCATTCTTCTCATTGAATTTGAGGCCATGATCCTGTCATATCATTACTATTATTATTCTCATTGAATTTGAGGCCATGATCCTGTCATATCATTACTATTATTATTCTCATTAGATTTGAGGCCATGATCCTGTCATATCATTACTATTATTATTCTCATTAGATTTGAGGCCATGATCCTGTCATATCATTACTATCATTCTTCTCATTAGATTTGAGGCCATGATCCTGTCATATCATTACTATTATTATTCTCATTAGATTTGAGGCCATGATCCTGTCATATCATTACTATTATTATTCTCATTAGATTTGAGGCCATGATCCTGTCATATCATTACTATCATTCTTCTCATTAGATTTGAGGCCATGATCCTGTCATATCATTACTATTATTATTCTCATTAGATTTGAGGCCATGATCCTGTCATATCATTACTATTATTATTCTCATTAGATTTGAGGCCATGATCCTGTCATATCATTACTATTATTATTCTCATTAGATTTGAGGCCATGATCCTGTCATATCATTACTATCATTCTTCTCATTGAATTTGAGGCCATGATCCTGTCATATCATTACTATTATTATTCTCATTAGATTTGATGTCATGATCCTGTCATATCATTACTATCATTCTTCTCATTGAATTTGAGGCCATGATCCTGTCATATCATTACTATTATTATTCTCATTAGATTTGATGTCATGATCCTGTCATATCATTACTATTATTCTTCTCATTAGATTTGATGTCATGATCCTGTCATATCATTACTATTATTATTCTCATTAGATTTGATGTCATGATCCTGTCATATCATTACTATTATTATTCTCATTAGATTTGATGTCATGATCCTGTCATATCATTACTATTATTATTCTCATTAGATTTGATGTCATGATCCTGTCATATCATTACTATTATTATTCTCATTAGATTTGATGTCATGATCCTGTCATATCATTACTATTATTCTTCTCATTAGATTTGATGTCATGATCCTGTCATATCATTACTATTATTATTCTCATTAGATTTGATGTCATGATCCTGTCATATCATTACTATCATTCTTCTCATTGAATTTGAGGCCATGATCCTGTCATATCATTACTATTATTATTCTCATTAGATTTGATGTCATGATCCTGTCATATCATTACTATTATTATTCTCATTAGATTTGATGTCATGATCCTGTCATATCATTACTATTATTATTCTCATTAGATTTGAGGCCATGATCCTGTCATATCATTACTATCATTCTTCTCATTGAATTTGAGGCCATGATCCTGTCATATCATTACTATTATTATTTTCATTAGATTTGAGGCCATGATCCTGTCATATCATTACTATTATTATTCTCATTAGATTTGAGGCCATGATCCTGTCATATCATTACTATCATTCTTCTCATTGAATTTGAGGCCATGATCCTGTCATATCATTACTATTATTATTCTCATTAGATTTGAGGCCATGATCCTGTCATATCATTACTATTATTATTCTCATTAGATTTGAGGCCATGATCCTGTCATATCATTACTATCATTCTTCTCATTGAATTTGAGGCCATGATCCTGTCATATCATTACTATTATTATTCTCATTAGATTTGAGGCCATGATCCTGTCATATCATTACTATCATTCTTCTCATTGAATTTGAGGCCATGATCCTGTCATATCATTACTATTATTATTCTCATTGAATTTGAGGCCATGATCCTGTCATATCATTACTATCATTCTTCTCATTGAATTTGAGGCCATGATCCTGTCATATCATTACTATTATTATTCTCATTAGATTTGAGGCCATGATCCTGTCATATCATTACTATTATTCTCATTAGATTTGAGGCCATGATCCTGTCATATCATTACTATCATTCTTCTCATTGAATTTGAGGCCATGATCCTGTCATATCATTATTATTATTCTCATTGAATTTGAGGCCATGATCCTGTCATATCATTACTATCATTCTTCTCATTAGATTTGATGTCATGATCCTGTCATATCATTACTATTATTCTTCTCATTAGATTTGAGGCCATGATCCTGTCATATCATTACTATCATTCTTCTCATTGAATTTGAGGCCATGATCCTGTCATATCATTACTATTATTATTCTCATTAGATTTGAGGCCATGATCCTGTCATATCATTACTATTATTATTCTCATTAGATTTGATGTCATGATCCTGTCATATCATTACTATCATTCTTCTCATTGAATTTGAGGCCATGATCCTGTCATATCATTACTATTATTATTCTCATTAGATTTGATGTCATGATCCTGTCATATCATTACTATTATTATTCTCATTAGATTTGAGGCCATGATCCTGTCATATCATTACTATCATTCTTCTCATTGAATTTGAGGCCATGATCCTGTCATATCATTACTATTATTATTCTCATTAGATTTGAGGCCATGATCCTGTCATATCATTACTATCATTCTTCTCATTGAATTTGAGGCCATGATCCTGTCATATCATTACTATTATTATTCTCATTAGATTTGATGTCATGATCCTGTCATATCATTACTATCATTCTTCTCATTAGATTTGATGTCATGATCCTGTCATATCATTACTATTATTATTCTCATTAGATTTGAGGCCATGATCCTGTCATATCATTACTATCATTCTTCTCATTAGATTTGATGTCATGATCCTGTCATATCATTACTATCATTCTTCTCATTGAATTTGATGTCATGATCCTGTCATATCATTACTATTATTATTCTCATTAGATTTGAGGCCATGATCCTGTCATATCATTACTATCATTCTTCTCATTGAATTTGAGGCCATGATCCTGTCATATCATTACTATTATTATTCTCATTAGATTTGATGTCATGATCCTGTCATATCATTACTATTATTATTCTCATTAGATTTGATGTCATGATCCTGTCATATCATTACTATCATTCTTCTCATTGAATTTGAGGCCATGATCCTGTCATATCATTACTATTATTATTCTCATTAGATTTGATGTCATGATCCTGTCATATCATTACTATTATTATTCTCATTAGATTTGAGGCCATGATCCTGTCATATCATTACTATCATTCTTCTCATTGAATTTGAGGCCATGATCCTGTCATATCATTACTATCATTCTTCTCATTAGATTTGATGTCATGATCCTGTCATATCATTACTATCATTCTTCTCATTAGATTTGATGTCATGATCCTGTCATATCATTACTATTATTATTCTCATTAGATTTGAGGCCATGATCCTGTCATATCATTACTATCATTCTTCTCATTGAATTTGAGGCCATGATCCTGTCATATCATTACTATTATTATTCTCATTAGATTTGAGGCCATGATCCTGTCATATCATTACTATTATTATTCTCATTAGATTTGATGTCATGATCCTGTCATATCATTACTATTATTATTCTCATTAGATTTGAGGCCATGATCCTGTCATATCATTACTATTATTATTCTCATTAGATTTGAGGCCATGATCCTGTCATATCATTACTATTATTATTCTCATTGAATTTGAGGCCATGATCCTGTCATATCATTACTATTATTATTCTCATTGAATTTGAGGCCATGATCCTGTCATATCATTACTATTATTATTCTCATTAGATTTGATGTCATGATCCTGTCATATCATTACTATCATTCTTCTCATTAGATTTGAGGCCATGATCCTGTCATATCATTACTATCATTCTTCTCATTAGATTTGAGGCCATGATCCTGTCATATCATTACTATTATTATTCTCATTAGATTTGAGGCCATGATCCTGTCATATCATTACTATCATTCTTCTCATTGAATTTGAGGCCATGATCCTGTCATATCATTACTATCATTCTTCTCATTAGATTTGAGGCCATGATCCTGTCATATCATTACTATCATTCTTCTCATTAGATTTGAGGCCATGATCCTGTCATATCATTACTATTATTATTCTCATTAGATTTGATGTCATGATCCTGTCATATCATTACTATCATTCTTCTCATTAGATTTGATGTCATGATCCTGTCATATCATTACTATTATTATTCTCATTAGATTTGATGTCATGATCCTGTCATATCATTACTATTATTATTCTCATTAGATTTGATGTCATGATCCTGTCATATCATTACTATTATTATTCTCATTAGATTTGATGTCATGATCCTGTCATATCATTACTATTATTATTCTCATTAGATTTGAGGCCATGATCCTGTCATATCATTACTATTATTATTCTCATTAGATTTGAGGCCATGATCCTGTCATATCATTACTATTATTATTCTCATTAGATTTGATGTCATGATCCTGTCATATCATTACTATTATTATTCTCATTAGATTTGAGGCCATGATCCTGTCATATCATTACTATTATTATTCTCATTAGATTTGAGGCCATGATCCTGTCATATCATTACTATCATTCTTCTCATTGAATTTGAGGCCATGATCCTGTCATATCATTACTATTATTATTCTCATTGAATTTGAGGCCATGATCCTGTCATATCATTACTATTATTATTCTCATTAGATTTGAGGCCATGATCCTGTCATATCATTACTATTATTATTCTCATTAGATTTGAGGCCATGATCCTGTCATATCATTACTATCATTCTTCTCATTAGATTTGAGGCCATGATCCTGTCATATCATTACTATTATTATTCTCATTAGATTTGAGGCCATGATCCTGTCATATCATTACTATTATTATTCTCATTAGATTTGAGGCCATGATCCTGTCATATCATTACTATCATTCTTCTCATTAGATTTGAGGCCATGATCCTGTCATATCATTACTATTATTATTCTCATTAGATTTGAGGCCATGATCCTGTCATATCATTACTATTATTATTCTCATTAGATTTGAGGCCATGATCCTGTCATATCATTACTATTATTATTCTCATTAGATTTGAGGCCATGATCCTGTCATATCATTACTATCATTCTTCTCATTGAATTTGAGGCCATGATCCTGTCATATCATTACTATTATTATTCTCATTAGATTTGATGTCATGATCCTGTCATATCATTACTATCATTCTTCTCATTGAATTTGAGGCCATGATCCTGTCATATCATTACTATTATTATTCTCATTAGATTTGATGTCATGATCCTGTCATATCATTACTATTATTCTTCTCATTAGATTTGATGTCATGATCCTGTCATATCATTACTATTATTATTCTCATTAGATTTGATGTCATGATCCTGTCATATCATTACTATTATTATTCTCATTAGATTTGATGTCATGATCCTGTCATATCATTACTATTATTATTCTCATTAGATTTGATGTCATGATCCTGTCATATCATTACTATTATTATTCTCATTAGATTTGATGTCATGATCCTGTCATATCATTACTATTATTCTTCTCATTAGATTTGATGTCATGATCCTGTCATATCATTACTATTATTATTCTCATTAGATTTGATGTCATGATCCTGTCATATCATTACTATCATTCTTCTCATTGAATTTGAGGCCATGATCCTGTCATATCATTACTATTATTATTCTCATTAGATTTGATGTCATGATCCTGTCATATCATTACTATTATTATTCTCATTAGATTTGATGTCATGATCCTGTCATATCATTACTATTATTATTCTCATTAGATTTGAGGCCATGATCCTGTCATATCATTACTATCATTCTTCTCATTGAATTTGAGGCCATGATCCTGTCATATCATTACTATTATTATTCTCATTAGATTTGAGGCCATGATCCTGTCATATCATTACTATTATTATTCTCATTAGATTTGAGGCCATGATCCTGTCATATCATTACTATCATTCTTCTCATTGAATTTGAGGCCATGATCCTGTCATATCATTACTATTATTATTCTCATTAGATTTGAGGCCATGATCCTGTCATATCATTACTATTATTATTCTCATTAGATTTGAGGCCATGATCCTGTCATATCATTACTATCATTCTTCTCATTGAATTTGAGGCCATGATCCTGTCATATCATTACTATTATTATTCTCATTAGATTTGAGGCCATGATCCTGTCATATCATTACTATCATTCTTCTCATTGAATTTGAGGCCATGATCCTGTCATATCATTACTATTATTATTCTCATTGAATTTGAGGCCATGATCCTGTCATATCATTACTATCATTCTTCTCATTGAATTTGAGGCCATGATCCTGTCATATCATTACTATTATTATTCTCATTAGATTTGAGGCCATGATCCTGTCATATCATTACTATTATTCTCATTAGATTTGAGGCCATGATCCTGTCATATCATTACTATCATTCTTCTCATTGAATTTGAGGCCATGATCCTGTCATATCATTATTATTATTCTCATTGAATTTGAGGCCATGATCCTGTCATATCATTACTATCATTCTTCTCATTAGATTTGATGTCATGATCCTGTCATATCATTACTATTATTATTCTCATTAGATTTGAGGCCATGATCCTGTCATATCATTACTATCATTCTTCTCATTGAATTTGAGGCCATGATCCTGTCATATCATTACTATTATTATTCTCATTAGATTTGAGGCCATGATCCTGTCATATCATTACTATTATTATTCTCATTAGATTTGATGTCATGATCCTGTCATATCATTACTATCATTCTTCTCATTGAATTTGAGGCCATGATCCTGTCATATCATTACTATTATTATTCTCATTAGATTTGATGTCATGATCCTGTCATATCATTACTATTATTATTCTCATTAGATTTGAGGCCATGATCCTGTCATATCATTACTATCATTCTTCTCATTGAATTTGAGGCCATGATCCTGTCATATCATTACTATTATTATTCTCATTAGATTTGAGGCCATGATCCTGTCATATCATTACTATTATTATTCTCATTAGATTTGAGGCCATGATCCTGTCATATCATTACTATTATTATTCTCATTAGATTTGATGTCATGATCCTGTCATATCATTACTATCATTCTTCTCATTAGATTTGATGTCATGATCCTGTCATATCATTACTATTATTATTCTCATTAGATTTGAGGCCATGATCCTGTCATATCATTACTATCATTCTTCTCATTAGATTTGATGTCATGATCCTGTCATATCATTACTATCATTCTTCTCATTGAATTTGATGTCATGATCCTGTCATATCATTACTATTATTATTCTCATTAGATTTGAGGCCATGATCCTGTCATATCATTACTATCATTCTTCTCATTGAATTTGAGGCCATGATCCTGTCATATCATTACTATTATTATTCTCATTAGATTTGATGTCATGATCCTGTCATATCATTACTATTATTATTCTCATTAGATTTGATGTCATGATCCTGTCATATCATTACTATCATTCTTCTCATTGAATTTGAGGCCATGATCCTGTCATATCATTACTATTATTATTCTCATTAGATTTGATGTCATGATCCTGTCATATCATTACTATTATTATTCTCATTAGATTTGAGGCCATGATCCTGTCATATCATTACTATCATTCTTCTCATTGAATTTGAGGCCATGATCCTGTCATATCATTACTATCATTCTTCTCATTAGATTTGATGTCATGATCCTGTCATATCATTACTATCATTCTTCTCATTAGATTTGATGTCATGATCCTGTCATATCATTACTATTATTATTCTCATTAGATTTGAGGCCATGATCCTGTCATATCATTACTATCATTCTTCTCATTGAATTTGAGGCCATGATCCTGTCATATCATTACTATTATTATTCTCATTAGATTTGAGGCCATGATCCTGTCATATCATTACTATTATTATTCTCATTAGATTTGATGTCATGATCCTGTCATATCATTACTATTATTATTCTCATTAGATTTGAGGCCATGATCCTGTCATATCATTACTATTATTATTCTCATTAGATTTGAGGCCATGATCCTGTCATATCATTACTATTATTATTCTCATTGAATTTGAGGCCATGATCCTGTCATATCATTACTATTATTATTCTCATTGAATTTGAGGCCATGATCCTGTCATATCATTACTATCATTCTTCTCATTGAATTTGAGGCCATGATCCTGTCATATCATTACTATTATTATTCTCATTAGATTTGATGTCATGATCCTGTCATATCATTACTATTATTCTTCTCATTAGATTTGAGGCCATGATCCTGTCATATCATTACTATCATTCTTCTCATTAGATTTGAGGCCATGATCCTGTCATATCATTACTATTATTATTCTCATTAGATTTGAGGCCATGATCCTGTCATATCATTACTATCATTCTTCTCATTGAATTTGAGGCCATGATCCTGTCATATCATTACTATCATTCTTCTCATTAGATTTGAGGCCATGATCCTGTCATATCATTACTATCATTCTTCTCATTAGATTTGAGGCCATGATCCTGTCATATCATTACTATTATTATTCTCATTAGATTTGAGGCCATGATCCTGTCATATCATTACTATCATTCTTCTCATTGAATTTGAGGCCATGATCCTGTCATATCATTACTATTATTATTCTCATTAGATTTGAGGCCATGATCCTGTCATATCATTACTATTATTATTCTCATTAGATTTGAGGCCATGATCCTGTCATATCATTACTATTATTATTCTCATTAGATTTGAGGCCATGATCCTGTCATATCATTACTATTATTATTCTCATTAGATTTGATGTCATGATCCTGTCATATCATTACTATTATTATTCTCATTGAATTTGAGGCCATGATCCTGTCATATCATTACTATCATTCTTCTCATTGAATTTGAGGCCATGATCCTGTCATATCATTACTATTATTATTCTCATTGAATTTGAGGCCATGATCCTGTCATATCATTACTATTATTATTCTCATTAGATTTGATGTCATGATCCTGTCATATCATTACTATTATTATTCTCATTGAATTTGAGGCCATGGTCCTGTCATATCATTACTATTATTATTGTCATTGAATTTGAGGCCATGATCCTGTCATATCATTACTATTATTATTCTCATTAGATTTGATGTCATGATCCTGTCATATCATTACTATTATTATTCTCATTAGATTTGAGGCCATGATCCTGTCATATCATTACTATCATTCTTCTCATTGAATTTGAGGCCATGATCCTGTCATATCATTACTATTATTATTCTCATTGAATTTGAGGCCATGATCCTGTCATATCATTACTATTATTATTCTCATTAGATTTGATGTCATGATCCTGTCATATCATTACTATTATTATTCTCATTAGATTTGAGGCCATGATCCTGTCATATCATTACTATCATTCTTCTCATTGAATTTGAGGCCATGATCCTGTCATATCATTACTATTATTATTCTCATTGAATTTGAGGCCATGATCCTGTCATATCATTACTATCATTCTTCTCATTGAATTTGAGGCCATGATCCTGTCATATCATTACTATCATTCTTCTCATTGAATTTGAGGCCATGATCCTGTCATATCATTACTATTATTATTCTCATTAGATTTGAGGCCATGATCCTGTCATATCATTACTATCATTCTTCTCATTAGATTTGAGGCCATGATCCTGTCATATCATTACTATTATTATTCTCATTAGATTTGAGGCCATGATCCTGTCATATCATTACTATTATTATTCTCATTAGATTTGAGGCCATGATCCTGTCATATCATTACTATTATTCTTCTCATTAGATTTGATGTCATGATCCTGTCATATCATTACTATTATTATTCTCATTGAATTTGAGGCCATGATCCTGTCATATCATTACTATTATTCTTCTCATTAGATTTGAGGCCATGATCCTGTCATATCATTACTATTATTATTCTCATTGAATTTGAGGCCATGATCCTGTCATATCATTACTATTATTATTCTCATTGAATTTGAGGCCATGATCCTGTCATATCATTACTATCATTCTTCTCATTAGATTTGATGTCATGATCCTGTCATATCATTACTATTATTCTTCTCATTAGATTTGAGGCCATGATCCTGTCATATCATTACTATTATTATTCTCATTGAATTTGAGGCCATGATCCTGTCATATCATTACTATAATTCTTCTCATTAGATTTGAGGCCATGATCCTGTCATATCATTACTATTATTATTCTCATTGAATTTGAGGCCATGATCCTGTCATATCATTACTATCATTCTTCTCATTGAATTTGATGTCATGATCCTGTCATATCATTACTATTATTATTCTCATTAGATTTGATGTCATGATCCTGTCATATCATTACTATTATTATTCTCATTAGATTTGATGTCATGATCCTGTCATATCATTACTATTATTATTCTCATTGAATTTGATGTCATGATCCTGTCATATCATTACTATTATTATTCTCATTGAATTTGATGTCATGATCCTGTCATATCATTACTATTATTATTCTCATTAGATTTGAGGCCATGATCCTGTCATATCATTACTATTATTATTCTCATTGAATTTGATGTCATGATCCTGTCATATCATTACTATTATTATTCTCATTAGATTTGAGGCCATGATCCTGTCATATCATTACTATCATTCTTCTCATTAGATTTGAGGCCATGATCCTGTCATATCATTACTATTATTATTCTCATTAGATTTGAGGCCATGATCCTGTCATATCATTACTATTATTATTCTCATTAGATTTGAGGCCATGATCCTGTCATATCATTACTATCATTCTTCTCATTGAATTTGAGGCCATGATCCTGTCATATCATTACTATTATTATTCTCATTAGATTTGAGGCCATGATCCTGTCATATCATTACTATTATTATTCTCATTAGATTTGATGTCATGATCCTGTCATATCATTACTATTATTATTCTCATTGAATTTGAGGCCATGATCCTGTCATATCATTACTATCATTCTTCTCATTGAATTTGAGGCCATGATCCTGTCATATCATTACTATTATTATTCTCATTAGATTTGATGTCATGATCCTGTCATATCATTACTATTATTATTCTCATTAGATTTGATGTCATGATCCTGTCATATCATTACTATTATTATTCTCATTGAATTTGAGGCCATGATCCTGTCATATCATTACTATTATTATTCTCATTAGATTTGATGTCATGATCCTGTCATATCATTACTATCATTCTTCTCATTAGATTTGATGTCATGATCCTGTCATATCATTACTATCATTCTTCTCATTAGATTTGATGTCATGATCCTGTCATATCATTACTATTATTATTCTCATTAGATTTGAGGCCATGATCCTGTCATATCATTACTATTATTATTCTCATTGAATTTGAGGCCATGATCCTGTCATATCATTACTATCATTCTTCTCATTAGATTTGATGTCATGATCCTGTCATATCATTACTATTATTATTCTCATTGAATTTGAGGCCATGATCCTGTCATATCATTACTATTATTATTCTCATTGAATTTGAGGCCATGATCCTGTCATATCATTACTATCATTCTTCTCATTGAATTTGAGGCCATGATCCTGTCATATCATTACTATTATTATTCTCATTAGATTTGATGTCATGATCCTGTCATATCATTACTATTATTATTCTCATTAGATTTGATGTCATGATCCTGTCATATCATTACTATCATTCTTCTCATTAGATTTGATGTCATGATCCTGTCATATCATTACTATCATTCTTCTCATTGAATTTGAGGCCATGATCCTGTCATATCATTACTATTATTATTCTCATTGAATTTGAGGCCATGATCCTGTCATATCATTACTATCATTCTTCTCATTGAATTTGAGGCCATGATCCTGTCATATCATTACTATTATTATTCTCATTGAATTTGAGGCCATGATCCTGTCATATCATTACTATTATTATTCTCATTGAATTTGAGGCCATGATCCTGTCATATCATTACTATTATTATTCTCATTAGATTTGATGTCATGATCCTGTCGTATCATTACTATCATTCTTCTCATTGAATTTGAGGCCATGATCCTGTCATATCATTACTATTATTATTCTCATTAGATTTGAGGCCATGATCCTGTCATATCATTACTATTATTATTCTCATTAGATTTGAGGCCATGATCCTGTCATATCATTACTATTATTATTCTCATTAGATTTGAGGCCATGATCCTGTCATATCATTACTATTATTATTCTCATTAGATTTGATGTCATGATCCTGTCATATCATTACTATTATTATTCTCATTGAATTTGATGTCATGATCCTGTCATATCATTACTATTATTATTCTCATTAGATTTGAGGCCATGATCCTGTCATATCATTACTATCATTCTTCTCATTGAATTTGAGGCCATGATCCTGTCATATCATTACTATTATTATTCTCATTGAATTTGATGTCATGATCCTGTCATATCATTACTATTATTATTCTCATTAGATTTGATGTCATGATCCTGTCATATCATTACTATTATTATTCTCATTAGATTTGATGTCATGATCCTGTCATATCATTACTATCATTCTTCTCATTGAATTTGAGGCCATGATCCTGTCATATCATTACTATTATTATTCTCATTAGATTTGAGGCCATGATCCTGTCATATCATTACTATTATTATTCTCATTGAATTTGAGGCCATGATCCTGTCATATCATTACTATTATTATTCTCATTAGATTTGAGGCCATGATCCTGTCATATCATTACTATTATTATTCTCATTGAATTTGAGGCCATGATCCTGTCATATCATTACTATTATTATTCTCATTGAATTTGAGGCCATGATCCTGTCATATCATTACTATCATTCTTCTCATTGAATTTGAGGCCATGATCCTGTCATATCATTACTATTATTATTCTCATTAGATTTGATGTCATGATCCTGTCATATCATTACTATTATTATTCTCATTAGATTTGATGTCATGATCCTGTCATATCATTACTATCATTCTTCTCATTGAATTTGAGGCCATGATCCTGTCATATCATTACTATTATTATTCTCATTGAATTTGAGGCCATGATCCTGTCATATCATTACTATTATTATTCTCATTAGATTTGATGTCATGATCCTGTCATATCATTACTATTATTATTCTCATTAGATTTGATGTCATGATCCTGTCATATCATTACTATCATTCTTCTCATTAGATTTGATGTCATGATCCTGTCATATCATTACTATCATTCTTCTCATTGAATTTGAGGCCATGATCCTGTCATATCATTACTATTATTATTCTCATTAGATTTGATGTCATGATCCTGTCATATCATTACTATCATTCTTCTCATTAGATTTGAGGCCATGATCCTGTCATATCATTACTATTATTATTCTCATTAGATTTGAGGCCATGATCCTGTCATATCATTACTATCATTCTTCTCATTAGATTTGATGTCATGATCCTGTCATATCATTACTATTATTATTCTCATTAGATTTGAGGCCATGATCCTGTCATATCATTACTATCATTCTTCTCATTAGATTTGATGTCATGATCCTGTCATATCATTACTATTATTATTCTCATTAGATTTGAGGCCATGATCCTGTCATATCATTACTATTATTATTCTCATTAGATTTGAGGCCATGATCCTGTCATATCATTACTATTATTATTCTCATTAGATTTGAGGCCATGATCCTGTCATATCATTACTATTATTATTCTCATTAGATTTGATGTCATGATCCTGTCATATCATTACTATTATTATTCTCATTAGATTTGAGGCCATGATCCTGTCATATCATTACTATTATTATTCTCATTAGATTTGATGTCATGATCCTGTCATATCATTACTATTATTATTCTCATTAGATTTGATGTCATGATCCTGTCATATCATTACTATCATTCTTCTCATTGAATTTGAGGCCATGATCCTGTCATATCATTACTATTATTATTCTCATTGAATTTGAGGCCATGATCCTGTCATATCATTACTATTATTATTCTCATTAGATTTGAGGCCATGATCCTGTCATATCATTACTATCATTCTTCTCATTGAATTTGAGGCCATGATCCTGTCATATCATTACTATTATTATTCTCATTAGATTTGAGGCCATGATCCTGTCATATCATTACTATCATTCTTCTCATTGAATTTGAGGCCATGATCCTGTCATATCATTACTATTATTATTCTCATTGAATTTGAGGCCATGATCCTGTCATATCATTACTATTATTATTCTCATTAGATTTGAGGCCATGATCCTGTCATATCATTACTATCATTCTTCTCATTGAATTTGAGGCCATGATCCTGTCATATCATTACTATTATTATTCTCATTAGATTTGAGGCCATGATCCTGTCATATCATTACTATTATTATTCTCATTAGATTTGAGGCCATGATCCTGTCATATCATTACTATCATTCTTCTCATTGAATTTGAGGCCATGATCCTGTCATATCATTACTATTATTATTCTCATTAGATTTGAGGCCATGATCCTGTCATATCATTACTATTATTATTCTCATTAGATTTGATGTCATGATCCTGTCATATCATTACTATTATTATTCTCATTGAATTTGAGGCCATGATCCTGTCATATCATTACTATCATTCTTCTCATTGAATTTGAGGCCATGATCCTGTCATATCATTACTATTATTATTCTCATTAGATTTGATGTCATGATCCTGTCATATCATTACTATTATTATTCTCATTAGATTTGATGTCATGATCCTGTCATATCATTACTATTATTATTCTCATTGAATTTGAGGCCATGATCCTGTCATATCATTACTATTATTATTCTCATTAGATTTGATGTCATGATCCTGTCATATCATTACTATCATTCTTCTCATTAGATTTGATGTCATGATCCTGTCATATCATTACTATCATTCTTCTCATTAGATTTGATGTCATGATCCTGTCATATCATTACTATTATTATTCTCATTAGATTTGAGGCCATGATCCTGTCATATCATTACTATTATTATTCTCATTGAATTTGAGGCCATGATCCTGTCATATCATTACTATCATTCTTCTCATTAGATTTGATGTCATGATCCTGTCATATCATTACTATTATTATTCTCATTGAATTTGAGGCCATGATCCTGTCATATCATTACTATTATTATTCTCATTGAATTTGAGGCCATGATCCTGTCATATCATTACTATCATTCTTCTCATTGAATTTGAGGCCATGATCCTGTCATATCATTACTATTATTATTCTCATTAGATTTGATGTCATGATCCTGTCATATCATTACTATTATTATTCTCATTAGATTTGATGTCATGATCCTGTCATATCATTACTATCATTCTTCTCATTAGATTTGATGTCATGATCCTGTCATATCATTACTATCATTCTTCTCATTGAATTTGAGGCCATGATCCTGTCATATCATTACTATTATTATTCTCATTGAATTTGAGGCCATGATCCTGTCATATCATTACTATCATTCTTCTCATTGAATTTGAGGCCATGATCCTGTCATATCATTACTATTATTATTCTCATTGAATTTGAGGCCATGATCCTGTCATATCATTACTATTATTATTCTCATTGAATTTGAGGCCATGATCCTGTCATATCATTACTATTATTATTCTCATTAGATTTGATGTCATGATCCTGTCATATCATTACTATCATTCTTCTCATTGAATTTGAGGCCATGATCCTGTCATATCATTACTATTATTATTCTCATTAGATTTGAGGCCATGATCCTGTCATATCATTACTATTATTATTCTCATTAGATTTGAGGCCATGATCCTGTCATATCATTACTATTATTATTCTCATTAGATTTGAGGCCATGATCCTGTCATATCATTACTATTATTATTCTCATTAGATTTGATGTCATGATCCTGTCATATCATTACTATTATTATTCTCATTGAATTTGATGTCATGATCCTGTCATATCATTACTATTATTATTCTCATTAGATTTGAGGCCATGATCCTGTCATATCATTACTATCATTCTTCTCATTGAATTTGAGGCCATGATCCTGTCATATCATTACTATTATTATTCTCATTGAATTTGATGTCATGATCCTGTCATATCATTACTATTATTATTCTCATTAGATTTGATGTCATGATCCTGTCATATCATTACTATTATTATTCTCATTAGATTTGATGTCATGATCCTGTCATATCATTACTATCATTCTTCTCATTGAATTTGAGGCCATGATCCTGTCATATCATTACTATTATTATTCTCATTAGATTTGAGGCCATGATCCTGTCATATCATTACTATTATTATTCTCATTGAATTTGAGGCCATGATCCTGTCATATCATTACTATTATTATTCTCATTAGATTTGAGGCCATGATCCTGTCATATCATTACTATTATTATTCTCATTGAATTTGAGGCCATGATCCTGTCATATCATTACTATTATTATTCTCATTGAATTTGAGGCCATGATCCTGTCATATCATTACTATCATTCTTCTCATTGAATTTGAGGCCATGATCCTGTCATATCATTACTATTATTATTCTCATTAGATTTGATGTCATGATCCTGTCATATCATTACTATTATTATTCTCATTAGATTTGATGTCATGATCCTGTCATATCATTACTATCATTCTTCTCATTGAATTTGAGGCCATGATCCTGTCATATCATTACTATTATTATTCTCATTGAATTTGAGGCCATGATCCTGTCATATCATTACTATTATTATTCTCATTAGATTTGATGTCATGATCCTGTCATATCATTACTATTATTATTCTCATTAGATTTGATGTCATGATCCTGTCATATCATTACTATCATTCTTCTCATTAGATTTGATGTCATGATCCTGTCATATCATTACTATCATTCTTCTCATTGAATTTGAGGCCATGATCCTGTCATATCATTACTATTATTATTCTCATTAGATTTGATGTCATGATCCTGTCATATCATTACTATCATTCTTCTCATTAGATTTGAGGCCATGATCCTGTCATATCATTACTATTATTATTCTCATTAGATTTGAGGCCATGATCCTGTCATATCATTACTATCATTCTTCTCATTAGATTTGATGTCATGATCCTGTCATATCATTACTATTATTATTCTCATTAGATTTGAGGCCATGATCCTGTCATATCATTACTATCATTCTTCTCATTAGATTTGATGTCATGATCCTGTCATATCATTACTATTATTATTCTCATTAGATTTGAGGCCATGATCCTGTCATATCATTACTATTATTATTCTCATTAGATTTGAGGCCATGATCCTGTCATATCATTACTATTATTATTCTCATTAGATTTGAGGCCATGATCCTGTCATATCATTACTATTATTATTCTCATTAGATTTGATGTCATGATCCTGTCATATCATTACTATTATTATTCTCATTAGATTTGAGGCCATGATCCTGTCATATCATTACTATTATTATTCTCATTAGATTTGATGTCATGATCCTGTCATATCATTACTATTATTATTCTCATTAGATTTGATGTCATGATCCTGTCATATCATTACTATCATTCTTCTCATTAGATTTGAGGCCATGATCCTGTCATATCATTACTATTATTATTCTCATTGAATTTGAGGCCATGATCCTGTCATATCATTACTATTATTATTCTCATTAGATTTGAGGCCATGATCCTGTCATATCATTACTATCATTCTTCTCATTGAATTTGAGGCCATGATCCTGTCATATCATTACTATTATTATTCTCATTAGATTTGAGGCCATGATCCTGTCATATCATTACTATCATTCTTCTCATTGAATTTGAGGCCATGATCCTGTCATATCATTACTATTATTATTCTCATTAGATTTGAGGCCATGATCCTGTCATATCATTACTATCATTCTTCTCATTGAATTTGAGGCCATGATCCTGTCATATCATTACTATTATTATTCTCATTGAATTTGAGGCCATGATCCTGTCATATCATTACTATTATTATTCTCATTAGATTTGAGGCCATGATCCTGTCATATCATTACTATCATTCTTCTCATTGAATTTGAGGCCATGATCCTGTCATATCATTACTATTATTATTCTCATTAGATTTGAGGCCATGATCCTGTCATATCATTACTATTATTATTCTCATTAGATTTGAGGCCATGATCCTGTCATATCATTACTATCATTCTTCTCATTGAATTTGAGGCCATGATCCTGTCATATCATTACTATTATTATTCTCATTAGATTTGAGGCCATGATCCTGTCATATCATTACTATCATTCTTCTCATTGAATTTGAGGCCATGATCCTGTCATATCATTACTATTATTATTCTCATTGAATTTGAGGCCATGATCCTGTCATATCATTACTATCATTCTTCTCATTGAATTTGAGGCCATGATCCTGTCATATCATTACTATTATTATTCTCATTAGATTTGATGTCATGATCCTGTCATATCATTACTATTATTATTCTCATTAGATTTGATGTCATGATCCTGTCATATCATTACTATCATTCTTCTCATTGAATTTGAGGCCATGATCCTGTCATATCATTACTATTATTATTCTCATTGAATTTGAGGCCATGATCCTGTCATATCATTACTATTATTATTCTCATTAGATTTGATGTCATGATCCTGTCATATCATTACTATTATTATTCTCATTAGATTTGATGTCATGATCCTGTCATATCATTACTATCATTCTTCTCATTAGATTTGATGTCATGATCCTGTCATATCATTACTATCATTCTTCTCATTGAATTTGAGGCCATGATCCTGTCATATCATTACTATTATTATTCTCATTAGATTTGAGGCCATGATCCTGTCATATCATTACTATTATTATTCTCATTAGATTTGAGGCCATGATCCTGTCATATCATTACTATTATTATTCTCATTAGATTTGAGGCCATGATCCTGTCATATCATTACTATTATTATTCTCATTAGATTTGAGGCCATGATCCTGTCATATCATTACTATTATTATTCTCATTAGATTTGAGGCCATGATCCTGTCATATCATTACTATTATTATTCTCATTAGATTTGAGGCCATGATCCTGTCATATCATTACTATTATTATTCTCATTAGATTTGAGGCCATGATCCTGTCATATCATTACTATTATTATTCTCATTAGATTTGAGGCCATGATCCTGTCATATCATTACTATTATTATTCTCATTAGATTTGAGGCCATGATCCTGTCATATCATTACTATTATTATTCTCATTAGATTTGAGGCCATGATCCTGTCATATCATTACTATTATTATTCTCATTAGATTTGAGGCCATGATCCTGTCATATCATTACTATCATTCTTCTCATTGAATTTGAGGCCATGATCCTGTCATATCATTACTATTATTATTCTCATTAGATTTGAGGCCATGATCCTGTCATATCATTACTATTATTATTCTCATTAGATTTGATGTCATGATCCTGTCATATCATTACTATTATTATTCTCATTAGATTTGATGTCATGATCCTGTCATATCATTACTATTATTATTCTCATTAGATTTGATGTCATGATCCTGTCATATCATTACTATTATTATTCTCATTAGATTTGATGTCATGATCCTGTCATATCATTACTATCATTCTTCTCATTAGATTTGATGTCATGATCCTGTCATATCATTACTATTATTATTCTCATTAGATTTGAGGCCATGATCCTGTCATATCATTACTATTATTATTCTCATTAGATTTGAGGCCATGATCCTGTCATATCATTACTATTATTATTCTCATTAGATTTGAGGCCATGATCCTGTCATATCATTACTATTATTATTCTCATTAGATTTGAGGCCATGATCCTGTCATATCATTACTATCATTCTTCTCATTAGATTTGATGTCATGATCCTGTCATATCATTACTATTATTATTCTCATTAGATTTGAGGCCATGATCCTGTCATATCATTACTATCATTCTTCTCATTAGATTTGATGTCATGATCCTGTCATATCATTACTATCATTCTTCTCATTAGATTTGATGTCATGATCCTGTCATATCATTACTATCATTCTTCTCATTGAATTTGAGGCCATGATCCTGTCATATCATTACTATCATTCTTCTCATTGAATTTGAGGCCATGATCCTGTCATATCATTACTATCATTCTTCTCATTAGATTTGAGGCCATGATCCTGTCATATCATTACTATTATTATTCTCATTGAATTTGAGGCCATGATCCTGTCATATCATTACTATTATTATTCTCATTAGATTTGATGTCATGATCCTGTCATATCATTACTATTATTATTCTCATTAGATTTGATGTCATGATCCTGTCATATCATTACTATTATTATTCTCATTGAATTTGAGGCCATGATCCTGTCATATCATTACTATTATTATTCTCATTAGATTTGATGTCATGATCCTGTCATATCATTACTATCATTCTTCTCATTAGATTTGATGTCATGATCCTGTCATATCATTACTATCATTCTTCTCATTAGATTTGATGTCATGATCCTGTCATATCATTACTATTATTATTCTCATTAGATTTGAGGCCATGATCCTGTCATATCATTACTATTATTATTCTCATTGAATTTGAGGCCATGATCCTGTCATATCATTACTATCATTCTTCTCATTAGATTTGATGTCATGATCCTGTCATATCATTACTATTATTATTCTCATTGAATTTGAGGCCATGATCCTGTCATATCATTACTATTATTATTCTCATTGAATTTGAGGCCATGATCCTGTCATATCATTACTATCATTCTTCTCATTGAATTTGAGGCCATGATCCTGTCATATCATTACTATTATTATTCTCATTAGATTTGATGTCATGATCCTGTCATATCATTACTATTATTATTCTCATTAGATTTGATGTCATGATCCTGTCATATCATTACTATCATTCTTCTCATTAGATTTGATGTCATGATCCTGTCATATCATTACTATCATTCTTCTCATTGAATTTGAGGCCATGATCCTGTCATATCATTACTATTATTATTCTCATTGAATTTGAGGCCATGATCCTGTCATATCATTACTATCATTCTTCTCATTGAATTTGAGGCCATGATCCTGTCATATCATTACTATTATTATTCTCATTGAATTTGAGGCCATGATCCTGTCATATCATTACTATTATTATTCTCATTGAATTTGAGGCCATGATCCTGTCATATCATTACTATTATTATTCTCATTAGATTTGATGTCATGATCCTGTCATATCATTACTATCATTCTTCTCATTGAATTTGAGGCCATGATCCTGTCATATCATTACTATTATTATTCTCATTAGATTTGAGGCCATGATCCTGTCATATCATTACTATTATTATTCTCATTAGATTTGAGGCCATGATCCTGTCATATCATTACTATTATTATTCTCATTAGATTTGAGGCCATGATCCTGTCATATCATTACTATTATTATTCTCATTAGATTTGATGTCATGATCCTGTCATATCATTACTATTATTATTCTCATTGAATTTGATGTCATGATCCTGTCATATCATTACTATTATTATTCTCATTAGATTTGAGGCCATGATCCTGTCATATCATTACTATCATTCTTCTCATTGAATTTGAGGCCATGATCCTGTCATATCATTACTATTATTATTCTCATTGAATTTGATGTCATGATCCTGTCATATCATTACTATTATTATTCTCATTAGATTTGATGTCATGATCCTGTCATATCATTACTATTATTATTCTCATTAGATTTGATGTCATGATCCTGTCATATCATTACTATCATTCTTCTCATTGAATTTGAGGCCATGATCCTGTCATATCATTACTATTATTATTCTCATTAGATTTGAGGCCATGATCCTGTCATATCATTACTATTATTATTCTCATTGAATTTGAGGCCATGATCCTGTCATATCATTACTATTATTATTCTCATTAGATTTGAGGCCATGATCCTGTCATATCATTACTATTATTATTCTCATTGAATTTGAGGCCATGATCCTGTCATATCATTACTATTATTATTCTCATTGAATTTGAGGCCATGATCCTGTCATATCATTACTATCATTCTTCTCATTGAATTTGAGGCCATGATCCTGTCATATCATTACTATTATTATTCTCATTAGATTTGATGTCATGATCCTGTCATATCATTACTATTATTATTCTCATTAGATTTGATGTCATGATCCTGTCATATCATTACTATCATTCTTCTCATTGAATTTGAGGCCATGATCCTGTCATATCATTACTATTATTATTCTCATTGAATTTGAGGCCATGATCCTGTCATATCATTACTATTATTATTCTCATTGAATTTGAGGCCATGATCCTGTCATATCATTACTATTATTATTCTCATTAGATTTGAGGCCATGATCCTGTCATATCATTACTATTATTATTCTCATTGAATTTGAGGCCATGATCCTGTCATATCATTACTATTATTATTCTCATTAGATTTGATGTCATGATCCTGTCATATCATTACTATTATTATTCTCATTAGATTTGATGTCATGATCCTGTCATATCATTACTATCATTCTTCTCATTAGATTTGATGTCATGATCCTGTCATATCATTACTATCATTCTTCTCATTGAATTTGAGGCCATGATCCTGTCATATCATTACTATTATTATTCTCATTAGATTTGATGTCATGATCCTGTCATATCATTACTATCATTCTTCTCATTAGATTTGAGGCCATGATCCTGTCATATCATTACTATTATTATTCTCATTAGATTTGAGGCCATGATCCTGTCATATCATTACTATCATTCTTCTCATTAGATTTGATGTCATGATCCTGTCATATCATTACTATTATTATTCTCATTAGATTTGAGGCCATGATCCTGTCATATCATTACTATCATTCTTCTCATTAGATTTGATGTCATGATCCTGTCATATCATTACTATTATTATTCTCATTAGATTTGAGGCCATGATCCTGTCATATCATTACTATTATTATTCTCATTAGATTTGAGGCCATGATCCTGTCATATCATTACTATTATTATTCTCATTAGATTTGAGGCCATGATCCTGTCATATCATTACTATTATTATTCTCATTAGATTTGATGTCATGATCCTGTCATATCATTACTATTATTATTCTCATTAGATTTGAGGCCATGATCCTGTCATATCATTACTATTATTATTCTCATTAGATTTGATGTCATGATCCTGTCATATCATTACTATTATTATTCTCATTAGATTTGATGTCATGATCCTGTCATATCATTACTATCATTCTTCTCATTAGATTTGAGGCCATGATCCTGTCATATCATTACTATTATTATTCTCATTGAATTTGAGGCCATGATCCTGTCATATCATTACTATTATTATTCTCATTAGATTTGAGGCCATGATCCTGTCATATCATTACTATCATTCTTCTCATTGAATTTGAGGCCATGATCCTGTCATATCATTACTATTATTATTCTCATTAGATTTGAGGCCATGATCCTGTCATATCATTACTATCATTCTTCTCATTGAATTTGAGGCCATGATCCTGTCATATCATTACTATTATTATTCTCATTAGATTTGAGGCCATGATCCTGTCATATCATTACTATCATTCTTCTCATTGAATTTGAGGCCATGATCCTGTCATATCATTACTATTATTATTCTCATTGAATTTGAGGCCATGATCCTGTCATATCATTACTATTATTATTCTCATTAGATTTGAGGCCATGATCCTGTCATATCATTACTATCATTCTTCTCATTGAATTTGAGGCCATGATCCTGTCATATCATTACTATTATTATTCTCATTAGATTTGAGGCCATGATCCTGTCATATCATTACTATTATTATTCTCATTAGATTTGAGGCCATGATCCTGTCATATCATTACTATCATTCTTCTCATTGAATTTGAGGCCATGATCCTGTCATATCATTACTATTATTATTCTCATTAGATTTGAGGCCATGATCCTGTCATATCATTACTATCATTCTTCTCATTGAATTTGAGGCCATGATCCTGTCATATCATTACTATTATTATTCTCATTGAATTTGAGGCCATGATCCTGTCATATCATTACTATCATTCTTCTCATTGAATTTGAGGCCATGATCCTGTCATATCATTACTATTATTATTCTCATTAGATTTGATGTCATGATCCTGTCATATCATTACTATTATTATTCTCATTAGATTTGATGTCATGATCCTGTCATATCATTACTATCATTCTTCTCATTGAATTTGAGGCCATGATCCTGTCATATCATTACTATTATTATTCTCATTGAATTTGAGGCCATGATCCTGTCATATCATTACTATTATTATTCTCATTAGATTTGATGTCATGATCCTGTCATATCATTACTATTATTATTCTCATTAGATTTGATGTCATGATCCTGTCATATCATTACTATCATTCTTCTCATTAGATTTGATGTCATGATCCTGTCATATCATTACTATCATTCTTCTCATTGAATTTGAGGCCATGATCCTGTCATATCATTACTATTATTATTCTCATTAGATTTGAGGCCATGATCCTGTCATATCATTACTATTATTATTCTCATTAGATTTGAGGCCATGATCCTGTCATATCATTACTATTATTATTCTCATTAGATTTGAGGCCATGATCCTGTCATATCATTACTATTATTATTCTCATTAGATTTGAGGCCATGATCCTGTCATATCATTACTATTATTATTCTCATTAGATTTGAGGCCATGATCCTGTCATATCATTACTATTATTATTCTCATTAGATTTGAGGCCATGATCCTGTCATATCATTACTATTATTATTCTCATTAGATTTGAGGCCATGATCCTGTCATATCATTACTATTATTATTCTCATTAGATTTGAGGCCATGATCCTGTCATATCATTACTATTATTATTCTCATTAGATTTGAGGCCATGATCCTGTCATATCATTACTATTATTATTCTCATTAGATTTGAGGCCATGATCCTGTCATATCATTACTATTATTATTCTCATTAGATTTGAGGCCATGATCCTGTCATATCATTACTATCATTCTTCTCATTGAATTTGAGGCCATGATCCTGTCATATCATTACTATTATTATTCTCATTAGATTTGAGGCCATGATCCTGTCATATCATTACTATTATTATTCTCATTAGATTTGATGTCATGATCCTGTCATATCATTACTATTATTATTCTCATTAGATTTGATGTCATGATCCTGTCATATCATTACTATTATTATTCTCATTAGATTTGATGTCATGATCCTGTCATATCATTACTATTATTATTCTCATTAGATTTGATGTCATGATCCTGTCATATCATTACTATCATTCTTCTCATTAGATTTGATGTCATGATCCTGTCATATCATTACTATTATTATTCTCATTAGATTTGAGGCCATGATCCTGTCATATCATTACTATTATTATTCTCATTAGATTTGAGGCCATGATCCTGTCATATCATTACTATTATTATTCTCATTAGATTTGAGGCCATGATCCTGTCATATCATTACTATTATTATTCTCATTAGATTTGAGGCCATGATCCTGTCATATCATTACTATCATTCTTCTCATTAGATTTGATGTCATGATCCTGTCATATCATTACTATTATTATTCTCATTAGATTTGAGGCCATGATCCTGTCATATCATTACTATCATTCTTCTCATTAGATTTGATGTCATGATCCTGTCATATCATTACTATCATTCTTCTCATTAGATTTGATGTCATGATCCTGTCATATCATTACTATCATTCTTCTCATTGAATTTGAGGCCATGATCCTGTCATATCATTACTATCATTCTTCTCATTGAATTTGAGGCCATGATCCTGTCATATCATTACTATCATTCTTCTCATTAGATTTGAGGCCATGATCCTGTCATATCATTACTATTATTATTCTCATTGAATTTGAGGCCATGATCCTGTCATATCATTACTATTATTATTCTCATTGAATTTGATGTCATGATCCTGTCATATCATTACTATCATTCTTCTCATTAGATTTGATGTCATGATCCTGTCATATCATTACTATTATTATTCTCATTGAATTTGAGGCCATGATCCTGTCATATCATTACTATCATTCTTCTCATTAGATTTGAGGCCATGATCCTGTCATATCATTACTATTATTATTCTCATTGAATTTGAGGCCATGATCCTGTCATATCATTACTATTATTATTCTCATTGAATTTGATGTCATGATCCTGTCATATCATTACTATCATTCTTCTCATTAGATTTGATGTCATGATCCTGTCATATCATTACTATCATTCTTCTCATTAGATTTGAGGCCATGATCCTGTCATATCATTACTATCATTCTTCTCATTGAATTTGAGGCCATGATCCTGTCATATCATTAATATCATTTTTCTCATTAGATTTGAGGCCATGATCCTGTCATATCATTACTATCATTCTTCTCATTGAATTTGAGGCCATGATCCTGTCATATCATTACTATCATTCTTCTCATTAGATTTGATGTCATGATCCTGTCATATCATTACTATCATTCTTCTCATTAGATTTGAGGCCATGATCCTGTCATATCATTACTATTATTCTTCTCATTGAATTTGAGGCCATGATCCTGTCATATCATTACTATCATTCTTCTCATTAGATTTGAGGCCATGATCCTGTCATATCATTACTATCATTCTTCTCATTGAATTTGAGGCCATGATCCTGTCATATCATTACTATTATTATTCTCATTAGATTTGAGGCCATGATCCTGTCATATCATTACTATTATTATTCTCATTGAATTTGAGGCCATGATCCTGTCATATCATTACTATTATTCTTCTCATTGAATTTGAGGCCATGATCCTGTCATATCATTACTATCATTCTTCTCATTGAATTTGAGGCCATGATCCTGTCATATCATTACTATTATTATTCTCATTGAATTTGATGTCATGATCCTGTCATATCATTACTATCATTCTTCTCATTAGATTTGATGTCATGATCCTGTCATATCATTACTATTATTATTCTCATTGAATTTGAGGCCATGATCCTGTCATATCATTACTATTATTATTCTCATTGAATTTGAGGCCATGATCCTGTCATATCATTACTATCATTCTTCTCATTAGATTTGAGGCCATGATCCTGTCATATCATTACTATCATTCTTCTCATTAGATTTGATGTCATGATCCTGTCATATCATTACTATCATTCTTCTCATTAGATTTGAGGCCATGATCCTGTCATATCATTACTATCATTCTTCTCATTAGATTTGAGGCCATGATCCTGTCATATCATTACTATCATTCTTCTCATTAGATTTGAGGCCATGATCCTGTCATATCATTACTATCATTCTTCTCATTGAATTTGAGGCCATGATCCTGTCATATCATTACTATTATTATTCTCATTGAATTTGAGGCCATGATCCTGTCATATCATTACTATTATTCTTCTCATTAGATTTGAGGCCATGATCCTGTCATATCATTACTATTATTATTCTCATTGAATTTGAGGCCATGATCCTGTCATATCATTACTATTATTCTTCTCATTAGATTTGATGTCATGATCCTGTCATATCATTACTATTATTATTCTCATTAGATTTGAGGCCATGATCCTGTCATATCATTACTATTATTATTCTCATTGAATTTGAGGCCATGATCCTGTCATATCATTACTATTATTATTCTCATTGAATTTGAGGCCATGATCCTGTCATATCATTACTATCATTCTTCTCATTGAATTTGAGGCCATGATCCTGTCATATCATTACTATTATTATTCTCATTGAATTTGAGGCCATGATCCTGTCATATCATTACTATTATTATTCTCATTGAATTTGAGGCCATGATCCTGTCATATCATTACTATTATTATTCTCATTGAATTTGAGGCCATGATCCTGTCATATCATTACTATTATTATTCTCATTAGATTTGCGCTTGAAAAAGGAACACAATCCATTTATAGTTGTCCAGAAGTGGGAGCAACTCTGTTTTATGTATACTGAGGCATCAGAGAAAGAAATATCTGAAAGTATGTTTCCACTTTATAATATTTAATGTCTTCACTAGGAATAGGTATTTAGATATCTTATTTGATACACTAACTTAAAATTATATTAGTCACACATAACAAAAAAGTTTAGTTAGCATATGTAAAATTTTGGTTCTTTGCTTTATTTTAATAATTTTTTTTGAAGTTACAAAGTTTCCTTGTTTAGTGCTAATTTACGCTAATATTACAATTATATTTTAATAATTTGTTTACTGTTTAGGTGAGCCAGTTTTAATGCTTCAGAGAGATGTCTTTTTGACCAGACTAGATGAACAAAAGGTAAGATTGATTACACATTTTTTTTTGCTTATTTCTGTACATTAAACACTAGTTTCAAAGGAACTGTTGAGCATATGGAATGCCTAACATTCAGGATCATTTTTATATTTAAAAAAATGATACAAATAAAAAAAATGAATTAGCTTAACAGCAGCATTTGTTTGTCTATTAATTTGTTTCCGAAACAAGGCTTACATTTGGCAGTTGAAACATTTCACAGACTAAATTTTCAAAATCCGTCAGTAATTAATAAGAACACTCATTTAAAGGCTATGTAAACATACTGATCATAAAAAAATACTTTGATCATGAGTTAAACCAGTAGTTTCCAAACTTTTTGTCTTTTAGACCCCTTGTCCTGTTTTCCAATTTTGGTAGACTTCCTGCTTCATTTATGTTTCATTTTGAAAATTCTTTAACTTCATAGTTCATGTTTTTTAAAACTTATTTCTAACCAGTGAGTCGAATAGTAAAAAAAAAAGTAATTAAAAGCTGCATTTTAAGTTATATCTATTTATTAATAAAATTCAAACTTAAACCAATTGAAATAATAGTTAAATGTATTACATACAATCATCAAACACTGCAATTTTATTTGATCATTTTAACGATTTTTCTGTGGTCATTAGTTCATCACATACACCTATTATCTTAACTTATAAATTACAGATATTTCTTAGCAAAATGTGTTTACTACTTCTGACACTAGTTTGTTAATCTTGTCAGTATTTTTAATTAAATATTTGAACTCTACTGACTGAATGATTTTTGCTGATTGTAGCAGTTGCTTTCATGTTCTGTATTATTTTTGCTCTATTTTAAATAACAATAGAAGATATTATCCTTGTGACTTCTGTGTAAAGGTTTTATGTTACATGTATTATAATATTATTGGTACATTATTTAATGTTCTGGAACGTCTTTGTGATTTAACCAGTGATTTATATTGATCCAAAATATCAGTCCTACCTGTGAATTCTCCTTAAAGTTTAATATTGAAAACCTATAATGAGTTGAGATATTTTCAGTGGTATTAACTAACAGCTTTTTTTTAGAGTAATGCCATTGCATTGGTTTAACTTAATCTCCTGAATACAAAATAATATTCTATAGTTTTCAAAAGCCACAGTTTTTGCATTCGTGTTGATGCATATGTCAGATATTAGTATTTTAAATTGAAGAAGTGTTTTTGTTTAGATATTTCTTTCTTTAACTAATAACCAGTCAGCTTCAGGTAGGAGGGGATCATTAGCCTTGGCTGGCTATCCACCTTGAAAGCAAACTCTGAATTGAAACCTCTGCTGCCTTGCAGCTTAAATCAAACATGATAAGTCAAGCCTGAGAAAAAAATCGATAGTCAGCAATCCTTAGGCAGCTTTCAGCACACATTGCTAGAACTAAACCCTGTCAGAATCTGTGATGCTGCTGATTCCAATCTTTTTTTTGCTGTTGTTTTGCAATATTTTGTTCCTTCTAATGGACACAATTAGAACATTGGTGTAGGCAACTGGCTTAAAATTTCCTTCTGCTTATTTGTTGATGCATTAACAGAGCTACATATTTTTAACCAATATGTATATATAGAGAGTAGTCACTTCAATAAATTTAAGCTGTCTCTTATCAACAGATTATTGATGAGCGAATTCTATTCTACCTGTATCATGAGGCTAAATATAATGTGAACATGGCTCGATACATCCTGAACGAAGAAGACTATCACACTTTAGCTGGCTATCAAGCAATTATTACATTTGGAGTCTATGACAAAGTGATTCATAAACTCAGTGAATACAAGTACACCAAACCTTACTTTTATAGAATATATTTATAATATTGTAATTAATTAATAAATAAAATTGTGGAGGGAATTAAATTTTTCCAGGTAATAACAAATAATATATTTTAAAATATTTTTTTGAAAATAATGGCATGTAAAATATATATAGTTCGTCCATCGTGGTTCGATGATGACCACTTTGTCATCCAGGGAGCTGAGGGCTTTGCACTGGGGTTTTACGTCTCCTCATGTGGCTGGTGAGACCTATGTGAGCCCGGAATGTTCGGCAGCACACTGGGCAGGTTATTCCAGCTGGAGCTAGTGTCGTTTGCCTTGCTTTTCTTTTCTGGCGTTTTTCTTCTGCCAGCGTTGTTCTTTTTTCCTCAGCAACCTGTGCGCCAGTTTTCACAGTGCGATGCCATGTTGCTCTGTCATGTGCCTCTGTCTCCCAGGTGCCTGGGTCTATGCTGAACGCCTTCAGTAGAGCTTTGAGGGTGTCCCTGAAGCGCTTTCTTTGACCACCTTGCGAGCGCTTTCCTTCGCTTAGTTGGCCATACAAGAGTCGTTTAGGGATGCGGTGGTCTTCCATTCTGTAGACGTGACCTGCCTATCGCAGCTGGGACTGCATCAGGATTGTGTGGATGCTTTGCAGACACGCTCTTCGAAGAACTTCTGTATCTGGTATTTTGTCTTGCCATTTGACATTTAGTATTTTTCTCAGACATGTCATGTGAAAGTGGTTCAGTTTCTTTGCATGTTTACTGTACACTGTCCATGTTTCTGAGGCATAGAGCAATGTAGGGAGGATGACGGCTCTATAGACCCCTAGCTTTGTGTTTGTGGTGATGCCATGTCTGTTCCAGACAGTTTTAGACAGTCTGCCATAGGATGCACTGGCCTTGGCGATGCGCAGGTCGATTTCACTATCGATTTTTCCATTTCTGGAGAGTGTGCTGCCAAGATATGTGAATTTGTCCAGTGCGTTTATATCCTGTCCATTTATAGTGATGCTTGGATCCGAGTAGGCTTTCCCAGGAGCAGGTAGATATAAGACTTCAGTCTTGTTCGTATTGATGGTAAGACCAAAGTCTGAGCATGCTCTTGAGAAGTCACTGACGATGCTCTGCAGATCGTTTTCAGAGCAGGCATTTAGGGCACAGTCGTCAGCAAATAGCAAGTCTCTGATTACTGCTGCATTTGTTTTTGATTTTGCTTTAAGCCGCCTCGGGTTGAATAGGCCACCATCAAATTTGTATGATATATTTATCCCGTTGTTTTCTCTATTTGTGAATGCATCTGTCAGCATAGCGGAGAACATGCATTTTGTTCTTGGCATTTTTCCTGGAGCTGCCTTGCTGCAAAGATCATGTCAATGGTTCCACGCTCTTTTCTGAAGCCGCACTGGCTTTCTGGTAGTAGACCATATTATATGTGTTGCATGAGACGATTTAGTAGGATGCGTGCAAGGATTTTCCTAGCAATAGAGAGAATGTGATAGAAGGTGTATTGAGAACCTTTTCAAAGTGCTCTGCCCAGCGTTTTAGGATTTCTTCCTTATCTGTCAATAGGATTGTCCCATCAGCATTTAATAGAAGTGATGAGCCTGACTTTGTGGGTCCATAGATATCGTTTATGGCATGGTAGAAGTTCTTATCGTGCTTGTCAGCAAATTCCTGTATTGTTTCCACTTTCTTGCTAAGCCAGGTATCTTGCATTTGGCGTAACTGTTTTTGCACATTTTTGCGGATGTTAGTGAATGCATCTTTAGTGGACTGGGAGTTTGGGTTGTTCAGATACAATTTGTGGAGCTTGTGCTTTTCATCTAATAGTTTTCTGATCTCAGTATTGTTTTCATCAAACCAGTCCTGATGCTTTCTCTCCATAGCACAGTATGTTTAATGCTGTGCTATAGATAGCTTCTTTGAAGCATTCCCAGCTTTTATCTACATTTGATTCAGTTGGAAGGGTGGACTTGAGGCAGTTCTCTATCGCATCTGCAAGTGACTTTTCAGTTTTGTCATCTGCTAAGCTGGCTGGCTGTGTTTAGCCTTTTTAGGGGTTTAAATTTTTATTGACGTCTCTTTGGTTGAATACGGATGTTTAGTTTTGTGATGATGAGGCGGTGGTCTGTTCCACATTCTGCACCACAGCAAGATTTGGTGACACGAATGTCCTGACGGTCAGATTGTCTGGTGATGATGTAATCTATGAGGTGCCAGTGTCTTGAGCGGGGATGCATCCAGGAAGTTCGCTTTCTCATATTGTGTTCGATATGAGCAGCTTGTGTTCTGCACAGGTCTGGAGTAGTAATAATCCGTTGCTGTTGCATTGACCTATTCCAAATTTGCCTAAGACTTCTTTCCAGATGTGATGGTCAGAGCCGACTCTTGCGTTGAAGTCACCAAAAATGAGTAGCTTTTCTGTTTTTGGAATATCAAGTAAGGTGGAGTTTAGTTCTTTGTAGAACTTTGCTATGACATCATCTGGGTTGGTCATGGTGGGTGCGTAACAGCTAAGAATGGAAATATGTTTCTTTCCGTTTTGTAAAGGCAGCTTTAGGGTCATGAGCCTATCACTAATTCCTTTGGGAGGCCCTACTAGTTTAGATACTATTGATGTTTTTATGGCAAATCCGACTCCAGATTCACATCGTACTTCAGTGCTTCTACCCCTCCAAAAGAAAGAATATCCAGCAAAGCTCCTCTTACGCAGAGTTCACCTTCATCTGCAAGCCGAGTCTCGCTTAGTGCTGCGATGTCTATGTTGTATCTGTGGAGCTCCCTGGCTACTAGTGCAGTTTGTCTTTGTGGTCTATCAGATGTGTCGTTGTCCAGAAGTGTGCGCACATTCCATGCGCCTATGGTAAGAGGAACTATCCTCGTCTTTTTCTTGAATTTCGACCGCTTGAGTAGGGTTGCCGCCAACTTTTTACAATTATTCCTTAGCTATACTATGTAACAATGACATGCAACATACATAAAGTGTAACTCTTGCATTACTTAAGTAAAACAAATCAGATAAGTGTATGCAAATTAGAAAAATTCTATTTCAGTACATGCTGGTTATAACCTTTTTTTTTTGTATAGTGCATCTTTCATGCTGAAAGCATGCTCAGTGCACTATGGCCCAATATCTTTTGTGGACCAGTGGGGAGAGGGGGGTGTCTTAGAGAAGAGAAGGTTTCCTTGGTGTCTTTAAGAGCTCAGCAAATGCTATTAGGTGGCCACTGTAGACCCTGTTCTCACTTATAAAACTGTGAATGCTCTTAATCATCCTATGTTTTCCATTAGCAAACATCCATAATGGCAATTTAGTATAAATGAGACATGATGTTACTTTTGTGCAGACTAAATAAGCATTCATATGAGCAGCAAAAAACTGGCTTGACTAATGACAAGTATACTTATAGATGTAGTGACATTTTGATAAAACATTTGGTTGTCAAACTTAGGGCTCAAGTTCAAATCCAGAGGAAGAATTAAAAACATTTGAAAGTTCATCTATGGGTACCTAATGTTTTTCTGGGGATTGATCATTGTGCTGGTTCATATTAACAGAATCTTAACAGTTCTAATTCATAGATATGGACCAATGTATTTTCTTGCAGGTCAAATCTTGATAAGTTCTACCCTGTGCACATGTACCTCACTAGCCGATGCACCTTTTTTAGAGGTTCACATTCCACTCCTTGCGAGCAAAGCTTCATGGATGCTCATATCAAAATATCAAAGTCCCATGGCGATTCACCTATTAACTTAAAGGATTACTACAAAAAGTATCTTCATTTGTTATGGACCTATCCATTCTATGGGTAAGATTTGCATTCTCTAAAAATTAAATTAGCCCACTACTATACTAGTTCAAATTTTTTTTTGTAACCTTCAGTTTACATCTACTTTACTATTTTGAACAGCACAACTTATGTTATCACAACTTTGTTATTTTGTTTTGAGTTGGTAGTCTTTGGTTGTAACTATTTAGAATCTGATGCCTGGAGGCATTCAGTAGAATGGTGAGAAAAAGAAAGTTCTTGCCCTTGTTATAGTAATAGTGTAGTCAAGACTTCTACTGGAAACAAGTGACATACAAGCTTAAAATATGGAATATTCTCACACATAAACATTTTAGCCTCTACACCACTCTACTACTCACTCACAATGATTACATTATAATAATCATCATAATCATTTACCTTTGTAATACTTGTTTAACATTTTGTTTTTAGTAAATCATAAGTATTACATATTGCAAGAAAACCTTGTGTCCACAGGGGGGCCTTTTTCTCTGGTTCTGTTGAAGCAAAAACAAATAGGCTTCGTAGATTGATATCAACTCCAGTTATGAAAATCACCCTTTGCATCAATACAGATGGAGTCAGTATTTTCAATAAGCAGAAACCAGTGAGTTGAATTTTCATTTTTAATTTGAAATTTGTCATATCTGCTTACAATCTTTGCTAGACGATTTGCATTTTTTGTGTTAGACAAATGAGAGCTATAGAAATTTATGCCTTTTCTTTAACTTACAAAAAAATATGTTGTTCCATTATTTCCATGGAACTATTTCCATATCCGTCACTTTTTTGGTTTTGTTTTGTGATAGTTGAAATCAAGTTCTCAATTTTACATATTTTTCTTTCTTTTTTCAAATGTATTACTTTACTTTTATTCATATATGTCAGTGGTATGTATTATTAAATTTTAATTTGAACTTTACCAAATTTTGCTTATTTATATTGTCTCCTAAAAACTTTAACTTTTGGCTTTAGCCCCTGTGTAGTAGTAATTCATTGGTTTGTCTAAGATGAAGTTTAAGCCTTTGAATGATTGGTCATTAATATATGTCAAGAATCACAGAGACTGCTCATTTCATTTTCTTTGCATCAAGTTGCAGTTAGTTCTTTTACCCATTCTAAACTAGAAACAATAGATGGTTGTGCAAAAACTATCTATCTATCTATATATCTATCTATCTATATAGATAGATAGATTGATTGATTGTTTGTTATGGATCAACCTTTAAAGCCACCGCAGATGCTTGTCTTAATGTCCTCCTGTTGTTCCTGAAAATAAACTCTATGAAATAAGTGTGGAGATAACTGCTCTAATTATCATAGCTGAAATTGAAAAAATTACTATTGCATTACAAACAGTAGAAAACAAGACGAAATGCAAGCACTATCAGATATTGTTGACTTTACAGACTCACTCTTCAAGCATTGATTAGTAACACCCCGATCTAGCTCAAACAGTTGACAACTTAAATCTTTAAAACTCATCCTCAGATAATGTTGTTTTTTAACAACCTAGTATGTTTCAATAGATCCCTGGGCACATAGGCATCATGGGGAATGGAAAGGTACACAGACTAACAAAGGCAGAGGGTTATCCATGAAACAACCAGACAGACCCATTCACTACAGCACTTTCAAGTCAATGTTAGCCAGCAATCATAAGAGGAGTGTCTCAACTGATGAAGCTGAGGCAGAGCTATTTTCAGAGAAAGTTTGTAAGGGCTTTAGAATGTAATGAAAAAGAAAAGAAAATTAAAGACATAATTGTAACACAATTTTCTGGCTTTATTTTACATAAATATTGTATAATATATTTTATAAGGCAAATTTATGCATTTAACGTTCATTAACGCTAGTCCATTAAGTCAATTTTTTGGGGGGGAAATGGTGTTTTGTACATAAATTTTCAGTTGTATATACTGGAAAACGTATGTCCTAGCAGGATGGTGGAAGGGGGGGGGGGGGGCTGGGTTTGGATCCAGGACCACTGAGATGACAATCCAAAACACATACCACATGACCAGGCAGCCCATATACCACATGACCATTTCATGAAATTTTATGGTAGATTTAAATTTGTTTTTTGGTCAATTTATCTGTACCTTTCTCTATAAAGAATATGAAATTGTAATCCAGTGTAAATATTTTTGATACCTAAATTTAGTGGCCATTAGTTTAATTCATAATTGTATGCTTCTAATAATTGTAAAAATTCTTCACTGACATATACATCATCTGATAGAAACAATTGCTGATATAGATTATCATTCCTCATCTTTTGGGCAGATGATCTAGGCACATCTGTGTGAGATGGCATGAAGTGTAGTTCGTTTAACTCCATCAAATCTAGTATCCATTCTGTGTTTGTTAATTGGGTTGACATTTTTCAAACCAGTTTGTTCTCTGTTGGCATACACCTGTCATCATTCTTTATGTTTCTTTCTAGTTATTCTTTCTGATATCTCATTCATAAGTGCTCATTTCATATATCTTCTGCGATGGGCTATTGTTGTGAGCCAAGGTCTTACATTAGCATTTGAGTTTTAGAAAAATAGTGTCCTCCATGCAATTTCAGATGTCTCATGAGCAAGACTGTCTGGTATTTAGTTCTAATCTACACTTTTCTACTTTCCAACTGAAATATTATGTTATGACCTTTCTCTAGTCCACTATGTGTGCAAGCTTTTTTTTTGGTGTGATCTCCTATTAATTTGTGTGAGGCATGAATAAAATAATTAAAAACTAAATCAATGAGAGATTCTCATGTTTGAAGATTAGTTTTCAGTGTACTGCATGTTACAAATACTCTCTTATACTAAAGGATTACTGGCGCCACATTCTCATGAAAAACACTGATGTAGACCAAGACAACACTATTCTACTTTGGATTTACATAAACATTTTTTTTTGTTTGTTTCAAATATAAGGAATTTCTTCTGTATGTGCCATACTCTCAACTTTCCTGGCATTACAAAGATGAACCATGGGATGGTGACAACGATCCATTGCCCACACTTATGCTTCAGTTTCTAACTGATGAACAATCTAATGATGCTGCAGGACGACCTGTTACCAAACTTTTACAAGTCTTTTCTAGAGAGGTAATTATCCATGCCAAGAATTATCAAATTTATAAGCCATGCTACATACTGTACATATTTAGTACAGGGTATCCATGTAGCCATATGAAAATTACCCACATAACATGCCAGTATTTTGAAACTTTCAGTTATTTCAATTGTAACCAAAATGTTTAAGTGAAGTCGGGTAAATAGATTATGTTAACTAGGTGTTACCAATCAAGTGATTTTTTTTTAATTGGCTAGTGGTTAAATGGTTTAGGGATATAAAAGTATTTTAAGGCAAAACATAAAAGTTTATACTATGCATTTTAATATTTAAATCACACTAATTTGTCCAAAATGTTAATCTATGAAAAAATCAAAGATGGTTCTTATTTAACTTCTAAATTAAGGTTTAATTATTAATTTTAAAAAATGCAAATTCAGTTTTCTACTACTACTTCTAATTATCATGTTATTTTACTAATAAAAAATAATTTAAGACTAACTGTACTAAACACACTATTTAATATTGATCAGCACCTTCACAAATCAATATTCAAAATTCCCTTTTACAAAGAGGGTAAGGTCTACATTTATTGTTAAGTTTTTTTTTCCAAAGATTTTCCTAACTTCTGTCCATAGTATTAACAAAAAATCCTTGAAGTTCTGTAAAACAACTTATGTTCACTGAAATATGTAGTTTTATATAATAACATAAGCACAAAATGAACTATTTTAAAGACTCTGTTTTGTTTTTCAGGCTAAATTAATGAATGCGCTTATAGAGACCTGTGTGAATAAGAAGCTTGCTTCTGGAAATGAGTCAGATTTTGTGGATAATTTATCAGGTAAGAATGGAGAATAGTGTTTTTACAATTACAGGAGATCGAAACTAATAGTGGCAGTGTTTTTACAGGAGACTGAACCTAATGAGAATACTGTTTTTAAATGAGAACTAGGTGTGGACAGTGTTTTTACCTAATGAGGATAATGTTTTAATTGAAGATGAAACTAAATTTTATTTAGCTATATGGACTACGTGATGTTTTGGGAGCTAATTATATACTCCTTTCTTCTACTGTTACTTCTGATAGGCAGCATATCTTATGCAATAACTTAGAGAAAATGATAAATCATTTATTTTGTTCTATTGAGCTTTTTCTGCTGCTCTTTTAATTATTTATTATTAGTAATTAATTATTTTGTTAGGTATAGAACAAGTTGAAGAAAATGTACTTGACTATGTGGCGGTACAAGTTGAATTAGTTCTCTTTATACTTTGTCGCTTAAAAGTTTGAAAATAATAATAGATAGCTGTAAAACCTTCTATTTTCATAAGCACTTCAGTGGCACTGTGGTTAAGTATTAACTTTAGGGGTTTGAGTCCTTGGGCTCATACACCTTTTTTTAAATAAAATAATTTAAAAAGGTATCATGGTAACCTTCATCCAGATAACCCCCCCCCCCCCCCCCCTTTCTTTCTCCAAACTAATTGAAACAATTACACTTCATATAAGCTTTGTTTAAAAAAAAAGTGTTTATATTTTACTTGTTGGTTATTCAGATAGAACCTTTGTGCTGCCCCCAAAAAATAATGAGTTTGGCATCCAGCTTTGATCTGATATTACCTGGGATAGAGAAGAAGTAGAGTTTCTTTGAAAACTTGACTAAAAATATCAAGACAGATAGTGCTGAATAAATTGTTTACTTTTTGTTGTTAGATATTACAGAGAAGAGAGTATTAAATAAACTGGATAGAATGACAATGGAAACTTACACACAAGAAGGTGAGATGCAAATTGTAATCATTCCATAGTTTGTATAAGACATTTTATTCTAGCCATAGTTGAACTAAACCACAGGCATTGTGTTAAATTATGGGCATTCATTCTGGCATATACAATTTATAAATCTATTTTATCAATTATGAATTATTCTGAACTATATTTCTTTTTTTTTAGTCAAAAGTTGTTATGAAAATTGTATTCTGTATCGGTTATCGTTCTTATGTTTACATGTGCTTGTAACTCGTCAGTGAGAATGTGTTCATGAAATGTGTGTTGTGTTGTCATTCAGTGTATTTAGCAATAACAATAAACAATAAAGTATTTAAAAGTAATAAATGAATAATTAAACAAAACCTTATTAATTCATAGTTTTTTGGTATACAAAGTCACAATGACAAAAGAAAATAGTTTGAGATGAATACATTTTAAAAAATGATATAATTAGGCATGATACAATGTTTAGTGGTTTTTTTTTGTATTACTGTCAATTTATGTCTCAATTTAGTTAGGAAATTTTAGGATGCCCAATTTTAATTTGTACCTAATTTTAGTTGGGGAAAGTAAAGGCTGTTGGTTGTTGTGTGGGCCACATGATACCCTCGTTAGCTGTTAGCCATAGAATCAGATGACCTTTTACATAATCTGGCCTATAGATTGCATGATTTGAGAGGCGAAGTCTACTTCTTTTTTTTGTTTTGTTTGTTTTAATGTCTCAACTGTCATTAAATTTCTTATCACTTTTATAAAGGGCCCTATATCATGCCAAAAAGTTTTACCATTTGTCAAAATAAAAAGAATTATGGAGATGTCATCAATTAAGATTTTATTCTTAGTATCCTGACACAGTTATGCCCCTTTAACACGTAGTAGTTATTATGGTTGACAGGTAGATACTATGCAAAGAGCAAAGTTATTAAGACCTGTTTCAATGACTTGTATTACCAATTGTTTCCTTAGGTGAACCTTTATAAAAGTTGTAAGCAGCCCATTCAAGAGAATGTATGTCTACATTTTGTTCAGGCCATCCTATCTCCTCAATGCCTTGCAATGGCAACACAAGACATTTGTTGTCAGCACTTGGCCTTTATATGAAGTAGGAAGCATCAAAGTTGTCTTGTATCTGCTCCACCACAATTTTATTTTAAACTTTATAGTACATTAAATTTGAATTTGAAAACATCCTGGCTAGTTAACTGACCTAATGTTTTGTTTTCTATCAAAAGAAATAGTAAATAGTCTGTATATTATCTGTGATAATTTTGACTTATTAGATTGTTTTATCATGAAAACTCTTTTTAAACTGTAATAATTATGTATATAACAATATAATCCTTTTTTTTTTATCTAAAAATGTAATACTTATGTATATAACATGTTTCCTGTTTGATGAACTAATTACTCATTTGATTTCATTGGTCAGATTTAAAAAAAAAATTTGTTTCTAGATCTTTATTTGCTCAAGTCTACTACTCAGTCTTTTACTTGACAGTCAGTAGTCACCAAATGTCTTTAAACGTTTCCTCTACATTCTAAATGATTGATTTGAATGTGCAATGTCTGGTTTTATAAAGTGAATAGTTCATTTAAAGTGACTACAGTAGAAATTGAATGCACTAAATATTCATTGTGTAGTCCATGCACTAGTAGTTAAATATTTGTAAATTGTTCACGCATTCCTTAGTAACTATTCTTTTTTGTATTGGTTATGTTAAGCATGATCATTTATAATTTAATTATTTATATATGTATGTCAGAAATACATTATTTTATAGACAGGCAGCTTTCAATTTTGTTCATAGCACTTTTTATCTCTCAAATTTCCAATATTTATACAATGACCATTTTAAACATAAATGGTTACAAGTTTTGAATAAATATAAGGGAATATAGTTATTTTGTACAATAAAAATAAATGGAATATTTTTTTACAAGTCTTTTCAAAATACAATTAATATCAAGGCTGTTAGAAGTAAACATGGTTAATTATTCATCCTTAATTTTAAATGTCTACAATTCATTGTTGTTGTTTTTTTTTCCATTTTCCTAGCAAAAAAATCTTGAATCCCAAAAAAACTTTATTGTCCTGGCTTCCTTACAGAAGTGCAGTGAAATTGTTTATTCCTATATTTAAAAGGACTCTTGTACAAAGTAGACTTTTTTTTTTAAACACATGAATTCAGCCATTGACTATGAGAAACATTTAGAAGTCACTCTTAGGTGTGGAGGTCTAGCATACACTACTTCCAACTAGTTATTTTGTAGAAATAAATGTTGATCATTTATAAGCAATGCTACACTGAGGTTTCCATCCACATTATTCTGCTAGTGCATATATATGATTGGGTTTATGAAAGTGGTGTTATTTACAATGTTGTAAGCTCATTAATTTCATCTTTTCAGAAGAGCATTTGTTTCAGGCTAGTTAAGGCTCATTTAATAAATATTTACTTTGGATATTTTGTTCATGACATTTGTATTTTTTGTGTTTTTGCAATGCTTTTTTTTTTTTTTTTTTGATAGTGTGGTTTTAAACATTAAATTGAGCTATCAATTCTTTCAAATAGTTATTTCTTCCATTTTGTGTGTTTGTGTTTAACAAATAATTTATTGTTATTTTAGCCAGCTCATATCAAATCTCTGGTCAAAATTTGTACACTTTTAACTCTTTCTCTCCTAACTGATGATACCAATGTTGATTCCACCAGAATGTGGTAAATAATTACGGAGAGAAAGAGTTAAATCTTTTAAGCTTTGCACATTTATTCACTGTTGATGACGAGTCAATTAAAAAATTAACCAATTAGTTTATTAGTTATATTAATTAATTTTGTTTTATATGGAAAATGTACTAAAGCGGTGACAGGTGAACAATGACAATGATGTTGAGAATTAGGTCATTCATAAAAAAATGTTAAAGCTACACAAAACATATCAGTCTTCCATCATAGAGACTCGAGTTTGAATTCAGATTCAAGCAACTTTCTGGGACTCTTGTTTGTTAACATGCAAGATTAGGTCAGGTGACCAACTTAGGCAATTGTGTACAGTTATCTGTTTAACAAGTTCCATCCAAAATAAAATTCAACCATAATTACCAATAAGTCGACAAAAAATGTAACTGACTTGACAAACTCAAACAGTGGCCTCAGTTCTTTGTACTTAAAAAGGTAAGGTCCACTGATAACCAAATGGCCTTTTTGAACAACAAACCTTTACTACATGTATACAATATGTATGTGAGCAACCCAGAGATTACATTTCTTTTTTTTCTTAGCATTTTGCCTAAAAGAATTTCTGAACAGGTTTTGTTTTTGTTAAACAAGATTTACTAATTATTTCTCTCCGAAATTATTTTTTTCTCGTTTCGATAGTATTCTTCATTTTGCTCATTTGTATTTCAATATCATGTTATGAATAAACTTCAGTAACTTTTTGCTCGTTATCAGAAAATGTTATATTTGGTATGAAACTATAGGAGAATGCATGTTCTTATTACACAACATGAAGTTTATAAATCCAAAAAAAAAATTTAGTTTAATGGGGGTCAAATCAACGTTGGCATAATCAATTAGGAGAGAAAGAGTTCTCCTTTTACATATTCATGGTAGAATTCAGTGGCTTCGTTTAACTAGTGTTTCAGTGGATTGCAGTCTTAATTTATTCATGTTTTAATACCAAACTTAATACTAAACAAACACTTGTGCTGTGAGCATCAAGTCAAGTTTGATAATGGATGCATGACATCCTTTGCAACAAGAACAAGCAGTTCAGTAGCTTCTTTAACCATTGGCCACATCAATGCATTAATAGGTCTTTAATGCAAAAAAAATAATAATATAGGTACATGACTTCTCTTGTGGAAAATTGGAAACTATATTGGCTGGCTGACTACACATATTCTCACAGACACTGAAATTAAAGAACAAGATGGAGTGTTGATCATATACATGAATAGTTTTATTTTTTTCCCTTGAGGAAAAAAAAAAGCCAAAGATGCTGTTTAGGGAAAAGTTTGACAAAAAAAAAATATAATCATAATTTATATATAAAAAAAAACAACTCAAATGACTAAAATGTATGCATCAATAGTGAAATAAAACAAAACATCTGAAGGGTAATTCTGAAAACAAGCAATAGCAGCACCATGTTTAAAGTCTGAAGAAGAGAGAAGCCAAAAGCTAGAGTACAGAAGAGGTTCATGTTTTCTCTCATCCTTACCCCAGGTCACAGAAACCAGTAGACAAAATGGCTTCATGCAACCAATTGATCTCTAAACTTGCTTAAGATTTATGGTATTCAAAGCATTCAGCCCCCGCACCCAATACTAGAAAGTAATGTAATTAGCTAGAACCTTTTTTGTCATGACTTTGCATTTGCAAGTTATTGGTTTCAGCTGATTTAACTTAAGCTAACTATACAGCTATGTTATGTTGGGGAAAAAAATAACTAATTTGAGTTCCAATTACAATCATGACAATGACCTAATCTTAATAATAGGATCACTAATCCTATTTAGCAGAGATGTTTACTAAATAAGTTACAAGTCTGCTAATTATGTACACAATTCAAGCACAGCAGCCAAAGTATTTATATATGTAGATTATGTTTGGGAGATTTTCCTTGGACCAAGTTTACAACAACATATTTTTATGTTAGGTAATTTCATAAGTCTATGAAATAAAACTGCAAACAGAAGCTCTCAACCAACTAGGCCACTATGTTAAACATTGCATGAAGCCAAAAATGTACTGGGAACAGACATGCCTGAACATATCATTAGGGTAGGTAAATGATAAGGATGGAGATGGGGAGGGAGGGGGGGGGGGAAATGAAATGTATAGTAAAAGAGTAAAAACACAAACTTGTTGACAATATCTACCATGTTCACATAGACATTTGCCTTCTTGCCAATGTTTCTGGAGGACTAGTGCTGAACCAAGGTTTGTTTTTCTGGTCCTCCCCAATCTTTGAGAGGGATGCACACATACTTGAGGTCAAAAGTAGCATCAATGTATTGAGTGTAGTGTTTGAAAAGTAAAATGTGACTTACACAAAAAGAGAAGGCAAATGTGAAATCCAAAGGATAGAACCCAAAAATAATTTGAAAGTAAGATATATATGAAATTTGATTCAACATTGTGGAAACATTTCCAGGTATATTTTATTGTGATATAAGTTCCAGATCTGGGAGACAATGGAAATCATCTATTTTGTTGCTATGAATATGGCCTAGAGAAAAATGTGTTGAAAAAAAAAAGATATTATAGCCACTCTTATTATTATTATTTTTTTTTACAAATGTAAAGGTTAAACAGAACTTACAGTTTCATGCACCAATTGTGTCAATGAATTTGATTCTGCCTTTTGACATGAACAGTTTTCCATTCTTTGAATTGATCTCAGTATTGGACAAGGTATAATTAAGGTTCGAAACAAAGTAAAAAAAATAAAAGGTTAGGTTTCAAGAAGACTGTGTGGAGACAGATGGGAAAGAATGGGGAAGATATAAATAGATTTATAGTGATAAAAAAGTTTCTGGGAATAACAACAAAAAAAAATCATAAATAAAAATAAAAGCTTGTATGAAGGCATACAAAGGTGACATGTACATGTTCATAGTACTACTAAATTTGTATATGTACAAAGACATATTCAACATAATAGTCATAGGCAGGCAGAACACTTTCCTCTTTAACTATTTACACAATATTGGTTTGTTTTGTTAAACTCAATTATATTATTTTTATTAAGAAAGAGACATTAACAATATTTGACACAACTGAAGAAGAAGAAAAAAAAAAAAAAAAGCATTCTAACATTTTTCACATTTCTGAGGCAACAATGACAGGGATAACACTTCACTGGTCTTTGTTTTCTTCTGATGATAGCATTTTATGTTTGTCCTCATTGTTAGTATAGAAATTGTAAAAGTCTAACTGTACAGTTGGTTCAGAACATGGTTAAGGAAAGACATTAAACAGTGAACCAAGCATTTGAAGAATAAAATATGGCATTTAAATAACACCAGCCATCTTTCGCCTTTCAAACAAGTATCTCCAATTTAGTCTATTACACACACAAATCTCCATAGTAAAAAGTTGTACACTATGTACAGAGGAGGTATATATATATATATATATATATGTTTCACAAGCAAACTCTCAACACTATTTCTCCAGGATCAAAACACTTAGACAACTAGCAGCCAATTGATTAAAACAATCCTACACTTACAAGATAAGCATTATAGTTTTTTTTCTTTATTCACAAATCATATAGGCAAAAAAAATAAAAAAAAATAAATAAAAATAAGTGATTTTTAAAAAAATAGTATTAATGATAATTTTGTTTCAACCAACAACACAACAACTTGTGGCAATACATTTGCTAAAGAGATATACAGGATTTGTCCCACACTTTGTACACGAGATTAGAGGTGGCCAAGAAGAAAGCATGAATAAAATAAACTCAATTTTGTATGTATCACACCAAACAGCATTGGACAACAAATGTAATGCAGCTGTAAGTATCAAACTCATTGCATTCAACAACCATAAGAGTCTTTCCCCCCTACCCATACCACTGTAAAAATAAAAAGTTGTCTCACAAATAAAACACAACAAATGTCATTTCTATACTAAATTATATCAACACTTTTAGGCAATGAGTTATCAAGTCACAAAGTCAAATGAAAAGAAAATAGTCAAATAATGGTTCAGATAAAAACAACAACACTACAAGAAAGAAACAAAATCAGGAATAAATTTGATCTTCAAAAAAAAACAAAGAAGAAACAAACCCAAAAGCTACTGCAATAAATACATTAGAGAATACAATCTAGACTAGGTAACTCCCCCCTCCCCAAAATGTTTGTTTATAAATAATAATAAACAAAAAACAACTTTTCAATTGTTTAAAAAAAGGAAGCTTTGACAAGAATGCTCTTGAAATAAAACTGGGATCACAGAGTGTACAAATAGTGACATTAACACACAAGTGGCTAGACAGGAAACCCAAACATTTAAATTAAAATTTTTTTTTTTGATGATCCAATTAGTCGTAAAAAGATTAGAGTAAGAATGAAGGCTTTTATCAAAAGTATTATGTAGGAACAGAAAGACATCAATGTTCAGACTGCTTCTTACTAACACTGAGAACAGATTAAAAAAAAAAGAAACAGCTACAGTTAGATGACTAGACTTAAAACAATGCAAAAGATGGGGGTTCGAACGGTAATGTACAAAAACATTCCCCCCCACCCACGTTCTAGGATTCCTTATCTGATAAGTGAGCAAACTGCTGTTCATTTCATCTATAGAGTTACAACAGATCAAAATGTATTAGTCCTCTAGGAATAGACTAAAACAACATAACAGTCTAATATCCAGGCAGCAAGTGCAAGAAGATTGAAGCTGGTCAACACAAGCACAATACAGAATGAAATCTTTGCATCTTTTGTGTAACAGAAGGTTACATGTACATTTGACCCTGACACAACAGTCGCACAGCTACACACTGATCAAGGCAATAAGGGGATAGAGCATAAATGTAAATCATGTCTGCAAAGCACAGCTAGAAGATACCAGGATTGAACTGATATACACATCAAAGTGTTTCTTAGTTCTGAACCTACCACTGTGGAGTAGGAAAACTCCCATGTCATGAACTAGGCAATTTCAGCTTGAAAGGAGTAGAAAGACCAGTCTTAATTGGACTAAATAATCTACTCTGTTCTGCAGAAATAAAACAGACCACAATGTAGCCTTACAAAGAATAACAACATAATATTGATGTTAGCCCCCTAAAATGTAGAGTGTGTCACCGTAAGGCATAGGTTCACATAATTTTTTTTTTTCAAAGAATGGTAACAAAATTGCATTTGCAGTAATAATAAAACACAATTCTGCTGGAGGGATAGGTCAGAAAATGAAATCACATTTAACAACAACTAAACATTACAAAAACAAACAAACAAAAAAATCCCACAAAGAATACATAACAGCTAGCAGAAGTTATTTTTTTAAAAAATCAATTTGATTGAAAATGGTCAGCTTAATGGGAAATTTTTTTTAAATGGCAGCAACATAACTTTGAAACAAAATTATTCTCATGAGAATCTAACAAGCAGCAGAGTATAAAATGCATGTCTGTACAAAATGGTTAGGGTCTGTCTGTGTGTGCATATAGCACAAGTAATGTCTAACAACAGAGTTCAGCAACTTAAAACACACTTCTCTAGTTACTACATGACAAGAAGAAGAAGAAGATCACATTGTCTGGACTAAAAGCCCACATAGTCACTAACATAAACTTAGTGTATAGTAGTCCACTGATTGATTTATGTTTGTTTGTTTTAATATAAAAAAATGTACATTAACACAATATGTTCATATATTGCAGATTCAGTTTGTTGTTCTTACAAATGCAAAAGGTCCTTGTTGTAATTGTTCATCTAAACTAGAACACCTAGACTCACTTGTCACCTATAGTTTCATGAAATCATACAGATATCTAGGCTAACTACAATACAAAATAAAGAATGATTAGGACCAGAAATCTAATGCTACATATATAAATAAAGATATATATATATAAAAATACAATATTTAACAAGTTTATGGAAAGACAAATGAAATCTAGGTTTCGCAGGTTATTTTAGCAACAGATAAACAGCAAGGACCTTAAGGTTTGAAGATTGTCAAAACTGTTTGAGTGAATGAAAATAAAATTCAAATTTGCACAAATAAAGATCTATTTCAACACAAAGTAGGAAACAAAATTTACAACAACCTCAATACACAACCATTGCATCCCCCCCACCCCAACCAATGCCCCAAGCCCAATGTGCATGTGATGGTGTCTCCCTTGCATAGTCAACAAAATTAATATGAGATAATCAAGTCTTAATCCACAAGTTTGAATAGTTTGTTTTTTTTCTTTTTTTTTGTAAAATGAAAAGAGATGAAGACATTCACACACATACAATTTCCTTTAACAACCAAGTCCAAGATTTTCAAGGACTGCATGAACCAGGTTAGTATACACTTCCTGACCATCAGAAAGTAAGAGAAACTACTAAGAGACAGTGCAGAGTTGTTTCAACTGAATCCAGTGCCTTCAACTGCTACATGTACATCCCTCTTGATACTAGAGATATGTGTGTGATAAGGGGAGAGAAAACAACCTTCCAATGATACAATTGCTCAGCTTTCTAAGAAAACACAAATAAAAAGCTTCATAAAGCTGGCAATGTCACTCTATAAACACATAGGAGACAAGTTCACAACACAATACCAAAATAACTTCTACTAATTGGGGCGTTCAATTTGAACACATTACACTTGAAGAAATATATATGCAATATATAAAAACCATCTTAGTATATATTATATCTTTAACTTTTTTTCCTTATCTAGTAGCTAGAATGATGTTTTGTATTAGTTCATTGTACACACATCAAGTTCTAATGACTGAAAATGTAGCTTGGGTTATGATGTAATAATTCATCTAGAATTAAAAGAATTAAGTTGTGATTATTGGTAAAGCCCTACCAAATGTAAAAAATAACAACAAAAAACAAGAACACTACATCTGTCTGTTTGTGTGGCACTAATCACATAGCTATAACTGCCAGAGTGTGTGACTGTGCTGTTCACAGTTCAGTGTGCTGCTCACAATAGCATGGCACTGTGTGAATGAACAAGCCAAGCCCTATCCAGTGTGAATGAGAACTTATTGATTTTTTTCTCTCCCCCCCCCCCCCAACACTATGTGGGAACAATCATCCTCCACTCCCCCACCCTATCCCTGACTAGATTCCTGCCTGCTCTTCCCAAGACTTGACTTGAAATGATGTCCTCTGGAGCTGGGATAGTACAAATGGGAGAAAGTAGTTTAATAAAACCTGCCTAAATAGATAGTTTCATGTAATTTTAGAAGTGGTCTCTTTAAAATGTCTGAACACCTAAATATCAGTTAGGTTTCTTTTTCCTGGCTCACTATCAACTACCCTATATCTTTCTAGGCATAAAAAAGGTATATTCTTATCACTACAATGTTTAGGGAAGGCACATATTCTTCATGGCTGGGGCACAATGCCTTACAAAAAAAAAGTTTGAAAACCACAAATTGCAGAGGTAAAAGTCTCACAAAAGTTACTCATAAATATTCTTTTCATTTCAAACACTGGGTTGAAAATGATTAGGAAAGGTTTCTTAAATGTTATATGGAGTACAGGCAAGAGCATCATGAACATCATATAAGTAGAACAGTCATCTTATACTTATAGTGGATAGAATTATGAGATAATTATATAATACTTAAATATAGTTTTACAAAATTATAAAACTCCTTAGAACTCATTCAACTGGAGTTACTATTTCTCCTAATAATTTAATAATATTTTTCTTTGTTTCTATTTTTAAGACAGGAATGCAAATAAATCAATCTATAGTCTTTCAAAACTACAACACTATGAAAAAAACAACAACAATAAAGCTATTCAAAACAACATGATTTACACTCACACAAAATACAGCTCTTACACAAACACATACATCATGATTATGTATCCTTTAGATGATCTTTGGAATTATATCCAATACAAGCAATACACTATGGCAGGAGAAGTGATTTCTCTTTCTTCTACCTTAACATTTGTCTCTTCAGTGAGAGAATAATAAGCAACAAGAAAACAAAAAAAGAAAGCAAAGTGTTAAAAAAACATCTACTTGCAAATATTGTCTAATCATGTGGTCATGCTGCCTTGTGTCGCCCACCGCAGAGACCGCACAAGATTCCGCAGTGATGACAGGCTTTTAGAGGAGGGTAGCACCATAAACAGGGCAGGAACAGCGATAATAGTGTTAAAGCTGTCCAGCGCTTGCACAAGCTTGTGTCGCTAGGATCGCATGAGCACGGATGCCCAAACTCTCCATCTGCATCTGACCAACAGTGGTACATTAATCCTTTTGTGCAAGTAACACAGGTCACACATTCGATGCAACGTTCCACAGAATCTGGTGCATCTTCGCACGAGCCCCTAGGGTTCTCCTCTAAAGAGAATAATTCTCGACAATGTTTACACTGGACTTGAGGGGACACTAAACGTCGATGGGCCCCTGACTGTTCGTGCTTCCCCCCATCTCCCCCGCCAGTGTTGCTTTTGTTCTTGGATTTGTTTTTGATTGGGAGTGGAGGATAAGGCTGTGTTGTCTGGTTTGTAGACAAGCTAAGTGCTTGCTTTTTTGTGCTGCTACGCTGAGATGGAGGCTTCTGTTGTGGTTCTAGATCTGGGTAACTGTACTCGTGTAGAGAACCTACTTTGCTCTTGTTAAAGACAACATAGGATTCCTCCTTGTACAGGTCCCCATGATCACCATAGTCTATCAGCCCTTGATCAGATTTGCCGCTCAAAGATGCCGGATCTACAGACGTCCGCACCCAGACCTCATCCTGACCTGAGCTGCTGTCAAAGCTAGACTTATGCTGACTGTTCTTTTCACTGACAGGTGACCCTGGTACGTGGGATTGCTGCTGTTGTCCCACAATCCCCCCACCATTTGTGTGCACATTGTGTGCTGAGGCACGGTTGTTTGAAATGTAATGCACTCTGTGCAGGTGGTTGGCGTTGGTATTTGAAAAACTGAATGGGTCGTTGTTGTTTAGTGGGGATTGGGGTGAGTTGGTCCCAGGGCTGCTGCTGGTGTTGGTTGATGTTGTGGATGCTGATCGTGATGAGCTATCATTCCTCTTTAATGGCAGCTCCATATACTGAAAAGTAAAAAGCCAGAAAATTATCAACATTTTAAGATGCAATACAATACAATACAATATCGGCAGAATGTTTCCTACGTTTTGTAGCTGTCTAAAATTATACAGTCATTAATTACCTCATCTCCATCTGGAGCAGTCTCATCATTCATCCCTGCAAATTAAAGGTTAAAAAAAAAATGTAAAAAATATCTTTGTTTACTAAACTTAACCATTTCTACTATAAAAGATGAGTATTGAAGATAGTCTAGATTTCATAAGCTTAAGCAAAAAGAAAAAAAAAAAAAAAAAAAATGAAAAGGGGGACAGTGGAACTATACAAGATAAGAGTAAAAGATGTTTTAAACGTTTTGAATTATTCATTAACTTCAATTTTATAATTTGTTCTTTTTTTTCTTCATGGTTTCTTAATTCTTCAAAAAATGCCAAAGTACTCAAAATATGATATAAACTGAAAAATCAATCTTCAAGTGCCTTACCATCTGTTAGGTCAGCAACAGCAAATCTGATGCCTTGATCAAAGGCCTTGGCATCTTCTGAGCGCTCAAATGTCAGTCCATACCTTTTCTCATCTGTCTTCCAGTGGTGCCACTTAGGATTAGCCTTGGTATACTGTATATCCTTTTTTAGCCTACAGTCCAGTATAACCTACAGAAGGACAAGTGATAGACACTTAACATTAGATATGTGTTCATTTTAAATAGAAGAATCAGTCTACACCATGAAACTATATTGCTAATAAACTTTCAAAATTTAAATATAAAGTAAATCCTAGGCAGAAAAAAGGCTCTATAATCAAATGAAACACATGAAATGATAAAAAATGTGCTTAGTTGACAGAAAGACACTAGTGTGAACAAAAAGAAAATATCAGGGTACAATGTAGAGAACATCATAATGGATTGGCAAGGCTTTTCACTAACAAACAAAGGGGCTGGAGTTCACTGCCTGAAAATTTGATGTCCATATTTAAATATATATTTACGAATATATGTATAAACAGTGCTTTTTGTGTAAAAAAAACAACACATAAATGCGGTACTCAGTGATGGACTCCCTAACTTTTAACTACTAAAAAATTAATAATAAACGTTAAAATACAAGAAAAGTAATATTTTTTCCCCCACATTCAAAAAGGTGCGAACAGTCACAAAAAAGTACCTGATACATAGATACATATTGGGGGAAGTTTTTTTTTTTTTTTTGCATCCAGATATGAGTTAAATGTTAAACAGAGGCAAAATCAACTAGTCACAAGGACCTGATCTGAGGGAACTTTATTTGATTCTTTTTTAATTGCACAGCAATGAACTTCATACCCAACTGTGTTGTTAAAAGTACGCAAAGGTGATGTTACTTTTCAAGCTGTTTAGTGTAAGCCTACTAAACAAGGTTATATAGAGGACACGAAACCAGCCCCCCTCCGGGTCACATGACATGTTGACATACAAACAACATGTGGTGCAGCAGAGTATTTCATACTAGATAAACACGACTAGCTTCCAATGAACAGTCAAAGCATGCGCAACTGAAAGAATACACCCAATAAATAGCGTAGTGCTTTTGGTCCACCTCAAAGGACAGACTATTTATACAATTAATGACAAGCATAGTTTTTAGATCATTGGTGTCTGCAGTCGATCACAGGTCTGTTACTTCAAACTGACGAAGACTTGACCCAAAAACATTTCACGATGCACTAAATGACATGGATTTACATACAACACGCAAGTTTATATGTGCAGCACCCAGACGACACGGTCACCTGCGGGGGAGTGGGGTATGTTTGAGGTAGGCAGGCTTACTAGATCTAGAAACTATAGTGACCTAATACTAGATCTAAATATACAGATTTTTTTTCAATACTTAAACTTCCAGCCTATGGAGATAGGTCAGTTACTGTAAACCATGCAAGAGCGACGTTCCAGTACGAGCATAAAACATAGAATTCTAACTTAAACCATTTCTTTTCTCAACAGATTTGTTTTTGTTTAACAAGAGAAAACACTCATTTATTAAAGGCTAAAAAAAATGAAGTCCAATAACAAAGGTAAGGACCAAATTTAATGTTTTATATAAAGCAGATCATGTGCTGGCTCTGTTAGTGTGCACAAAACAGTTCGTGTGCTCGCTGTGTTAGTGTGTAAATCTTCGGTCTTTGCTGGCGTGACACACACTACATTTTAATCGAGTTCAATTTCTAGTTATTTTTCTAGCCTGCCTTAGCTGAAAACCACTACAAACACTTTCTTCCATCGCCGCGACAGAAAGCAGATTTCTTCTAGTTTGTTTTGTTAACCCTACCTCTTCGCTGCGCATGAAAGAATACCAAGAGGACGGCGAGAGGTTTTTACATGTCAGTGGTAGAGTCACCAAGCAGGCAACCAGTTCCCCTCTACGACATCTTCAATTCGATTCTGAGCCAACCTGAAGCCTTGCAACAACAACAACAACAAAAGTGCTCAAGAATGAATCAAATCTAGATCAAACGCATTTCTGCTAAGAGTTAGCAATTTATTTTGGCAATACTGGACCAATACAGGAATATATATATATATATATATATATATAAATTCCGAAACATTTATCTGAATATCAAACAAGTAAAATTAAAAAAACAACAACACAAAAACAAAACAAACAAGGTAACAAAGACAGTTTGTGTGGAAACAAACTCAAAATCGGCCCCCGAAGTGGTCCACCCAGGCAGGTAAAAAGGCAGGTTTCAATAGTTTCAGAAAGAACATCAAAATTAAATTCTATCAAAGAGAAGAATGGAGAAAGAAGGTTGACAGATGTTGTGTGGTGCCCCAGCAGTCCAGCAGACCAAAGAATAGGTGAAAGTGAATGTGAAGTTATATGCGAATCAGTGCCTAACTGATGTCTTATAATGAGTATCTAATTGATTTAAGGGTCAATCTCTTAAAAACATTTCCGTAAAAAAAAATCCCATTAGTTCTATGGCTGTAGCATAGCATTGAAGTTCAAGCGATAAAATGAAAACCTACTTATTAATTGTTGTTTTAAATGATGTCCAACTTATATGCATTCTAAACAACTTTTGTTCTCTTTAAAAAAGTAAACGGTATTTTTGGGTCAATGTAGTAGTTAGTAGGAACAGAACTTAAATAACGTAGCACTTCAAATGTAACAAAATATTTTTTTAAACAAAAAGTCTAAAACCATTTGCAAAAATGGGTTCAAAATATGGTAAATAGACATCTCCCCTACTAAAGAGCTTCTGTGTTTGCTACTATTAATAGTGAATAGTTGTAAAAGTGGTGTATTTTAATGAAAAAAAAAACAGCTTGCATAAGTGATTTAAAAAATTAGATTTCTCGCTTTTAGAAAAGAAAAAAGTAGCGGTTGCATCAGAACTTTGGACTAAAATATTGTGATGTCAGATTTTCACTATCTTTTCTAGTTTACGAGATCTAAACGGGACGGACGGACAGACATTTCACACAAAACTAATAGCGTCTTTTCCCTTTTCGGGGCCGCTAAAAATCTAAGATTATCTAAAGGGAAGAACTCCGCACTATATCACTCAAGACTGTATAAGTTATTTCCCTTTATTCAATATCAAAATAATTAATTACCAAAAATTGACTAACTAGTTAATTTTGTAATTGATTAATATTTTGTTACGTACAATAAATAGTTGTTTAAAGCTTCAACTTAATCCGAGAATGGGTGACTGTGGGAGAAATGACGTGTACAATTATTTAAGGGGACAAAACCTACCATATTTAACCATACCTGTGAATACTAAAGCATTAATTTTCCCCATTAGAATAAAAAAAAACAACAACCCAGTAATTAATTGAATTATTTAAAAAAAAAAAAGATCCGCACCAATGAATAATTGTGCAAAATTTCAGCTTGATCCGAGAATGTTTGTGTGTGAGAAATAACGTGTACAAACTTTTTACAAAACACACAGGCACCAGATAGAGTTGATACAAGTTTTGGAGAAAAAAAATCGTATTACTTCACTGACAAAAAGACAGACAAACAACCTCCGAAGTTTGTTGCGAATCTAAACATTTACGGAAGTCTAAAAATAAAATGACACAAGCATCCAAACTAAAATATAAAGTCACGTATACATTTACTATAATATAGATAGACTGTAAACATATAAAGCAGCTCTAAATATACAAATTATAGAATGATAACAAGCCAGCTCTTAATATACAAACAATAAAGACTGATATAAGGTGAGTTAAAAATATGCAGACTTTAGACCGGTAAAACGCTAGCTATGAATACTCAAACAATAGACATATATAAGGGTAGCCATTAGTAATACCAACTAAAGACTTCATAAAAGACTAGACAGAAATATAGGGATAGATATAGAGTTTGCAGACGCCCATTTATTAATAATTCGAAACTACATCAACAGTGCATTATGCAACTGGATAAACTTACACATAAACAGCCATATATTTAATACAGACAGAAGTAAAACAGGTCAATGGTAAATACATATTTTTTTGTCCAAACGGTGAAGATGATGACCTAAACACAGATATTATACTTTTCAGTTCATAAATTTCATCTTCAACATTCAAAACAGCTGCTCGCACAGCAGTATTTGAGCAACTCTTGAAATCTTTCAGTTCGTATTTGAAGATTTTAGACAATGAAAGACTTTTACAAAATACTCAAGAATGTTTGAATAGATTCAAAAACACCATCCATTGGTTGTGTTCATCTTTTTTTTCTAGGACAGGACAAGTATTAAGTTCCGTGCAAATAAAATGTCATTATCTAAATAAGCCAATAATAGTGATTTTTTTTTTACAAAATCAAGATCTAAATTCTAGATGGATTAAAAAAAAAAAAGAAATCTAGATCTAAATTGTAATTTAAGACTTGGACAAGTGTAATTGTAAAGCGCATTTAAAGATGGCTTGAGCTAACTACACTAGATACATTGATAGGCTGTATCTAGCTACACTAGATACATAAATAACTTGTTATGGAATAAATAACTTGTTATGGAACAAACAACTTACGGGTGAACTCTTTGGGTGCGGGTCACGTACAACATGGATCTGTGTTACAGACCAGCGAGCTAACAACCTCCACCAAACATTGACGACATAAGTCTAAGAAGACAGAAATCTCTCTAGACTTAAATGTACGGTAAGAGAAGAAAACAATTACCCAGCTTGCCCCCCCCCCCCCCCAATTTAATAACCTTATTTAAAGTTGATCCTAACACAATAGTACTACATCAGGTCACAGGTACAGCAGGTTAAGGTGTAAAGTTAGGAACTGCATTAAGGACAAAAAAAAAAGGGGGGGGGTGTCTATTTCCGGTGACGGTATTGCTCTAAGTGCAGTGACCTAAACAAAAACCACCAAGGTAAGGTCTTCGCATAAAACCTCAAGAAAATAGTGCTAATAGCGTGACAATGTTTTAATTAGAAGTGGTTTAGGGCGTCTAATCGTTAGTTCGGTGCTTCTCTCAAGGATTAAAAAAAAAAAAAAGTTGTGTACCTACACCTCGTTAGAGGAGGCTACAGAAATGATGTGATTTTCTAGAACAACTTGTTAGAGTTGCATTAGCAAAGCTTCATCCTAAAACATTCGCATACACATCTATCGTTTGATCGTACCATTCAGACAGCAGTTGGATACGTCAAAACATAAAATACTGTCAGACTCCATTTCTACGCGTGTTTTCATAATATATAATATGTACGATCATATGCAGAGACATTTTGTAGTTTGTAAAGTTTTGATACAATGACTACTTTCTAACTACTAAAGGAAACCACTTTGTATGTCAAATGAACAAAAAATAATTGGTTATCTTTTTCTTTTAAATTGTGATATTGCAAATTGAACCATTATGACTGTTATAAATTTTCTTAATTAAAAAAAGTTTTGTGTGTGTGTGTATGTCTGTTTGGGGGGTTGGGGTGAAGGGAGGGGAGAGAGGGACAGTGCGAATAAATAATAAGTAAATAATAATAACCCTAAACAGTTCTTTAAACACGATTGTTTAGTGGATTGACTTGGCTTCTAGTCTGTGCTAGATATGAAATCATTATTCACGATTCGACTGGTGTACAAACTGGTGGGAGTTGTCAACTTGGACCATTTTTTGTTTCAATCCGAGACTACTGAACAGAGACTTAAGTACATAAGAAATACAAGACATTGCGCCAAGGGTCAAGTGATTCTTCGAGTATTTAGTTAGAATTAGTCAATAATTAGAGAATTCATCTAGTATTCTAGATATATCAAAAATAAAGACTGAATGGAAAAAACTAACAAACATCAGGGCTACACAAATAGCATCGGTTGATATATATCTAGGCATGTATATAGAACAAATAGTCAACCTAAACCCTGCCTAAAACCAAGTTCGAGGGAAAGACAAAGAGGAAGAACACAAAAACAACAAAACCCGCTCACAGATCATTCGGGAATCAAAGTAACGAAACCTACAATGATGTAATTGTGTGGCATGTACTACGTACTGTACAGAACGGACACTAGGAAAGAAAAATGTACAGAAATAAATTATTTTTGCATCATTTCCCCCCACGGTTTAATGCAGAAGACAAACCTGAAAAGAAGAGAGATCAGTTTAGATCTATTGGTAGGACGCATGGAAACCTTTCTCAATAATACCTTGGCCAGTAATGACCCCCAAGCTTTGACAAAGCCCAAGATGTCAAAGAATATTTCTTTTCTTCAAAATAAGACAAGCACGGTAAGTTGAAGACATCAACGAAAGAGAGACACTCGAAGAAGAATCAAAGAAATGTGTAAGTAATCTCTAATAACACTCAACTGCCTTGATACTTTTGTGTTAGCACATTTCATAGACTACTTGTACGTGACGTGTACAAGACAGTAGACAGGGTAGAAACAATGGGAGGAGGGAGGGCACGGAGACACCATTTTGTAACTTACAGCTAGATATGTACATGATAAAAATTACACTAAGACTATAATTTCTTCAACAAAGAATACGTCTAACGGAAAGAAAATTGTTATTAAGATCTTGGACTGAATCATCACCCAATCAATTCTTCCCTTCCCTGGTCAAGGGATCTAGTAGAACGAGCACATCATAACCTAAATGCCTATCACGTTGTACTTGCTTGACAAATCAAAAGGACCCAACGAGAGACAAAGTTTTAAAACCTGTACAAATGAATAAATAAATTGATGGTTTTGTTTTTTAAAGAAGTCCTCATAGGGAGAAGTGGCTATAGTGTTTGTGATGTCTGTCTGCCACTCTGGATTTTAAACAAATATTAAAAGGGCAACTACTATATGTCCGAATTCACCATCGTTCTCAAAGTCTACCTATTGACTGCACATAAGTGAAAACTAGTACAGTTCACACGAGTACCTAATAGATATGTTTATTATTAGCAATGTGTAGGATGAATTTTTTTTGTTGGGGGACAATGTTTAATTATAGATCAAAGACATGCACTAAACATTTATCTACTTAGTATTACTTCTACAATGACTGATAGTTGTTTTGTGTTTTTTTTAAAGGTAAAAAACGATGCCACAATAGCAGGGCCTAAACTAAAATTGATCAAGTCGCAAGCAACAACAAAAAATAGTATTTTTAATACTGTCACAAGGTGCATTAGCTCATGGGCTGACTGAAATCCGATAAGGCGAACAGTTTTCTTGTTTACGAGGTAACTCACCGCTTAAAGAAAGTGACACTACGTATGATAAAAAAAAAATTAAAACAGCACCAAACAAAATACTTAGCAGAATAGATTTGAAACAGCACAATTAAAAAAAAGCGACAAAAAGAGTTTTGTATCACACATTCTTAGACTCGTACGGGTCAGCCATACTCACATTCGACGTTACATACAAATACACACCTTCAACACATTCACATTAGTGACCTTAAATTAACCATTAGGAAAATATCAGACATCTTTGTATAAGAACAAGCAAAATATAGATAGATAGATATATACATAGCTTTTCTCTACCACCGAAGCGAGAGCCACCTCTCTAAAATAGGGCTCCACAGCCACATGAAAAAGTGTGCGAGATGAACCATAGTCGTTCTACGACTGAAGGCCAACTCTATATACACACACACACACAAACTTAAAACAAGAAAAACATAAAAAATAATTTTTAAAAAATATAAAAAATACAAAGATTATTGTAAGTGTAATAGAATCAATTAGTTTGGATCAGTCTTGTAATTGTATGTGCGATTGACCTAGACATATGATCCTGTGAGATAGAAATATTTTTACCAATTGTTTTTGTTTAGCTTTTAACTTTCTCAATGCGCTATGATCCTATCACTTGTCTGGACCAGTTGTGAAAGGGGGAGGGTAGAAGGTATCTTGGTGAATATTTGCATGATCGTTTTTTTAAATGCATAAAAAAAGATACCAAACAAAATAATTAATTTTTAATAAATCATCATTAGTTAATTAACTAATTGGTTAACATTTTATTTAATGATTATTGTGTTCTCAGGTAAAAGATATTTTTTTGCGAAATTTCAGCTTAATCCGAGATTGGGTGTGGGAGAAATAACGTGTACACCAGACAGACAGACAAAGTTGATATAAGCTTTGTAAAAAAAGAGGGAAAAAAAAAGCTTAAATGAGGGAAAGAACTACACATCTACAACCATATATCTCAATATTGTAAGATTTATTTCCTCATTTTCGGTCTAGGATTTTTGAAACATTAAATTATTGGAAACAAACAGAAAATGGCTTTATTTCATATATCTGCGTGAATATCCGAGAAATGATCTTGCATTATCAAACAAAATTAATTACCACATTGAACTGAATTACAAAATGACTCAAAAAAAAAAATCTTATGCGAAAGACGATGTGAATACAAAATGAATGACTTGCACCAAGGTAACTGTATAAATTACAGACATTACTTTAGTGGCTTCAAAAGAGACGATAATTATGTCCTACGCGGTTCCTGTGTCAATCTAATTGTGCATGTCAATTAGTAAATTTAACTATGCATATCTAGATTGATTCATGTTTTGTTAGGGACAATGAATAACTGTATAAAGTTTCAATTTGGTCCGACAGTGGGAGAAATAATGTGTACCAGACAGACGACGGAGTGGGTTGATAGAAGCTTTGTAAAAAAAAAAATGAGTGCCTTTGTAGACTTCTGTTATCTTTGTGTTTCTTTTTAGTTGAAGACAACCAGGACACCTTATAATTATTAAATAACAACCTTCCATTTTCATCTTGTATGTGTGCTCATACACAATTACTGTGCATACTTTTCAGCATTCCATAAGTAGCACGTACACAAAAAGAAATAATTTAAAAAGCAGAAATTATAGAGTGTAAAAAGAAATAAAACAAACAACAAATATTGTTTCGAGTGAAAACAATATCAATGATTTCCTATATGCTACACAGCAATAGAAAACCAGAAACTTTTCGGGGGAGGGGGGGCATCACCTGTCGACCACAGATCTTTCCTCACTGGGTGATAAGCGATTTAAGAAGTCGTCCTTTGCTTGGTTGACAGTTCCAAGTGGACACTAACAACACCCACTGAAGTAGCATGCTCAAAATAATCTTGTCAAAACCTACATACGCGGTGGCTGAGAGGTGAAGAAAATGGTCGCTAAGCGAGAGTCTCAAATTCGCTTCCAGCTAAAGACTGAAATTACGTGTCAAGAGTCCAACCCAGTTTCAATTTGTAGCTGACATGGGGGAGGGGAGGGGGTGAAAAGGTGCCGGGCTGCACACACAAAATTAGTCGAACATTGCAAAAAAAACGTCAGGATGTTTTTACTCGAGAAAGAAGAAAGTTTTACGAACTGCAACATATAGAATGGTTGCTTCTGTAGTTGGTGTATAGTGTGGTAAATGATGCATTTTCACATGAACTAAGACAATTAAAACACTATAATGATATAGGAAATTATTTCAGCAGCCTACATTTCACGTCCCGGAAATGTTCATCCACTTTCAGATAAGGCCCAGAGACGACAATTAGGCACAGGGATAGATTGAGCTCTCGAGATTACAGGCAAATCTAAGCCCATGAAAAAGACAATGAAGTGTGTCTTTCACCAATTGTATTGTCTTAAAAAGGAAGCCATGGGTTGTTTTGACTGACCTAATTTTTTTTCTTCTTTTAACCTGATTGTAAGAAAAAGTAAAACTTTATTTACCAAGGGTACGCGTTACATCCCGTGGAGTTCTGGGTTGATCTAGGGTTACTTGGTGATTAGTAGAACCGTTACTAGGGAAGACTATGTATCGAGGTGTGTGCGGCAGAGGAAGAGAAACAAGAAGGTATTAGAAGTTTACTTTAAAACTGTATAGATTGTGACCATTGCTTATCATTGATTTCTAACGCATAAAGTGTTCACTGCTTCAATCTATATCAAGTTTCTCAAATAGAAATAAAAAAGACAAAATAGAAGTAGGCTACGATCTAAACCTAACGTATACACAAATAGCATTCAGTCCAAAATATACTACAAAAACATTGAGGGGAAAAAATGTGCTTTATAAAAAGGCACGGGAAATAAAATGTCACTAGGACACAATCATGATTTGAAATACATTTGATACAACTTAAAAGATCATTGATTTCAGATCTCTTTGTCTCTACAAGAAGCTAGAATTGAACCCTGCACTAACTCACTATTTCCTTGTCTACAATTAATGAATAGAAAATGTGAAACGTCCAATGGATGTACATAATCAAAAACTCAAAAAGCTAAATATTATCTTAATGCATGTCAATATATTCTATGGTCAAACGTGTCTGTCGGGCATAACTGAGAATGAATAGTTCATGAGAACTGAACTGCTTTCCTAGTCCTCCTTTAAAGGTGTATCTTGTTCCAGACCTAGTAAAGTAAGCCTATGTGTTTTAAATGCTTTACATGAACAAAACAATTATAGTGAGTTGTAGAACTTAGTTACGAATGAAGCTCGTCCCAACTCCGCACACACAAGAGCGTGAACGTTTTAATCATCGGAAATAGTTCGAAGATGACCACAAAAAAAAGGTTATACCTTTGACTGGACTGTGAAAAACATGTGACTTTGTAGTTTGAAGAAAAAAAATTGAAAAATCTAAAAATAGTAAACCTCAGCCATTGGATAATGTCAACAAGTTTCGAACAAGTGTATTCTTATACTGAAACTGATCAACACACACACACACAAGCTATTTCTCATTCATTGCACACACTCTTGCTAAGCTACGTTTTACCCAGATTTGGTAGTCACAAACTTTCTACAGTTTTCTTTCAAAGTTGTGCCAATTATAACCCAATCATTCGATTTGCGTTTTTACAAAGCTTATATTCACTCTGTCTGTCTGGTACAAAGCTTATATCTATCCACTCTGTCTGTCTGGTACAAAGCTTATATCTATCCACTCTGTCTGTCTGGTACAAAGCTTATATCTATTCACTCTGTCTGTCTGGTACAAAGCTTATATCTATCCACTCCGTCTGTCTGGTACAAAGCTTAAATCTATTCACTCTGTCTGGTACAGATTTGGTACACGTTAATTCATCAGTATTCACAGCTATGTGGGTTTGTTATATAATTGTGAACGTAATTTCTCCAACACCCATTCTCGGATCAAGTTGAAACTTTCCACAATTATTTACTATACATTACAAATCCTGAATGAATTAAAAAATTCACCATTTCGACAATTAATTATTTGGTAATTTTATTATAGTTATATATTGAATAATGGGAATAACTTCTACATTAATGAGAGAAATAGCTGTAAGTGTGGAATTCTTTCCTGCACATAAGCTTTGTTTTTAAAGGAATTCTTTTATATTCTATTTGTTTAAAAAAAATGTCCTACATCTGCTCTCATGGAACGAGATATTCCAATTCAAACGGGGAGCACACAACCTGAAGTTCTAGATCTAGTAGAGCTGTAATCAAGATTGCACCACTGGCTTGGGCTATAAAGTGATGCTTAGAGAGATTACGGTTCTGAATCTTGCTTGTACTAACTTTATTTTAAACTTAAGAGTGGATGTTATTGTGTTGTTTTGTTTGGTTCAATAGGATTACATCCTACACGTTAAAGTTTACTCTTTAATGTCACTTCAGTGTTAGGAAAAGGCCGCTGAAATGTTTTTAATTTTCTAGAAATCAAAGGGTTAGAGTTTTTAATACCATGGAACTTTAGATTTCAATACGTTGTGACATGAAGGCCTTTGGTGGAAGTTGGGATTTGTTTGAAAAATTGTAGTAAGAAGAAAGACTCGTAGAGTTGGGCTTTGCTTACAAAGGCTCGAAAAAAACAAACAAACTTATGGGACAATATCGATAATTTTAATCAAATCATTCTGCGACGATTGAAGGCACTTTGAATACGTTACAAGCACGAAGGTGTCAATAAATGTATTTTGTCTTTAGACAGGACGTAGAGAGACACACATGTAGACAATGACACATATGGATACAATGACAACGTAACAGATGTTACAAACAAAACGACAGTGACCTTTCTGAAGAACAATTACATGATTTAGATTTGTGTATTGTCTTATTTTAGGGCAGAATTGATCTTTAGTCTAATGGAATACTGTTTAATGAGCCTTTAAATGGTTGATTCAATTCAACATCAAAATAATTTCACAATCTAAAAACGTAAAATTCTAAATCCTACAATAAAACAAAAAGCCAATATATTATCATTGACTGTCCCTACATGCACACACACACACATACCTAGCATACACTCACATGTCATCTAGTATAAACTGCAAGAAATTTGCAGGTTTCATTTAGCACACATCTTCCTATTATTCAAACAAACTGAATTACAAAATGACTAGTCTCAAAGTAAATATTATGTGAAAGATGGCTTCAATCTGAAAGGTCTGAATGACTTTTGCACTATACATTTTATAAATTATAGACGTCACTTTAGTTACTTCAAAAGAGACAATAATTACGCCCTGGTTCAGGTGTCAGTCAGTCGTGCATGTTAATCAGTGACTTCAACTCTGTATATCAACAGTCTTAAAAAAAAGTCTATTCATATATCATGTTTTTTTTTAATATTGCTTATCCCCCTCAATTCTCAGCGCCCTAAAATTGATTATCATCAAACCACGATGGACGAACTATGATAGGTTTCAATTGTACATCTGACCCGAAAGGAGGTGGACTTTGTGAACTAAAAATATAAGGACAAGAAAGTATCTAAAGTCTTTAAGAAGGACAGTTTAGGTAATCAAAGCAAGAGCTGTATACTTTATTTGTTATTTTTACATCGTCCAGCTCAAGCCTCTGCATATAAAAGATCAATAACAAACCCCATTTGGGCAGCTGCTTGAGAAAAACATTCATAACAAAGCTAAAAAGACTTTCGAAATAAAAAATTCCCCTTTGGATCAGAATTTTGTGATTTTACCATCACTAAAGAGATACAAGACATGGATAGCAAAGACAAACAGGCACAAACACTCTTTTGTCCTTCTAGCAATCAAATCATTAAATACAATTCAACTATCTGATATATCAAACATTTTACATGTAAATTATGAGTGAGTCTGGTGTGAATGTTTATTTTGGTTTTCTACAGTTATAATGTTTGGTTTGGTGTGATGCACAAATTGTAAGTCAATTTTCCTTAGGGATAATAAAGATTATTATTATTAATGTAGAGAAAGGAATGCCATTCCCCCCCTCTCTTTCGGTAAGTTTATAAATTAGTTATATCACCATCCTCCTAAAGAGATATAAAGCAGTCATCACATTAAATTCTTTTTTTTAAAGTACAGTTTTAAAAATCATGCTCATCCAAAAATTTAGCAATACAGACAATTTTTTATCACAAACAAAAATTATAAAAATAATTGCAACTAATTTTTTTTTGGGGGGGGGGGGGGGGGGGGGGGGGATTGATTCTTATATAATAACTGGCTGTGTTTTCTTTAGTGGCTATATTTTATTTTCAAATGTAATTGTATTTTAAGGGTGAATTTGTCTGCTTGATTTTTGTTTACAAACAACTGTGACAGTAAGAGATAATAATACTCTGAGCCTCCTTTTCAATGCACTTTTCTTGAATTAACAAGCATCATCTCTAAGCTAACACTTAAATGTACTTAGCTGTATCAATACTTAGATCAAGATCCTAGTCATTTGTGTACTCATGCACATCATCTTGAATTACAAAATCTGAACAAGACTTCTAGATAATAAAACAGGGCATATTTCTAAACATTATGGTCAGCGATTCTCACATTTTAAAAGAATAAAAGAGGAGTGGTGTGTGTGCGTGTATGTGTCTTATATTTTTATATATTATATAATATACTAGATATGCTTTTTTATTTATTTATATGCTTTGTTCTTGTTTTTGAATGTATTTTTTTCACAAAGCAATAGATGATTATAGTATTATAATGTTTACACAGAGAAGAGTCTCTTTAAACGCCACACAAACTACACGATGATTCATCCACTTATGCCTAGCTTCCTTATGAACATGGCAAATTATATGTGCACAGAACAAAAGAGGTGCTGAATAGTAGTGAATTAAATGTTTACTAGTAAAAGTTATGACTTATTAGTTATGAGCGTTAATGAAACAAAAGAAAACTGAGATTCACATTTTCACATATTTTTTTTTTTTACCTTAGAATCAATGAAATGACATAAACCTGTACCTTCATATATTCAACTGGGTCAATAAAAGTTGTATCAAGAATGCATGCTATTTCAAAGTGCTCATTTATTAGAGATTACTCACCGTCTTGTCAGCTATCCTTTCTCCTTGTATGACATACTCCGGTTTTAGTCTGTAATTCTCTCCGCTCATTACCCCATTGTTATTGCCAGTGTTGCTGTCCAAGGGGGACAACTTGCATAGTCTTACTTTACTGAGCCCACCGCCCCCCATGGGTACCCAGCCGCCAGTGGAATCATCCCTTGTCATAACCTGTGCAGAAACTTGCACGAGGTAGTCCCCACTGAAAAAAAATAAAAATAAAATACATTATTTCAAAATGTATTCCCACTGAAAGAAAAATACATTATTTCAATATGTAGGTAATAATAATAGAATGGGGAAGCATGCAATAACTGACATCTTCATATGTCACCTCTCTGCTTCAAAACAATTTTTCTTATATTATAAATACTACAGAGAGAAAAACTGAATATGGTTTTAAAAAGCATTAGCCTGATTAAAATAATAAAACATTCATGCTTTTGAAACAATTAGACTAAAGTTTGTGAGCTCAACCTTAAACAAGGATAAAAAATGTTGTATGAAAGTTTTAATTTTCAAATTGTATTACGCAATAAAAAGAACTTTTGAAAAATATAAAGTAGTTTTTCATTAGGTTAATAATGAGTTTAATGACTAATTCAGATCAATTTTAACAAAGTAATTAAGGCACAGTTTTATAAATAAACAGTTTTTTTTTGTATATTTAACCAGAAAATTAATATGATAAATGAATTACAGTTTAAAAAAATATGATGCTTAACTAAATTTGGTTATTAAATATTAAGTATGTTTATTTAATTATTATTTATTTTCTTTTTATTGCAATTACTTATTATCCTGATGTGGGTAAATTCTGGATTATCTTTGAATTAATAAATATATGAAATAATATAACAGCTAAGGTGTCGATGTATAGTTAATAAGCAACAAATCAAAATGAAATTATCAAATATAATGTTAATTAAATTGGAAAATAGCTAAATCTATGATCTAGCTATATACAATATGTATCTTTCAATCCCTTGCTCAGCTCATTAGTCATTTATAACTGCAGGCCTTTCTCATATTTAAATTACAAGATAACTAGTCTCAACATTGTGATATATGGCGTCTCAACTTTGTGTTATCTAAGTTGCCTTTTTTTGTCCCTTTTAATCATGCCATTAGTAAATTCTGTTGCTATTTCTTTTTTTTTAGGCTAAGAAAATATGTTTATAGGGACCAAAAGGTTTTGAAGTCTTGTTAAATGAAAAGGCTTTCTTGTAAGCAGGCTACACAAAATGTTATCACTTGTAAAATAATTACAACAACAAACTAAATGGGTGGACAACATTAAGCTCAATTTTGTTTTTCAATAAAATAAATTGTAAATTTAAGCACATTTAGAATCTATATTTTTTTTTAGAAAACAAAACTTTTGAAGGGCCTCTAACTGTTACTTCATTTTTTATCAACCAATGCATATTCATATATATATTTATATTATATACAATACTTCTAATGATGACAGAAGGCAATAAAAATATGAATAGGAATAAAAATTGATTTTGTCATAGTAGATATAATTAAAGGCTGTTGTTCTTTTAATTAAAAACTCAATTTATTTTTGTTGATTATTAATAATAGTAAATTATTATTTTCTTTAATTTGTTACATTAAATACATTTTACTTTCAAGCTTTGTAAAAAATATACATATAAACTTTCCTATCACATTACCACTGGGAGCAACAAAATATATGTTTTCATTATACACCTAAATCTTAAAATTGTTAACAATACCATATATAAACTGTAATATTATTAAATACAATATTGTTTCTTTAAAAAGCCTAGATTATTTGAACTTTGGGGTGCATTTCTATGCAAATGCAAAGCAACTTTAGAAGTGTTCTGAACTTGAACATTGTTTTTATTTGGGCACATATTTATTTATAATACAAATCTTTTGATAATTAATATATAATTATTTTCCATCCATTTTGATTGAGCCCTAAGTTTCAGTGAAAGCATAAAAATATCTTTACCAGGCATTAAATCTGAAGTTATAATAAAAAAAAACTGCAAGGCTTCGTTTGTCAATTTTGGAAATATACATTTATGAAGAAAAGCTCAAACAGATCAAACTCAAGGATAAAAAAAAATGTTGATGTATTATTAAAACCACTAAATATATATAAAGTATATATGTATGATAAAACTAGAGGTATAGATATCTATGTTACAGCCTAGAACTAGGCCTCTAAACAAACTGCACTAGTGATTTAAGAGAAAGACTCTAATCAAATTTATTTATTTGCATTTCATAGTTCCTATTCTTGAAATTCCAAGAAGAGCCTTACCTTAAATCTAAGCTAGTCTAGACCTAAAACATCGAATGGTTAAACATATAAAAGTTTTAAATTCTGATCAGATGTCCGAAGCAAGAGGACTCTATACTATCCTATAGTTTCACTATAGTGGCTAAAGTATCCTAGAATCTAGATCTATTTTTTAATTTTTATGTTTTAAAGAAACCCTGATATTAAATTCTACATTATATATTATTTAAACCAAAAATAAATACATATTAAAACTTAATGTACTAGTCATTACTATATACATCTAGTTCTAGTCTAGATATCTAGAGATTGAACACTTGTGAGTAGTAATACTAATAAAGCTTACATAAAAAATAAATGTATTATATAATCATATTAATGTAATCTTGACTTAACATTATTATTATCATTCTTTTTAGTTTATATTTTATATTTATGTATTAATGCATTGTAACTGTATTAATGCATTGTAACTGTATTATCGAGTGTATTTCACTATTTGTCTGCATTATTCTCAACATTGTTATTATTACTATTGAAATTTATCAGAAGGTGCCTAAAAGTTAAAAGTATTAATCAATATGTTAGATTAAGTAATTTAGTCTAGATAGCTAGATCTAGAATCTAGTTCATAATCTTTAATTTAAATCTAGGCTCTTTAAAGTCTATAGTACTATAGATCGATTTTTCTATTAATATTATTGTTAACGAGCCGAACTAAATGGTTCAAAACTATAATTATACTATAATTAACTATAATATACTAGATCTAGATATAATATACTAGATCTAGATATAATATACTAGTAACTAGATCTAGATCTAATTTAAATTACTATCTTATAACTTATATATGATCTATCTAGATCTAATCAATTAAAAATTGGCGTCGGCAGTTGGCTTTCACGCCTTAAATAAATTTAAAAAAAATAATAGATCTAGCATAAAATCTTCCAGATCAGCTTTAAAAATAAAATACGTTAGAGATCTATTCTAGACTTTCAAAATTTTATCTTTAGTATTGCGGCGACTTTACGCCATCGTTCTTAACACCCTAGCTAGAATCTAGATCTAAAAATGTAGCTTTAAATTGTAAATAGAATCTTAATAGATAGAGACCTAGACTCTATATATTTATAATGATAATACAGTGTGTTAATAAAAACAGCTAGAAAACCTATGCCAAAGTAGATGAGTCTAGACTCTAGATCTAATTCTAAACACTCCCTTAAGTTAAAGGCTTAACCCCTTTCTCTACACAGCACCTTGTTCCCATCACTTTTCATGGAGTTTCCTGTCCTAATTTAGATCTAACAACTACACAGTGAATGGATCTATCACATTTTCAACGAATGAAAGTAAAATTAATCCAAAGCACATAATTCAAATTGAATGACTAATTAAACAAATTCCTGAACATGTAGATTTAGGTTTTGGTAATATCCAACAAGTTACAGTGGCACTTGTGAATGACCACAAGCCTGAATAGTTTTTTTTTTCCTCGCTCTGTGCCGTGACCTTATCATTCACAACAGTTTATGAATGAACAATCGCGGACTAATTTGTATACAGCACATCCCGTGTTGAAATACCAATACAGGCAAGAACTATTTTTAAAAATATATCCACACAGAATACTGTCAGAAAATTGAATGAAAAATCCTGGTATCCCTTTTTTTTAATCCAGTGATGTCCTACGTGTGCAAATGAAAATGCCTTATGTGTTCGGCCCTGTAGATAGTGTTAGAGAATATCTTCGTCCATGTCTGTGAATCTGAGAAAAATCCTGCTGGCAGGAGCGGTCACCTTTGCTATTTTAATCAACGAATACAAACACAAAACACATTCTAATGAAACTTAAACTTTTAATACTTACTTGTCGGTCGACCCTCTTATCATCTTTGTCGGGTCATTTTTACGGAGGGGCCTTTCTAATCGACCACATAAGAATATTACTTATTAGGCTGATATCTAGGCCCTATAGATCCACTTTACCACAAGACAGGAAATGCGAAGCACACACTGGAAGTATACGAAAAAGTAGTCCACTATTCTAATATATTTAAAGAAATGTTAGAGACCTGTTTCTTTTAAATATTTGCATATATTTTTTTTATTTGAAAAAACAACAACTTTAAATAGATATTTTCAATAACTAAATCATAAACTAAAATCTTGCATTCTACTGCGCAGTGATATACGCAGTGCTAAAAACGTTGTCCGAACTCCATTATGCAAATAGCGGCTGTCAACGTGAGACTTAGGCTTAGGTCGGGGATAAGTTGCTAAAAACATCTCTATAAAAGAATAACCAAGTGCAGTTTTATTTCAGCTTTAAGATTAGTAAATAGTTTTACTATTTGCATGGTCAAAATTTGGTGTTCGGAAACAGGGATATACTGGCTCGCCTTACTTCCTTTCAACTAAAGTTTTATGACTAGGTTAGCAACGCGCGAGTGCTGCTAATCCTGCGGGACCAATATTTTTTTTTCTATGCTTTTAAACATGCTCGCGTGTGATTTCGTTTGATTCTTATTGTGTCGCCCCGCCCCTTCCTTACCAACATTCGCTGAGCCGCAAGGCCCCGTCGTGTGTTGTTGTCACTTTAATACCAGTGTAAACAAAAGAAAAGGTCGAGGGGTAATTTTGTGAATGACACAGCATCCTGCTTATTGATTAAAACTGGCCGCGAGTTCATTCATAAACACTTCAGCATTGTCAACACACTACGTGTTCCAATCGTGCGAATGCAGCCTCGACAAACCTTGAAACGCGTGCTCGTGTAGTCTTCTTGGCCCCAAAACATTGATCTATATGCCTAACGGTAAAAACACACCATTCTAGCTACTTAAAGAGCTTTTGTAAGATTATTTGTAGTTGACCTATTAAATGGACCCTAGGCCACGCCACGCACATATAGATGTAGTGTTGTATTTAAAAAAAACATAAACAAATAGGAGGAGTAAGTAGTCGTCTAAGCACTTTGTATGCTGGGGGGGGGGGGAGATACGTTTAATAACATATACTTACGTAGACCCACATATATCATAAACATCATTAATAAAATACTTTAAAAAACAAAAACAAATATTGGGTGGAGGAAAGGTAACTGAGACTGTAATAATCACATAGCTATATTCCCGTCGATATAGCAAGTGGGGAATAAAACTTGGCTTTGATTACTACATGTATGTATTTACAATACATGGGGCCGGCCTTAGGCAACCTATGCGGCCGCAGTGCGCCCAGCACTCATTCTAGGTGTAGGTTATTAAATTAAACCATTATAAATGAAATTATTAAAATCTGAAAGAAATGTCAATTCTTGCTATTATTATTATTATAGCTTTTATATAGCGCTACTTTCATGCTTATAGCATGCTCAGAGCGCTTTGGTCCAATCTCATTTGTGGACCAGTTGGGGGGGGGGGGGGTATCTAGGAGTTGGTTTTCCGTGCCTTTAGGCAACTCTGCCCGAGTCGGGTGTCGAACCTCGAGCCCCCTTCTATGTAGCCAAGTTCAAGCTCAGTTAGCCTCTCGACCACGCTTCCTATTAAGCATGATCTATTTAGCAATCAGAATCGATGCACGTTTGGCTCGTAAAGTAAGGTAAATTTGATCGGGATTTTGTACTTAGTAAAGATTATAAAATGTTTATAAAAATGTAAACACAAATTTATTTTCTTATTTTATTTACAAAACTTAGTTTTCACTTTCTATCCTTATCCCTACCCAGACTGGGCCCCGCGCAATCCGTTTCGCATGGGGCCCCGTAATTGTTAGTGCCAGCCCTGGTAATACATGTGTGTATTTTGAATCTAACAAGATAATTATAAGACACGCAGATTTATCGCCACTGAATCTTTAAAAAGAAAATAAAGAAGATTATATACATATTTATTTTTGTACATAGTCAGAATGTTATTTCTACACTGAGAGTATGATGGTTATTTTGTTGTTTAATATTGTTATTTAGATAGGATTTACATTTATTTTTTGTCATTTAAGCCACAACGAAATAAAAATATAATTTTCTAATTTTAAATTAAAAAAAAACAAAAGAAAACCAATAAATTAAATGAAAAAAAAAAAAGGGGGGGGGGCTACAATTTTCAAAATGAAATAGACACTAAAATTATGGAATAAAAAATGCACCCATTTTTACTGTTTTAGTATAAAAAATGTTCGCTTTGTTTTCTTTCTTCCTATGTGTTTTTTTTTTTTTTTTTCCCTTTTTTTTTTACTTATGTATTTTTACTTTCCAGTGTGGTATAACACCATACCCTGCACTTAAAAGAGTATCAACATTAAATAACGTCAGTCTGTGGCATGTCATGTCAAGTAGCTGATGAATTCAACGAAACATAATTTGAATTAACTAATTATAATATCTTTTCGTTTTCACAATGTTTCTGCCTGTAAGCTACATGAATGGGAATATGAGTTTGTAATTAATCGCTTTTGAAGTAGCTTTCATGCAGTATGTGTTGGTTTTAAAGTATCTTCCATGCAGTATCTTTTGGTTTTACAGTAGCTTTCATGCAGTATGTTTTGGTTTTAAGGTAGTTTTCATGAAGTATGTTTTGGTTTTAAAGTAGCTTCCATGCAGTATGTTTTGGTTTTAGAGTAGTTGTCATGCAGTATGTTTTGGTTTTAGAGCAGTTGTCATGCAGTATGTTTTGGTTTTAAGGTAGCTTTCATGAAGTATGTTTTGGTTTTAAAGTAACGTTTACGAAGTATGTTTTGTTTTTTTAAGTGTTTAAAATTTTTAATGTGTTTAAATCTGTAAGCCTATCTATATTCACGGAGTCCCCGGGATTCCTAGCAGTTCTTCACCTCACTTATCCCTAAGTCTGTTCGACCTTTGGGGGACCACACTTGATCTGTCAACAGTTTTTCTCCATTACTCTCGGTCTTTTGACTAGAAAAATCTTTCAATGATAGGCCCGCCCATTTTTTGATGTTTTCCCATCTCTTTCTCAGTTTTCCTCTTCTTTCTTTTGGTATTGTTCCCTGCAGGAAGATCTTTGCGAGCCATGAGGCCATACAGTTTTAGTTTGCGTTTTGACAGCGGTCAGCAGGTCATAGTCGACCCCAATTGCCTTTGTGATGCTGTTTCGGATTTGTTCATTATTGTAGGTCATTTCTAGGTTCGTCCTAATGCATTTCAATTCCATTGCTAGGATCCTACTCTCTATAACTGCAGTTAGTGTCGGCATTACCAAGTAAGTCATCAGTCTGACTTAAGTCATAGTTTAATGCATTCAACAGAAATCAAGAATTAAAACACTTCAAGTAAAACTATTACCTAGTCATTTATCCTATGTATCAGAATAACTAGTTTGTACACAACACACACTTATACATTGAAATAGTAGGTACTATGACTGTCAGGAACATAGAAACTATTTATTGTAACAACTAACGCAATGATGCTCTGACAAAGGCGGCGACTTAAGCAAGTGACGAAATGGGAGATAACAATTAATTGAAAGTCATATGGGGGGGGGGGGGTCGGAGAAAATAGGAGGGCATTTAGGGGGGGGGGGGGTGAGAGTAGAACGGGAAAGGAAAATCGGAGGAAAACAAGTTTGTGGGTGTGTCGTGGCAAACATTCAGAGACATTCACTCCTTTCTTGTTTAAAACAATAGAATGTTATTTCTTATAAATGCTCATAAATTATAAATTCTCTATGCAAAGCCAGGTACAGTTAACTATTTAACATTGACTTGGAGTCAGTAGATGAAGGGATAAGAGCAGAGGTTCATTTGATAAGCGGACCCATACAAGACCTACACATTTTGCGACCCCTGATTCAGATAAAAATTTTGTCGAAGATAGGCGCAGATAGCAAGGACAAAAAATAAGCTAGTATATAGTAAATACTTGTATACTATAGTTTAGTTTTTTATGTATAAAAAAAAGGGGGCACTAGGGAGAAACAATTTTAGAATCGCTGGCCCGAAAGCGTTTTGTAAAGATTGGAACTACTGTAGTACAAGCAGTTGAAATGTTCCTCTAAATATTTGTCCCTGTGACGAGATGTTAATTAGTTAATATTTGGCTTGTTTATTTAAGTCTAGGAGGATATTTTATTAATTTTATCCCGCTCACATATAAGATTTTGTACAGGCACACCGCAACTAACAGTAAGAACAGACCAATATTATAAGTTTATAAATAAAATAATTTAATAAATGAAAGTTTACGAAAGATAAATGATCAAATAAAATTATAATTAAGAAATGAAGGTGCTACTATCTAACAGAACTGCTCATCATGGATTGGTGAGTGGTTGGAAGAGAAGAGTGTTCCTATGTCTGGCTACTTATTTTCTTAGTTGCTAGCCCGTGGGTCGTCTTCTGGCGGTCGTAGGACTGGCACTCAGAAGGATGATTCATCCGGCTCTGTCTTAGGACGTCGGCTCGGGATAGTCTCTATGCTGTAGGCAAGCTGGCTCTATGGTGAGACGGCTGCCTGTTTAGCAGTAGAGAGGGTTGGTGCTGCAGACTAAGTTGTAGTGGGGTGATCTCTCAGCTGTGATCTCTAGCCCGTAGTGAGCCGTGCTAACTCAACACCAGTTTATCTTCTGCGGCGAAGGTTGCTCTAATCAGTCGGCATTAGGCACTAGCTATTTTGCAGTGGACCGTTTGGGCCTGGTACTGGGCAGATGATACTGGGCAGTATAAGACACTGTGGACACTGGGCAATACTTTAAGGCCAAGGACAGTAGACAATGCCTTCTTGCTAACAGGTATGTAACTGGGGGGTATCTGGTGTGGTCTGCTCCGGTTACAGCTTTCTATGGAGATCTGGTAGTTGTAGCAATCGGGTGTAGCAACCAGGCTGGGGATAAGACAGACAATTAGGAACCTCCTAAAGGCATTGAGCAGGGATTCCCAAATGCCTTGCAATCATTCAGATGCAGGCATTGGCATTAATCCCAATAAGGCATTCAAGACAATCATGTATAAAATCTTGAAGTACGCATATAACTCAATAACAAAAGGATATAAGTAAGATAACCACAATAAATGTGCCATCGTACAATGTAGGATGATACTAGTCAAGATTCATCCATTAAATTTGATTACGACGATAAGTAATCAGTTACAGTAAAATGGGTAATGAGCATATTATATGCTAAAGGATAAGATGAAAATAAATATTAGGGTTACGGCTACAGTTATAAGGGTTTGATATAGTTAATCAAAATTAAACTCATCCAAGGAACTATAAGTTCACAAGTGTGTGAGACATAATAATATGTATGAGGGATATAATAGAAAAATGAAATAATTAATTTCACATGGGCTCTGAAAGGTTATTGTTTACATCAATCACTAAGATACAGGAATGGATGAAACATGACAAATCAAATATAATAACTATGGTTTCAAAGGTAGACAACCATAGCGGCATTAATAGCGGGAGAAATAGGTGTGAAAAGTTATTAAACCGCTGCGTGTAGCGCTGGTGCCGCGACTATTGTGTGCTGGTCACCTGTCCAGCGGTCAAAAATTAAAAGTTTGTCCTAGAGAAACTAGTTAATGCTTTATGTTGAGATTCGTTCCGTGAGAAACAGTGCGAGGGGAGATAAGTCCTAAAAGAAATTAGTTATGGGTGGACAAGATAATAATTGTTTAAGTTGAAAATTAAAGTTTCCCACGATTTGCTGGTAAAAAACTCAAATGAACTTCTGCGTGCAAGTTTCGTATCGTCACAGTCCCCATGACGGGAACTGAACAAATGTTTTCCCTGGGCGCTTTTACTCTCCAATTACGCCATTCAGAATGATATTTGATCTTTTATCTTTAGTAAACAATCAACAGAACATTATTTATTAGTTTAAAGAATAGCCATATCTTTCTATCTCCTGATTGACGATACCATCGTTGATTTGACCCCATAAAATAAACTTATTTTTGGGTTCATAAATTTTAATTGGTTTTATATAAAAAAAAGGCATACATATATCTATACTAATGATTACATTGTCCGATGAAAAGAAAAATGTTATTGAAGTTTAACCCTAACAGGCTAGCGAAATGCAAATAGGAAAAATGAATAGTTCCTTCTAAACGCGGAAAATAATTACCTAGTTAAATTCGAATGAAAATACAATAGTCACTTATTTAAAAAAAATAATGACACATGAAATTTGTTTAATTTAAAACATTATATTTTCTTTGCCCCCTTTTTGTGTGTGTATATATAATGTATACTTTTGGACAAAGCTTATATGAACTCTGTCTGTTAACACGTTTGTATCAGTTATTTCTTCCACACCAGATCTCGGATCATGTTGAAAGTTTTGAGCGTGGGAATACCCGCTGAAGCTGTGTGACGTAGTGTGTAAAAAAACAACTTTTTTCCCTATCTGACGTCATTCGGAAAAATTTCATTAATAAAAAGACGTAAGCAGTTAGCATAAGCTGTCACATTTCTAGGAACATAGTTAGATGACGAGGAGTGCTGGATACCAGGTTCTTTGAAAACATTGAGTATACAAGCTTTTCTTGAAGAAAGTTGTCAAAAAAAAACAAAAAAAACCAGTATCTTTTTATGAGTGCGTTTTTTTTTTTTCATTTTATATGATGGGCTGAATTAGTTTGGTGCATACTTTCTGTCAACTAATGCCGGACAGTTCATACTTTAGGCCTATGCCGACCGAATGGAGGTAGGATGTGACATAGAAAAAGAGAACATATACGTTTTTTTGCAGGCGTCTGTTAACCCATTACATGGGTAAAAAAAAAAAAGTAAAGTGTAAATCAGTGGCGTCACTATGGGGGGGGGGGGTGCGGTCCGTACCAGGTGACACTCATATGGTGGTGACACCCAAGTGGGACAAAACATATCTTGGCAAAAGCAGACACAAAAAAAAAAAAACTCCAAGTATGTACCTAAACATGCCTGGACACATCTACTATATTAATCTAGATGTATAATTTTGTTATTGTATTTGTTAATATGGTACAAAACGTTCACTACGTGCTGGGTGATGTTCTTTTTTTAAAAAATCGTGTTTTTTTTCCATTGTAGTTATTTAATATTTTAGTATTAAACATGTCAAAACGACATTATTGCCAAATTTTAAGAAATGAAATGATCAGTGAATGGGACGTGGCTTCTTCTTCCAAGTAAAACCTTTCTACCTTAGCAACACGATCGATTCAAAAGGTTGTTTTAAAGAAAACATTGTAATATCTCTTTACCAAGGCAATTCTATAACCTACCTCCTTTTTTTACGACAGAACGGACTAATTTTTCTCAACTTAGGTATTATCTTGCTATTGACGTTTTTTGCATGAACAGGCCCATCACAACACGAGGGTGATGATAGTCCTACAAACCCATGACGTGTATGAACCACTGCAGCTTTTCTCAAGTTGTGGGGGACAGCTCATGGCTAGGCCTACAAACCCATTACGTGCGTGAACCACTGTAGCTTTTCTCAAGCTGTGGGGGACAGCCCATGGCTAGGGGTGCGAGGTTCTCTCGCGGGAGGGGGGCGCGACGTACTGACCATTTAGGAAGGAGCAAAGGATAAAATTAATTTTTTACATTTTCATTGTCGTTATCAAAGTTTGAATATTAACCAGTAAAATAAAATTATTATCAATGTTAAAAAAAAAGTTATAATATTTTCAGTTAAAGACTTCGTATCATCTTCTATTAAAGACCTTATAAAATGTCTAATGTTTTCTCATAAGGCGTTAGCAACAATATTGATTCAAAACTTTTTGAAGAAGACATTTCAAAACTCCTATGCCTACATGATTCATATCGAATAGTCAGAATGGTCAAAGTGCTCTCAAGTGTTTAACATCTTTTAGTTGACTACCTTTGTGTGACAAAAATTAAAAAGTTTGCGGCAAGGTTTAACATGAAGATATCTTAACTTGTCTTAAGACATACGTGCGCTACATGTACGTCAAATATCCCTCGCATTTTAGTATTGGCCGATTCTGCCTTCTTCTTTATAAGACTTAATTAGAGCGATTTTTAGCGGCCCCCGAAAGGGGAAAAGACGCTATTAGTTTTGTGCGAAATGTCTGTCCGTCCGTTTCGTTTAGATCTCGTAAACTAGAAAAGATATTGAAAATCCGACATCACAATATTTTAGACCATTCAAAGTTCTGATGCAACGGCAACTTTTTTTTTTCTGAAAGCGAAAAATCTAATTTTTAAAATCAGTTATGCAAGCAGTTTTTTAAAGAGAAAAGGCTAATTAGTATGCATTATAAGTAAGACCTAAATTAAAACGAATACTAATCTTGTAAACTTCATTTTCGTTTACAACTTTGTACATGCGGAGATACATTTTGTATTGTTTTTTTTTTGAGCATTCGAATAAGAGATTAAGCCTTTTCAAAACAATTAGGTCAATTATTAGACATCAGTTAGGCCAGGAGAGGCGCGGGTAGCTGAGCGGTAACGCGCTTGGCTTCCGAACCGGGTTCGAAGACTGGGAATTTCAACAATTTTGAATCTTTGGGCGCCTCTGAGTCCAACCAGCTCTAATGGGTACCTGACATTGGTTGGGGCAAAGTAAAGGCGGTTGGTAGTTGTGCTGGCTACATGACACCCTCGTTAACCGTAGGCCAAAAAACAGATGAACTTAACATCATCTGCCCTATAGACAACAAGTTCTGAAAGGGGAACCAGTTAGTCCAGGTTTACATCTAACTTTGCTTTTGCTTGCACCTATCCTTTGATCTGCTGGACCGTTGGGGTACTACACAAGATCAGTACCTTCTTTCTCCATTCTTGTCTCTCATTTGTCTTTGATATAATTTCATTTGGATGTTCTTTCTGAAAATATTGAAGCCTGCCTGGGTGGACCACTTCGGGGGCAGATTTTGAGTTTGTGTTTCCACACAAGCTGTCTTGTAACCTTGTTTTTACTAGGATAAATATAGTGCTCTCAGATTCCAAGAAAATACTTCATTATCGGAACGTCCCACTCAGTTAAACTTGAACATTGACATAAGCTCTTCTTACTAAGGGAAGAAAAATACGTTAAAGACGCCAGAAAAGGAATTTATGAAGCTCAGAACGCAGAAAAACGCTTGGTAGAGCTGACGACCTTTCCCCAGACTACATTGTTGGATGGAGAAAGAACATGATGCCTCTCTAATACTATCTCGTAAAATATCTTGTCGGTTATACAAAACGCTTACATTATTGTCACGTACACAGTATCTATATATAGCTCGTCAGCGACCTCGGGAAATTCCATCACGCGGAGGGCTATGTGTCAGAATAAATGTGATCGGTTTTGAAATATTAATTTTTGTACATTGAGCTGCATTTATTGGTTGGCATTGCAACGAGGTGCGTTAGACACGTGACAACGCTATACCCGGGGAAAAGTTCTAGATTTTTAGTCAGTCTTGTATGGAACGTGTTAGTGAGAACATGTACTAGAGTTTTGTATTAGAACTCAATTATATTATTGTGTAGATGTGTTATTTTATTCAAGTACATTTAACCATTGTAATTATTTGTGAATAGTTTTTTCAAGTTCTGAATTAAAGTAATTGTTTTAGACGAAGAGAAGTTTCTTCATTGAATATAGTAACATACTTAGATCGACTTAGCGATTAGCAACTTCTAGATGATCTTATTATCAACTGGCAACATTCTGAATGATCGTATTATCAACTAGATCTAGCTACTTCTATACGATCATCTTATTAAAAGACGATTTCAAGATCCTCGGCAATCACGTTCATTGATGGTGTGATATAGATCAAGATAATCTTCAACGTGACATCTATCATAGCATATTCATAGATCTTGACATCTGACATCCACAATTGATGATTGTGACAATTATCTACAAAGCAATTTTTCTAAAAAAAAAAAAAAAAAAAAAAGACAACGTCTAGCTGGGTGCCAACGGTACAAGTTTGAGAAACGCTGCTTCTCTGTCTGAGATGAAGTTGGATGTCTCTCACATTTCAGATACGGCCAGTTCCAGCCTTTCTAACTTCAACTTTATGTGACATGCAATCTTATTACAAGGAGAAATAGTACAAGCTCAATTTAAGGAGAATGAGTTTCCAAAGCTTAGAAATGCTGAAAAGCGCTTGTTGCCAGGGCTCCGTCAAGGACTCCGCAATTGAGAAATTTAAGCGCCCCCCCCCCCCCCCCCCCCAAGACCATTCAATGACTAACTGGGCGGTAAACGTACATTTTCTGGTTGGGGGTTGAAGTTCGAACAACACAGTTAAATGTTAGACCGTCTCTGTCTAAAAGTCTAAGAAATGAAACATGTTTATGTGATGTTAAGTCTGTTTCTGATTTTAATAAACTGACATTATAAAATATACAATAACTATTGTATACATGTCATAAACAATGGGATTCTATAAAAGAATTTTACATTTGTGCAACAATCAATGAAAGTAGGTCATCAGCTCACTGTAGGCCTACTGGTTCAACAAAAAGAACAAAGTAACGATAATGTTTATTGGGAAATATTTGGAGAAAGGTGATTGGGTGGGGGTAACACCCTGAGTTAACCGCACCGCGTAACACCGACCCTTGTGACGCCACTGGTGTAAATCTCTAGTATATAAGAAGCAACTTGGTCTAGATCTGGACAAGTCTTATCTTATCTTATTATATAGATTACAGACGTTACTTTAAAAGAGAAGATAATTATGTCCTACGCATTTCATATGTCATTCTAGTCATGCATGTTCATCAGTGACTTAAACTCTCCTAGGTTTTTGGTTTCCCTGGCGGATTCAGTCAAACCATTCCATTCTCTAATGGCACTAGGGAAAAAGGAGCACTTGTATGAATTTGTCCTAGCATATTGTATAAGAAATATTCCTCTATCATTTGTGTCTTTCTGAGTATTTTATTAGGTTTTGTTTTTCTATTTTTAAATTAAGGTTGCGTTTTGTTTATTAATGCTACTTAACTTTTTATTCTTCTGTCCTGAAGTGTCTCTATATTTATTGATTTTACTAAATGTGTAATGTGTTACTCTGGATTAGGATTCCAGCATACCCAAATTATTTCAGTTTGGTTTTAATGTTTAATAGCATGTATTTTTATATTTACAATTCTCCTGTTGGAGAAACGTGAAGCACAAGGCAATGTAGGGCCTTATAATTGAAGTCTTGAATGGCATCTTTAAAAAAAAAATATATTGAAAAACAAATGTAGAATAGGGTCTATTAGCCTGCGTAAAGGCATTTCTATAGAGGTCTTAACATTAAATTGGAAAGATCTGTTTTAGCAAACACGTACTCTAAATCCCCACCAGTCCAGTCCTCTCCCCCCCCCCCCCCCTTTCTTTGCCCGTTCGTGAGTGAAATATTTACACACAACAGACTCACAAGGACTCGCGTGTTGGATGAGGGCTGTGATGTCACTTACACGGCTGATGTGCCAGACACTGGATGGAGGAGACATTTGGTGGTGATGTGTAGGCTGAGGTGTAGCCTCTTCCACTCAGGTTTTAGAAAAATACCCAACTTTTAGCTGTTTTTGCACAGAAAAATACCCAGATTCTTTTTTGCTGACTCTAATCGTTAGTATATTTAATTTTTAAAAGTTGTTTTAGTTTCATTGAAATCAATTTCAAAATAAATATTGTCGATTAATAATTCAACATTTAATTAATCTAAATTAAAGTGTTTTTTTCTAGAGCGAATTTTGAAAAATAAATCAAGTGCTAGTGGAAAATATCCAGCAATGGGATCGCCGGGAGAAGCAGGCAGAATTGATTGTATTCAATCTTCGCAGCCTAACAATGTCCGTGCGGAAGAAAAAAAAACAGAAGGGGGATGGGGGGAATGTGGCAGGGTGTGTGTGGGAGGTGGTAGCGCAAGATTCATTGATTGGAGCATTCAAGGCCTGGTGGTCTTATTGATTTGCTAACCATCCCCTCTTACTACGGGACGTATGAAATGGTTCCCTGCAAGAATGTGCTCTTATTCTCAAGTGTTCTAGGGCTAAAGTTCCCTTAATATTCCTATGACTAAAGTTCCTCAATGTTTCAGTTGTCTTAAGCCAGACTCGATCGCATCATTTTTTTTTCTCCGTGGACGCGACCAGAAAAAAAAAACGTTAGAAAAACAACAACTCGTTTTATGTAAATTTGTTAAACCATGTCCTAGCAGCTGAATGGAAAAGGGGAGGGAAAAAGAAAGCGGAAAAAGTAGGGGGGGGGGGGTTCAGCGCTAAAATTAATTTTGCACATTTTAACAAATGCCTGAAGATGAATATGTGTATGTAGAAAGTCATGTTTCCAAAGGGTCGTCTCTGGTTTAAAAAACAACAACAAAGCAATATATAAAAATAATATTTAAAAAGAGGCCTATCCTAGGGGAAAAACAGCCATATTTACAGCCATATATCTCAACGCTGTAGAATTTATTACATTTTTTGTGACACAAACAAACAATTAATTACTACTAATGAATTACTTAATTGATTAATTAGTTTTTATGATTCATTTTTTTTTTTTTAGGTACAACGAATAATTGTATAAAGTTTAAACTTGATCCGAGAATTGGCAAGTGGAAGAGATAACACTAAAACTAGAACAAAAATAATTTTAAAAATAATAACAAAGCTTATATTAAATGTAGCTGTATTAATTAGTTTGGATCAGTCATGTATTCGAACTGGAGGGCTTTAAGCCTTCTCAAGCAGGTACGCTGGCCACTGTGCCAGGAAAGTGCTTATGAAAATAGTGGGTTTTATAGTTATTGTTGTTAGTTTCAACCTTTTCTCTCTACAAAGTGTAAATTGGACTAATTCAACTTATACCACTTATCAGTCAAGTACAATTTATTTCCTTCGTTCGAGATACCAAACACAATGATTTATTACCAATAGATTTGGTTATTTTTTTTATTCCTGCTCGTTTTGTGTGAGATACTTAGTTAGTATTATTAGTTTGTATAGAGACGCACCATAGTTGACTTAAGTGACGTCATGACTTAGTTGGGTTAGAGACTTCCTATGTACATAAAGTCAGTTGGGTTAGAGACTTCCTATGTACATAAAGTCAGTTGGGTTAGAGACTTCCTATGTACATAAAGTCAGTTGGGTTAGAGACTTCCTATGTACATAAAGTCAGTTGGTTTAGAGACTTCCTATGTACATAAAGTCAGTTGGGTTAGAGACTTCCTATGTACATAAAGTCAGTTGGTATAAGAATTTCTTAGCGAAAACGTGTTTTATAGACAGAGACTCGACTGTGGCTTTTTTCAGTATTAAAGCATCATCTTTGTTATACAACGGTTTGGACTTAGTCTTTTCTACTTGTTAATCTGTGTAGGTGTTGTTCTTGTTAGTTAGTTGAATACACCCGTACAGGAAACTCAGACATCTCAAGAGTAATCTGTCCAAGTCAGACAGGCATCAAAGGCATCAACAACTACAAGACAAGGCCTATCGCATTTGTCAGGTAAAAGAAATAATTGTGCAAAATTTCAGTTTGCTCCGAGATTGGTTGGAGAAATAACGTGTACAAACTTTTTACCATGCAGACAGACAGATGTAGTTTGTTAAAAGGGGATAAGATAGTATATAATTGGAGGGCCATATCTTATATTGACTATATCAAACTATAAACATGCTGATGCACTTTCCTTTCCTAGAAAACATATTTGGAGGCTGCCAGTGTAATAGATGTAGGCTTACACGAAAGCAATAAAGCTATAATAATAAAACCTAGCCATTGTCTGACCCATTTTACTCTGTCCTAAATGTCTTATATGGGAATGCTAGTGTTTATGTCGGTCAGGGATGAATGTGTGAATGTATAATCTATTTTTACTTATATGTCACTTGGAATGTATGCTCGAATGACCGGAAGTGTGTTCGTTTTTTAGACAAGGACAGAGGCCAGTGTGTGATACAAGCTATTAAGAATAATAAAGCTCTGTGTTAGTCTTGTCCGAGTTTTTTTTTAGTGCTTTCTTCTAACAGCTGAATACAGGGACACCTAGACTTAGAAACTTTCTCTAGAGCTAAATTTAATAGAAAGCTGTAACAATGTATACAAAATTAAACGCTAAAACGTCCGTCGCCAAAAACGGCAGCGCCGAAACGAAAAACGTCATGCTTAGGACATTTACTAATCGCTCAGAGCAGATTCTCTCTCTCCCTTTCTCTGTCTCAGACTTTCTTGAAACACAAATACATACAATATATACACCCATACATTTTGCAAAGGTTATTTTAGATTTGATAAACAAGCCTTCTAAAAAAAAAATGTCTTTAGTGCATGGACATTTTTACACCGCACAGGAGAATAGTGAATGGGGTGGGGGCAGAACAACGGACGTCGATGTTTTCATCTAAAAAAAAAGTATCTCTATTCAACATCTAAATGGCTCTAGTCCTGAAACCATTATGGCCACCATAAAGACACCCGCCCCACCTCCGGCTCATCACTTTTAATCTTTAGCAACGTATTTGTTTTTATGACTCTTAACTCCCCCCCCCCCTCCCACCTTTTTTTGGTCACACAATAACATAGCCAATTATTTTACAGTGTCTGTGAGAATCCCTCTCTTCCCCCCCCCCCCCCCCACCCACACACGCTTCTCTCTCTCTTTTTTTTTTTTGCTTTCTGCATTAATTTAGTAGTTCATTAAGGTTAGTGGTGTCATTAAGTAGGCCTATCAGTAAGTGGTGTTCATTAAGTTAGTGGTATACATTAATTTAGTGGTTTCTATTTAGTTAGTGGTGTCCATTATGACAGTGATGTATATTTAGTTAGTGGTGTCCATTAAGTTAGTGGTGTCCATTAAGTATCAATAAGTGGTGTCCATTAAGTTAGTGGTATCCATTAAGTATCATTAAGTGGTGTCCATTAAGTAAGTAGTATCCATCAAGTTAGTGGTGTCTATTAAGTATCAATAAGTGGTGTCCATTAAGTTAGTACTATCCATCAAGTCAGTGGTTTCCATTGAATGGAAACTCCGATGGATTTGACAATTTTTGATATAGGCCCTAACATGTGTTTTGATTTACAGAAAATGAACATATTATTATTTTTTTATTTGCAATAATAGCTTAGTAATTAAGACTAAGACTGCTTTATTGATCCTTATGGAAATGTGTTGTGATTACAAGGACTCTTTTCTCATATACAGACAACACAACAGAAACATACACATAAATAGAACAGACACAACAAAAAGCGCTCATTCAGCGACCATACACAGGCATCTTGGTCCTTTTCATGTTTCCTGATCGAAGGGTGGCGTTGATAAAGTCTGACCGAGCGAGGTACGAACGAATTTTGTACCGCTTTGTTCTTGTCTTGATAGACAGTAGTCGCCCACTTCGTGACGTCTTGGCGTAGTTATGATGGCGCGGGTGGCTGTTGTCTTCCAAGATTTTTGCGATTTTTCTTAGACATTTCTGTTCAAAACGTTCCTTTAAATATTGATTCATTGACGTCACACAAACCTATTAATGTAATCTATTGACTTACTGTATAACGGAAAACCATATTTAAAATGTACATTCTCGCAAAAGAAATATATCTTCTATGCAGTTAGATCTAAATCTTGTACGAAAAGAAACAAATGGGTGTTAAAAGTAGATTTACATGCTTGACTAACCACGCAGTGTGTATTTTCTAGCCTGACCATTCAACACATAACAAACACTATCGCTTGGTTGTCTGTTTTGTTTGTTTTACATGTTTCGGATGTTCCTTCGGAGTTGAAGATAATTACTTCCTAGTACAAACCTCCCGCAGGACGACGGGGGATGGGAGCGGGCAGGGTTTGAACCCGGGACCATCGATCAATCTAAAGGACAGTCCAGCGCGCAAACCGCACGACCAGGCAGGTAGTCTTGTCATGACCGACAACACGTAGTCTAGACTAGCCTTACACTGACCAGTTTGTTAGAATCAGTCAGACACACAGTCTATTTACTTTTTGGGACAGGGAGAGACTTAGATGAAAATGTTACTTTTTTTCTCGAGTTGGTTATCTATCTATCTATCTATCTATCTATCTATCTATCTATCTATCTATCTATCTATCTATCTATCTATCTATCTATCTATCTATCTATCTATCTATCTATCTATCACTAAGTCTAACAGCTACTGTAAGAATGAAGTGATACAATTGGTTAAATCTTGTTTTCCTTTCAGTATTAATTATAATAATAATAATAATAATAATAATAATAATAATAATAATAAAGTAGATAAAGTAAATAAATCAACGCACGTTCATTTTAAGGAGAATTAGAACGGGCCCGATGAGTAAGGAATAAATTACACAGGCGATAGAGTCTAAATAAATTATTATTCACCAATGAGTCGAATGTTTACTGAAGGTAATACACGACCTCATGACCAAACACAAGAGGTCGGTCTACTCCCTGACTCGCACCCCACACAATGGAGAGGTGCTGTTGGTGGTAGAACAAGAGGAGCCAAAAGGATCAAATGGACGAGAGAAATGAAAATAGAAATAATCAAATCGTTCTTCCGTGTAAACAATTGTGATGATAAATTTCTCCCAGGTTATAGGCAAAAACTCTTCCAGGAATTCAACAAAGTATATCCAAATCTGAGCCTTACGGAGCAGAATGTTGTAGACAGACGGTCTGTAATAATTAAAAAATGCTATCTAAAATAACAATATACCCCATTGTCATATCAACCGAGGGAATGATAATAACTGACCTCACAGATACCTTCAAGGCCCTTGGCATTCCTAGGACATTCTCGTTGCCTGTCAGAGGGCGGTACTTCTGCAGACCTGCATCAACAGAAAATTCCTCGGTGGAAACTGATAAAGGGACTACGATGAATTTTGTTTCCTCTTTAACGAAACTCGACCCTGGCTTCGCCAGAGAATGAATACTCGCTCTTTTATAATAATAATAATAATAATAATAATAATAATAATAATAATAATAATCATTATTGTCCGTATGGAAATTTGTCTTACAATTTGTTGAGGGAAGTGACGTTTGCCTTAGCTAAAAACAAAATCTTAAAGAACCCAGTTTTTTTTTTTTTGAGATGTCAAAAATTTACTGACTAATTTATTAAATAGAAATGTTTCTAAGTATTTAAATACAAAATGGTAAAATGTTTACTATTACAACTTTTTATTAAGAATTAAAATATGTCAATAACTTAAATTTGAAAAACCATCGGAGTTTCCCATTAAGTTAGAGGTGTCCAATAAGACTCTGGTGTCTATTAAGTATTAATAAGTGGTGTCCAACCATTTTCGGCCATTTAATTGTCCAGCACACGTGTCACTGGCGTAGGCTACCAGGGCCGGAAAGTACCGCGTGAGGGCGATATATATGTCCCGCGTGCCGCAGCTTAGAAACTTTTGATCTAAGACAAGACTATTGCGCCGTAGTAATCCATCATCTAGCTTCACCCCCCCCCCCCTTTTTTTCATAATTTCCAACTCGTACACCACAACTACAAAACAGATAAACTGATCTTGATAACCAATCAGTTTAGGACACTCGAACACACACACACACACTCCAGCCTCCAGCGTTTGCTCCCCCCCCCCCCGACGACAGCGTTGAAATCTTTTGTCGAAGATGTCAAAATGAGATTGAAAAGAAAAAGCTAACGAATAGATCCTCTTACATGTATTATTTTATTGTTCTACTGTTAGAAAGAGGGAAGAGAAAGAGAGAGAGAGAAAGAGAGAGAGAGAGAAAGAAAGAGAGAGAAAGAGAGGGAGAGAAAGAGAGAGAGAAAAAAAAGAGAGAAAGAGAGAGAGAGAGAAAGAGAAGGGAAGAGATAGAAAGAGAGAAAGCTTAGACATGCACGGGTTTCCATTGACTTTTACAACGCTTCCTATCAGCACTAGATTTCTATCTAGAAAATCCTCACCACTTGAAGATACTCCCAAGGTGACCCAAACTATGGAGCTGCCGTCATTCTCCCCACACCCCCTTTTTTTTTCTTTTCCTACCCCCCACCTTTGCCATAAACACAGCAGACGACGAGCCCATACTCACCTAGACTCTCGCCTGGATACCCACTGAGGGCATTTCAGTACAGTGCTCGCGTTGACACGGTGGGGCAGATATATCAATCCGCCCATCAATAATTCAACCACCGGGACTAACATTTCAAAGCAACGTCAGCACTGGACACACCTAACATCAATAAAATATCAATACCGCACTGAGGCTCAACACCACCTCCTCCCCCACCCCCCACAATTTTTTTCTTTTGCCATAGCAGTACAGCATTAACTATTCAGAAACTGTTTGGTCGCGCCCTAGAGATCCGCAAAACGTGAGTTCAAATCCTAATTGGTCTGCTCTTATAGCATGCTCACAATTTGAAAACGTCTTGCGCCCTTAAATAGGGACGTCAGTCTTTCTCACAGATCTGTTTAGGCTACAATCAAATAAAAAATGCCAATTATTGCTAAATCAGTAGAGAGTGAGCCAAGATTTTCCAATTACTTCAAACAGCAGACAGGAGCAGAACAGCAATGTGGGTATTCGGGCGAATGCCCGTTGAGCCGGAACCTACATACAGACCAGTGGGGGCGGCTGCCTAATGGACTTCCTGTACTTACACTGCTTTGAACGTGTTACTTGTGAATAGAGTTTCTGTACGTGTGTACAGAAACTAGCGAGAAACATCATGACACAAGAAGACTTAGAGGATTTCCTATTGATGGCTGTTGATAAAGATGCTCTAGAAGGAATTGACTTGAACACAATCATAAACGATGAAGCATCAAGTACAAACTACTGTATTTGGAATGTAAACTTATAAAACATATATTTAATTTGCTACTTTAATAATATCCTACATTCTTGCTGAAATGAAATACAAAAGCTGTAGACTAGCTCCAATCAAATGTACTAGATTTGTTTAAGTCTCTAAATGAGAACGCAATTGTACACGACCATTTTCTGCTCAGGCATGTTGCTCTACATTTTTTTACTTCATTGTTGAGTACACTGGTTTCATCCAGATTGGCCTATAGATTTTACACAGTCCTCTAGAATCTAAATGTAGATGATTATGGAGTTATTTTCATTCTACTGTGATTCTTTTAATTCCAGTCATTTTGGAAAGAATTCTCTTCTTCTAGCCTTTATCGCTTGATTGAAGATCGTTAGGGATACATTTTGAAAAGTTATAGAAATTCTGCAGACATTGACTTTTACTATATCTAGATACTTGCTATGCATCTTTTAATTTTTCTCACCTACCTTGGTTTCTGAGCCACTGTAATAACAGAGAAAAAAAACGCGCAAGTCCACCTTTAAAAATAAGGATTGTCAATTCGAGACTGTGCACTCAAACTGAAAACATTAAAGACATTCTCAACTTCTAGTCAGGAGGACATCGCTGAAGTCATTATTACCTTTGCCGAAAACATGTGCTCAGATCTGGGGATAAAGGCAGAACCCCAAAGGCGTAGTAGCCACAAGAAAAAGATTCAGGGCAAAAAATGTGAAGATTCTTTTTTTCTAACACACAAAAAAAGCTACAGAGGGAAATGCATTCTTCCTTGGACCACATTGTTTAGATCACTTGATTAGGCAACGTCTTGAGTTAGCAGATATATTTGATTCTGTTTTGTCGCCTTCCAAACTATTGAATCTTTAGATCGATATCAATCTCGATAATGTTCTAAGCGGACGTTGAAAAAAAAACAACAACAAATTTCATCTGGAGCGAAAGAAGCTTCAACATTTGGTCGCAGTTTCCAAAGTAGTCTCTGAACTTCTAAAACAAGGTTAGGTTGGTCTTTTTAGTTGTATAAAAAAATATCATTTTGATTTGCTTATTTCTGACATATGCAGTAAGTAAGGCTACAAGCGAGATAGGTATTTCCAAACTATTGCAAAATCAAAGCTTATAATTACCGGCAATATAAGAAAAAAAACTTGATACTCACCATATGGCAATAGTTGTTTTTTTTTAGTGAACATGAGCTGGTAGACAAAATTGATTTCGATTAAATTATTTTTAGTTTTGCTAGCGATTAAGCACGAAAAATTTACTTTCTTACAATAATTTTAATTGAATAAGCAAAACTTTAACAATTAATTATCTATTTTTTTTAAATAAAAAAAGGTATGTTTGTTTTTCGTTTTCATTGATGGCATCAAAAGGAGCTGCCGCACTAGGCATCATATTTCCTAGCTACGCCACTGTTATATATATATATATATATATATATATATATATATATATATATATATATATATATATATATTGCTTTTATTTTTGTGACGGTACGCATTGGTACGGCATACCGGCACCTTTTTCATTGTAGAGAATTTTTTTTTCTCTTGTATTTTAACGTTTATTATTAATTTATTAGTAGTTAAAAGTCCATCACTGAATACCGGCACCTATTTTTTTTTAATAAAGCACTGTATAATTAATTTGTCATAGACGTAATAGGCACCATAGTTTAGATAAACATGACAATAAAACCTAGACAAACATAACAAGTTGACAAACTGACAACCTTTTATTTCCCAAGTAAAAATATGTCTAAACCAAGACTTGAGCTTGATGTTTATTAAATCAATGGACCTTATTCACCAATCGTAAACAAACAACATTAAGTCACGTGATAATATTGATAAAACAACGAAATAAACTGTCAGGTGATAGCCACTGTGTATTAAAATTAGGTTGTAATTTGTTTACAAGAAATAGAGAATAGAAAAATCTATCTATCCATCTATCTATCTATCTATGTATCTATCTATCTATCTATCTCCTATCTATATTGAAATTATAAGTATTAAAAACAAAGCATTAACAATGGCGCTCCGAAGATGTGATAATGCAAGCAAAAACACACCCACTAGCCACTACACCAATCAACATTTTTCTGTAGCCACTAAGTCTGCATTTTTTTTTAACTCTATAATTCATTTCGTTAAATTTGGCCTAAATTAGAAGCCCGTCCTCTCCCCCCCCCCCCCCCCCAATCCAGAGCAGTCATTTCCTCGCTGAGAGACCACTGTATAAAGGTGTTGTGGAGTCAGGATTGTGCAAGCTGATCTGTTCAATGCCAGATCTATAGACTTGTTTTTAATCGATCGGATCGTTCCGCGTGTCTGGACACGGCGGCGGACAGCCAGCATCGATGCGACTTGCTTGGATTTGATAGAGAAAAAAAAAAAAAAAAAAAGACAACAAAAATCCGAGGAGGTCCTTGGCAGCGTCTTTTGGTTGATCGTCGCGAGCTTTCTACCACACCCACTTCCGTGGTTAGTCCCCACCCCTTTTTGTCTGACGCCATATGCTCTTCGAACGGTGCCGCTTCGTGACAGGATGAGGGGCAATAATTTTTTTTAGTCAAACATTAGGGCTAAGCCTTAACTTGAAGTGTCGGATTTAGAGTGAAAACAAATGTTTATTATTTATTTATTTTTAGCTCTGCTTATGTTTATGTTAAATAATAGTTGAAGTAGTTTTAAAGCCAGAGAGGCAAGTGCACTACACGTCGTGGCCACTGAGCATGATGATTGAATGATCGTATCATTAAAGTACAATCTTTCTAAGGTTCAACATGATGGGATCTATGAATTAACTTCGAAATAGAGACTAAATAAAAGTATTCAACAATATTAAACATCTATTTTAAATAATTATGAGTAATAATTTGTTTGAGAGTGCAGGGCATGCCTTAGATAATTGGAGGCTCTATGCTAAGTACATTTGGCGGCCGCAAGCAAAATAAAAAAAATACTTTAAAAAACATAAAAAAAAAAAAAAACAAAGTTTATTTTAATGTGTATCAATTAGTTTGGATCAGTCGTACAATTAAATTTGTAATAGATCTAGATAAACAATAATAAATCTGTGCCATTAGAAATATTTTTTTTACCAATTGTTTTTGTTTAGCGCAATTTCATGCTTTTAGCATTGCCAATACGCTACGACCCTATCACTTTTATGGACCTGTTGGAAAGGGAGGGGGGAGAGAACGGGGTATTTGGGTAATCGCTTTTTAAATGTATTTGAAAAAAATAGGGAACGACCTGAATTCGAATTTGTGGGCTAAAGCCTTCTCAAGCTTCTCAAGCCAACGCTGTTAATACACTTACAGAACAAAACATATGCAGTAGAGTAGAGTAAATCAACACCACTCTGCTTTCGAAGAGTCTATGGACATGGAAGATCTATTGTTTATTTTTCATGTTTGTGTTCACTAAGCCTTAGACGGCAACCTAATATAAAGGGAACTAATTAAGCTAATACCACCACTTCAGTCAAGTACAATATAAGCTTTTGTTTTTTTTAAAGTTTTTTTTTATTTTCTCGTTTTTAAATCTGGTTAGTAGTCTTCACATTATAAGCAGATATGTGACATACTCAGAAAGCTGCCAGGATCTATGGTAGTCTATACGATATGCAAATTGTTAGAATCAGAAAGGAACATTTCTAAAGCTTTGTAAAAAAAAAGAAAAAAAAAGCTTTATATGCACTGCAGGTTCTCACAAAAGTTATAATTATGTTAGTGAGTTAAAAAGATCGAGTCTTTTTAGCGGCCCCCGAAAGGGGAAAAGACGCTATTAGTTTTGTGTGAAATGTCTGTCCGTCTGTCCGTCCGTCCCGTTTAGATCCCGTAAACTAGAAAAGGTATTGAAAATTCGACTTCACAATATTTTAGACCATTCAAAGTTCTGATGCAACGGCAACTTTTTTTTCTGAAAGCAAAAAATCTACTTTTTTAAATTAATTATACAAGCAGTTTTTTTTAAAAGAGAAATAGCTTATTAGTATGCATTATAAGTTAAGCCTAATGTAAAACGAATAGTAATCTTGTAAATGTCATTTTCTTGTAATTATTTGGAGATTGTAACACGAAGATTGAGCATTTTCAAAACAATTAGATCAATTATAAGACATCAGTTAGGCTGAGCGGTAAAGCGCTTGGCTTCCGCACCGGGGGTCCCGGGATCGAATCCTGGTGAAGACTGAGATTTTCAACTTTAGAATCTTTGGGCGCCTCTGAATCCACTCATCTCTAATGGGTACCTGACTGTCACGTACACTGTATCTATATTTAGCCAAGGTTACCAGAACTTCACCCACCTCGGGAATTTTACATCAAGCAGCAGAATTATGTTTTGGGATGAATGTGATTGGTTGGAGGTATTAATTATTGTACTGCATTTATTGGTTGGCCATGCAGCGGAGAGATGTTGGTCACGTGGTAACGCCTAAGCTTTGAAAGCCGAGAGATATTACCGCCAGTCTTGTGCGGAACGTGTTAGATATAACATGTACGAGAGTCTAGTCTTAGATCTCAAGAAAAAAGACATAATTATATTATTGTGTAAATCATTTATCCTATTCAAGTACATTTAACCATTGTAATTATTTGTGAATAGCTTTTCCAATTAAAGTATTTGTTTTAGACGAAGAGAAGTTTCTTCATTGAATATATAATAGTATACTTAGATCGTCTTGTCAACTAGTAACTTCTAGATGATCCTCTTATCAACTGGCAACTTCTAGATGATCCTCTTATCAACTAACAACTTCTAGATGATCATCTTATCAACTGACGATTTCAAGATCCTCGGCAACCACGATCATTGATAGTGCGATATAGATCAAGATAATCTTCAACGTGACATCTATCATAGTACCATCTTAGATTGTGACATCAGCACTTTTGATGATTTATGACACTGACATTAGTTGGGGAAAAGTAAAGGCGGTTGATCGTTGTGCTGGCTACATGACACCCTCGTTAACCGTAGACCAAAAAAACAGATGAACTGTAGATCATCTGCCCTATAGACCACAAGGTCTATAAGGGGAACTAGTTAGGCCAGGTTCACATCTAACTTTACATTCACTTTCACCTATCCTTTGATCTGCTCTACCGTTGGGGCACTACACACGATCTGTAAATCTTCTTTCTCCATTCTTATCTCTCATTGGTCTTTGATATAATTTCCACACAAACTGTCTTTTGTAACCTTGTTTTTTTTTTTTTTTGGTCAATGTTTGCGATTCGGACTTTTTCGTCCTGGTCCCAAATTTGAACCCTGCCCCTTCCGTGTAGTTGTATCCTCTCCTCCCGCCTCAGGCTTCACCCAAGCAGGGGATGAACTAAGTGTGTGTGTGTGGTCAGGCGGTCCAATAATTCGAACCTCTCCGTGTGTTATCTGGGTCTAGTAAAGGATTGTAGGAAACATTTATCCTAATTGTCTAATGTTAACAAAACTCTTGTACAGTTTCAAAACTATTATAATTCAATACAGTCACATGTAAGCAAGATATTTCGCCAGATGGTTGTTTGTGTGCATGGTTTATTTACAATATAGCTTTACAGCCACATGGTCTTCATACACTGAGCACTAGCATGGCGGGAGGGCACAAAACAAGCACATATTAATGTATATGAGTTTTTTGTTTTGCTACAACGGAACCCCTGCAATGAACTTATTGAACCTTTAGGCCTAAGTAAAAAAAAAAAGTTAGATATTCTTTTCGTGCTTAAAGCAAGCATCATAAGAAAACTAGTTAAAATAAGATTTTCAGACATTGTGGAAGAAACTATAAATAGCCCTAGCTTTTAGGGGTACATGGTGTACAAACTGCTGATAAGCTAGTTGCTTTTTTTTTTTAAAAAAAAGGTATATAGTAATTTTTCGTGTACTTCTTAGCATTGCAGAATCGAATTTTCTAATCGCTACCGTTTGTACAACAAAACAGTTTCAATATTAAGGAAACATCAAAGACTTCCTCTCTATGACTTAGGACTTATTTAATAACAATAAGCCTCTTCTACGAAATTAATGAGAAGTGCTGTGTTTGACATGGCTACGCAGTCCCAGCTGCGACCCACATATTTTGCCACATCTAGCGAATTGAATAAGAAATGGTGAACTAACGGTAATAAAGAAGAGTTGATACGAAGCGGAACTGCCACGCATTCAGGGTAGAGCTCAAGTTATAGAGGCAATTCTTTTTTATTTGAGTTGGCAACAGTGAAGTTCAGCGTCCTTGACATTTATTTATACCTTGAAAATCTCCAATCAAATTTCTATCAATTTCTAATGTTTAAAATTACATGAAATAAATATTTTGTTAAAGTTAAAAAGTTTCGGTTCCAGAGTCTAACTTACAGTTCTAGTCCAGGCCTAGCCTACAATATCTCCAACTGTTTTAATCTCTCGTCTGTGTCTCCACCCATAGACTCGCGAGTTCCTTTCTCCAATCCCTTTTCTCCATTGACAAAGAAGACCCAGAGTCCTTCCAAGCCACCAGCTGACTGATAATCCTACACTAACTTTCATGCATGCACTAAACAAGAGATGTACGAACAGTGCTCCTCCCCCCCTCCTCGCTTTATCTTTAGTTCAACTTGAGTGCAAATAGTTGAATGACCTTGGAGTGTCTTCCTCTTTGCACCTCTTTCCCCCCCTCCCCCCCACATACTGCCCTCCCCCCTTTTTCCACAACAAAAAAAAATTCAACTAGACCTAATGAGGCTATATTATCTGATTCAATGACCCCCCCCCCCCTCCCTATTCACTAACCATGTCTTCGTCTTCACTAGTTTAGGTATTTACTTTTCACTGATCCAATCAAAGATAATACAAGGAACGTTGGCTTTAAACAGTCTAGCAATTTACTTTTCACTAATCCAATCAAAGATAATACAAGGAACGTTGGCTTTAAATAGTTTAGGTATTTACTTTTCACTGATCCAATCAAAGATAATACAAAGAACGCTGGCTTTAAATAGCAATAGGTCAAAGCCAAATCTTTAACTGGAAACATTATTCTTCAGTGTAGACTATTTCCACCTTTATATTATTTATGTTCCCCCCCCCCCCCCCACCCCCAATATTTTGTTCCAACTAGGAAAACAAAAGGTTTGTTGCGTGTGCCAAAGAAATCTGTTGACACCTCTATTCTGTATATGTGTACATATGTGTGTGTGCGTGTTTGTGTGTGTGTGTGTGTGTGTAATACACTAAATGTAAGAAAGGACAAGAGAAAAGAGACGGGAGAGCTAGGATACTTTGGTGAAACACGAAGGTACTGTGTAGACTAGTAAACTTTCCTACTCTCATTTCCCATTCATATCAAATGTAACTCTTTTTTTGTTGTTGTTGTTATGAACATTTTTTTGTTATTAAATATTAAATAGGTCACATTGACCATGAGCATGGTGATTAGCGTATTCGGACCAAACAAAAATGAATATTTACCATATCTAATATATAAAACAAAGTGTAAGGTGTGTCTATGTTCCTAGTAGAAATCACAGTGTAACTAGTGATGAAGCTTTGCATGAATACTACTTAGAGGCACTGGCCCTCGTATTATCATTTATAACATATCTTGTACAGACTTAACAGTACAAAACTAGCTTAACACATAATAATTTAACAGCTTGTATCTGTATGGCGTATGTGTGGCGATCTAAAATCTACTAAGCGATTATCCAACAACACAAGTTATCTTCTTTTGTAACCAATCATCCATCTCGCGTTAGTGTGAACTTAGTGGGTTCATAAAACAACTCATTCAAACTAATTTTGGTTGTAAAAAATGTAATCGCTTTGTGAGTTTAGAATAAGTAAAAGTAAAATTCACATCCAACACTTTGAGAAAACTACTTTCTACTTTTTAGTGCGTTTTATTTTTAAATAAGCTTTGCTTAATAAAAGTTGTTTTTTTTTTTATTTATTTATTCATTTGTCCACTGGTTCCTAAACCATTTTCACAAGGCTCCTCTTTTTGCTCCGTCATCGGATAAGTCCGCTATAGAAAAATTACCATTGGAATATGTCACTGCCGTCCTATGTTATCGAGCCCGGTTAGCTCAGTCGGTAGAGCATCAGACTTTTAATCTGAGGGTCAAGGGTTCAAGTCCCTTATCGGGCGATTTTTTTCTTCTTTTTCTGTATTTTAAATTTGACATTTTAATAATTATAATAGCATTAGATATTTAAATTGAAATGTTTCTTACTTCTTGTACGGAGCTATTAGTTGAATAGTTTTGAGACTCATGTCTGTCAGACCTATGTAGGCCACACCCGATAACAAACTCATGGGTTTCATATTTGAATACATATTTGTCAAAAAGTATATGTGACATTCATTATGTCTGAATAAATTATCTTTGATGCTAAAAAAATACCTCTTCAATATAAAAAAAAAGCAAATTACACACTCAAAATTCTATGAACGTAGCCAAAGGGGTTTTGAGTATCAACCCCCTTATAATATATATACATTTGGCAGGGGGGGGGGGGGGAGACTCCCGAAAAAAATCTTGGCTACGCCTATGATACCTACCTTAATTTTGCATCCCCCTGTACATAAATATATATCACATATTTGAGAGTAGGACAAATTATTTATTATTATTTTTGAATTTATTAAATGAATTTTGTATAAAGAATATATAGAAATAATTCTAAAAAGACAGTTTAAATAGTGGAAAAAAATATATATCGCCCGATAAGGGACTTGAACCCTTGACCCTCAGATTAAAAGTCTGATGCTCTTCCGACTGAGCTAACCGGGCTTACACACTCTATTGCTTGCTGTCAAGTGGCTCTACCCTTCATAACTTCACACAGCAGTGTGGTTTGATTATTTTAAAATCTAGATATATAGCCTAACCAGATCTTTCAATCAAGTACATTCATTACATTGTAAATAATCCATAATATAGTGAATCCCAATTGTACAAAGAAACGGGACGCTTCGCACATCTTGAGTATTTAGCGGAACAATTTGTTTATTTTTTTTTAGAGAGATTAATTCACGTGGTGGTCTACTAGTTAATTAATCCAGTAGTTGGTAGAACACCCATTCGGGAATCGAGGAATACAAAGGTAAAAAAGAAATACATATTGGGAAACACTGCTAAGATGCATATATTCCCACTGTACCTACTGACTGAATGCAGGGCCGCCGCGAGGGTTGTAGCCGTCTGCGTGCGAAATTTTAAAATGCCGCCCCTTCACCAATTTTTGTTTCTAGAAAAAAAATTCATTAAAACTGAGCTGGACACTGTACCAAAAGCACACAACGATTGATTGCCTAACTTTGAACTACTAATAAATTAATAATAAACGTTAAAATACAAGAAAAGTCATATTTTCCCCTACAATGAAAAAGGTGCCGGTACGTCGTACCGGTGCGTACCGTCACAAAAAAAGCCATGGTTATATATAAATGTACTAAGTAGATATTAAGAAGAAAAAAAATTATTGACTGACCTGTTTGTTTGTCATTCAAAACAAATACACAAGCTACCAATGAAAATTCAAGGCCAGAAATGAGTAGGCGCCTATGGAAAATGGTAATCTCTACCGCGCTGCTCTATTTTTTTTTCTTGTCTAAATTTCCAAAATAACTTTTTATGTAAAAATATCTTTTTTTTTTTTTTTAAGTTTTTAAAGGATACTGGAATAATTAGAATTTATAAAAAATATTTAAATATTTTAGTACTTTTTTTTTTTTTAATTAAACTAAGATTTTAAAAAAATAATCTTGAAATAATGTTTTGACCGCCCCTTAACTTCGGCCGCCTGCGTGCAATGCACACATTGCACAATAGGTAGCGGCGGCCCTGACTGAATGACACATTCCTTATTCTCCCACTTGCCGAGGACGAAAAAAGTCAGCAGCGTGTTTATCAGAAGGGTAGTGAGCAAAACGTGACCAGGGGCGAGGTACATTATTAGCGCCCCTCCCCATTTCCCATGAACATCACATAGAAATATAGGCTGCGTGTGGCGCTCCTCTGGGGGTAGCACCCGGGGCATCGTGCCCTCATCCCCCCCCCCATCACTACTCCTCTGAGCGTGTTAGATTCTACATCAGAAGGTCAGTGGTTCAAACCTCTAATCGCACTATACATTTTTAAATTATATATATATATATATCTGTGGCATTTTACGTCTCGAGAGACGATCTTTTCCCTTTGCAACTTCTTAAAGAGGCCAATCCTTGATACACAGCTGCAATCGCAGGTTGGGCATATATAATCACCAGGCGCCGTTGCACTTTCACCCTTCTTTCTGCTTCTGTTGTGTATGACATCTGCAATCTTTGACCCTTCTTTTATGCTCTCTCTCCATGAGGATCTGTCCAGTGCCACCTCTTCCCAGTTGCCAGTGTCAATTTTGAAGAGCTTCATGTCGCGTTTGCAACATCCGTATAACGTAAAAGTGGGCGACCCTGTTCTTTGTAGCACTTCCTCATTGGTTATCTTATCTTGCCACCTTATTTTAAAGATCCGCCTTAGGCATCGGAGGTGGAAAACATTCAGCTTTTTTTTCCTGCCATGAGTAGGTTGACCATGTTTCACTTCCGTACAGCAAGGTGCTCAACACACAGGTCCGGTAGACTAGGGCTTTAGTACTGTTAGTCAGCAATATATATTGTAAATAGTGTTTTTGCATAATTTAAAATTAGTAATTCTATCTACATAAAAGTTGAAGTAGAATTTATACTCTCGATCGAAAGATAGGTCTGAACACTAGATTAAATGTAGGCCACATATACTAGAATACACTGGCCAAATGGGGGTTGTTGAAATGCGGGCAGTTTTATTGAAAGCGAAATAAAATAGGGGTGGGGGCGGTACGAGCAGAGTATTATGTGAGCATTTACAAGATGTACTAAGAAAATAAACACTAGATCTAGCCTTGGAACAAATCAACGGACGAAGCCGGTGGTTAATGCTAGTTTTAATATACATTTAAAAAAAAAGTGGGGTGGGGTCTTAAGGCCTCTCTCGCTCTCATTGACAGGATCAATCTGTCGTTTCAGCGAACATAAAACAAGTAGTTCATCAGTCCTGGATTTACTTATAGGCGTATGCTACATAAGATAGGGATATAGCTTATGGTTCCATTGATGTTTTCAATTATTTTGAAGATAAAGCAAAGAAAATAAAAAAAAAAATATTTTAAATAAATTCTTATTATTCCATTATTCTTTGAAAATATAAACGATATTCGTACATAAGAAATTATTTTGAAAACTAGAACAAATAAAATATAGCAACGGTTGAGGGATTCCCACGGGTTTTTTCCAAAAGTGCCTACTCATTTCTAGTATTAAAATTTTCGCGGGTTATTCGTAATTTTTGTTTTGAGTCCAAGGGCCGCCCTGTAAGTAGATCTATAATTACTGGTAAAAACATTTTCATTAGTGGGGGGGGGGGGGGGGGGGCGTTTGTTCCTCTTATATGGATAGGGAAGAGCGCAACGTCCTGACAAAAAGGGGTGTTCAGGAGTGTGTTATGGAGTTTGTTATGGAGTGTGTGTGTTTCCCAAGCGTTGGTAAGAAGAGGTGAAGTGATTGATTGGTTGGTGACGCAGTGACGATGAAATTAACGTACCTAGTGCAAATCTTAAGACATGAAAGAGTAAAGACTTTTTGTTTTGTTGTGACCTAGATTTTGTTTAAATATCAGTTTATTTCATTACTATTAGAGCTATATCTTTATTTCATTACTATTAGATCTATATCTCATCTCAAGTTAAATTGTGAATAATAACAGTAATATTGATTTTTTGTTCAGAAAGAAGTTAGTTGAAGTTATTCAAAGTTTATTTATCAAAAAATATAAAACGCCTTCATCGGTTCAGTTGTACTAGTTGTTCGGAGATACAAGCCAACAACAGACCAACAACAAGGAGGGGGGGGGGAGGGAAAAAATCTGGCTCAGACCCGTTGCCGACTTGAGCGGAAACCTGCCGCAACTACAATTCTATCTCCAGGAATAACTTTTTACAACACTTCAAAATGATGTCGGCACCACAATGTCCGAAACAACAACGTTTGAGTGAACTTTGATGGCGTCACTTTGGATTCTAGACACAACAGTATTCAATTCATAGACATGAAACATAAAACCTACAAAATTATGACAAAGTTTCTTTTCTTTTTTATTTTATTCTTTAAAAACTCAAGGGCCTTACTGTCGAGGCCTACATCCCTCCTCTAAGCTATAACTTCTATTGTGGGCTTAAAGGAAAATGTTATCTAGGGAGTCGCCATCTGGGAACGTGAGAAACACTGCCTTTCTCTGTTTTTTTACAAGTCATTGTTTAAGTGACTTGTACTTAAGATTATTTACTTTCTTTAAACTCAAGAAAAATATTTAGCGCTTAGTTGATTCATTTGTTGGATAAATTTATAAGCAACTCTAAATCCGTGTATGTCAGATGATTGTGGATACAATGCACATCTCTCCAAAATACAATCGTGATGATTATCATGAAAGTGTACAGAATGTTGAAAAAGTTCCACTGTGAGAGGCTTTTGTAGTTCGAGCTTTTCTTTTCGGATTTTACTTTATTTTACAATAAGAAACAAGTGAACATATCAGAGTCCAGACCATAACACTGTTGAGTAGTCAAAGTTATCGAGAAATGATATATAGATCATGATCAGTTCCGTTGTTCATTGTAATATACCCGCCGCAGCTCATAAATTATAAATTCATCGTCGCAAATACAGGAGCATAAGCTAGTCGTCTGAACGAGATCAGTTTTTTAAGTTTATCACAAAAAAAAAAACAACAACAACAACAAGATGTCAGATTTCTGTATGTCCGAAATTATTCCTAGTGCATGATTCATGATTCATAGTTGTACTTGAGGGGTACAACAACTGTGCGAATATAAAAGGGAAAAATAGAATGGCCTATAAAAATGGATTTTAATACAATGCCACTTTTGGAACAGTGTCCAGCTCAGTCTTAATGTATTTTTTTTTTCAAAAAAAAAAAAAAAAAATTGGGGGGGGGGGGGGGGGGGGGGAGGCATTTTAAATTCCGCACGCAGGCGGCCACAACCCTCGCAGCGGCCCTGTATATATATGCTGTACGCACGTTTATGCACAGGGTTAGGGTTTACTGAACTCTGAAGGAACATCCGAAACATGTAAAACATTTTACAAAACATTTTACAACATTTACTAGGGTTAGGGTTTGGAGAAAAATTGCCCCCCCCCCCCCCACTCCAAAGTTCTGGATCCGCCAGTGGCGTGCACACACAGATACTTTATACACACACACACACACAACTGGCCAGACGTTTAAAAAAAAAAAAAAAGGTCACTGTATGAATATTTCCTTCCCCTTCGATCTCGTTCTCCCCCACGCCATTGGAAGAGGAAGTTAGAACTAGTGAGTGGCTCAGATCAGCTAATGACTCACCAGTAGGTAAATGCAAATGAAAAAGAACAAGTTCTATTTTTTTGAAGTTTGTTTTTTTAGCGGCCCCCGAAAGGGGAAAAGACGCTATTAGTTTTGAGTGGAATGTCTGCCCGTCCGACTGTCCGTCTGTCCCGTTTAGATCTCGTAAACTAGTAAAGATAGTGAAAATCCGACATCATAATATTTTAGACCAGGGGCGGGCAACCTTTTGAGGGCCGCATTGAAAAAATTTTGAGAATGGAGGGGGAGGGGAATATATATATATAATAAATAAATAAATAAATAAATATATATATATATATAAATATATATACATATATACATATATACATATATATATATATATTTATGTATATATATATATATATATATATATATATTTATATATATATATTTATATGTGTGTGTGTGTGTATGTGTGCGCACTTACAACTTACAAAAATACTCTAGCTAACTGTGTATTATGTCTTTTAATTCCTATTTATACTGTATTATACGTCCTCCCCCTTTTTTTTTTTTTTACATTCCCAATTGAGGAATTACAATAAGAGTTAGCAATTTCTGAAACCAATTTTACGATTTAAAAAAATGTTCTGGAACTGTATAACTAGCTTATTAATTGTTGTTCTTGTGGCTGATGTCAAATTACAGTCAATCACCATCGGCCTGTGATTACAATTGTTTAGTTTCCATAAGTCCTCTGAACGTAGCTTTCGCTAAATGGTAAGCTGATGGTATTGAAAACTGGTTCTTGACGTCTTTAAATTTGTTTTTATGAATTCCACAACTAAGGAATCTAATTAAGTCTTGTACTTTTAACCATTTCTCTAGAAGTAGTTTCACCTTTCAGCAAAGGAAAATTACAAAACCTGTTGTCTTTTGCTTGCCTAGAGAAACGGGAAAGCCTTGTTTGAAAAGATTTAACATGCACTTACATTTCATGTGCAAATAACTTCTTTGAATTATAATCATAAAAACATAAAATCCACTCTTCATTTGAAATATTAGTAACAAATTCACAGTTTAATGTCTTACAAGGAGCAATTTTTTCCTTGAGAATTTATTATCTTCTCATTACATTGCCCATGCTAAGCCTGCGGATGCATTGGAATATTTAGTTTCTAGAACTTTAAGTGCTTTTCGGTTAAGACCCCTAGTGTTGATAACTTAAATTTGCAGTGAAATTTACGTGTAAAGATCATAATGTTAACATTGTATACAGCTTTGTGCAAACTTTTCTGTTTAAAGTTTATGGTTAGGAAATTCTTTGTTAAAAAAAATAACAAAAAATATTTCTCAGTCAATGATCAAGCTTCATCAGTTGTTACGCTTGCCATCTTGTTCCAAGCAAACCCAGGGGCGGACTGGCTATATGGGCAAACGGGCAAATGCCCGGTGGGCCGGTACCAAATGGGCCGGTCTGGTCGCGACCAAAGAAAAAAAAAAATTCAATGCAGACAACTTAAAAAAAGTGACAGCAGCAAAACACAAAGGCCCGAACACGTTTTCTTGTTTTTTTTTGTTTTTTTTTTTTAAATTATTATTACAATTAATTTTGTTTAAAATTCAACAAGAATATAATTTTAAGAATTACACTATACACTGTACGTGTTATCATTTGTAAAACGTTAGACAGTACTTTCTGCTATGCACTAGCGGCATGGCCTTCAACACTAATTTGATGTCTCCGAGACTTTGTTTGGCCTGATCATTTTGCTGGTCGGCATGGGCCTTTGATGGCACTCCTATTTTTTGTTTTACTCCTTCCCTCACACGTTTTTTGATGGTTCCATTGAAAATTAACGAAAAAGAGGGATGGGAGATGTTAAGTTAGAAAACATTGATATAACGCGGCAAATGGGGAGACAATTAGCTCGTTAACAAAACTTAATAGAAGTTAACTTTAACACATACACACAGACGCGAAATTGCAAAACACTCAACTTATTCACAGCTCAATATGGGTATAAAGTTCTACTTTCTGCGATTTGAAAAGAAAAAGGAGGTTTCTTGTTTATTAGTTGTTTACTACTCTTAAGCCTGACAAAAAAAAATTATTATTTAGATCTAATTAAATCATAAATCTAGATCTAAATCAATTTTATACCGTTATGATTAATGGCAAACTTATGCTTAGTATGAAGTCATTAAATCATTAATAATGAAAATTATTACAAAAATTACAATAATTTATATATTTATATATCCGATATTTAATGAAAGGAGATTTAGAATCACTTAGATCTATATTTTAAATAATATATTCATATACAAATCGCGTTTTTGAGAATGTACTAGGACGAAGCAAGAGCTTTTCATATTTAGAAGTACCTCTCTAACCGTTCTGCTTTCTTTTATCTTTTAAAGGAATATTTACAGATATATATATATATATAGTTCGTCCATCGTAGTTTGATTATGACCACTTAGTCATCCAGGGGGCTGAGGGCATGGTTTTATATCTCCTCACGTGGCTGGTGAGACCTATGTAAGCCCGGAATGTTCGACCGCACACTAGGCAGGTTATTCCAGCCGGAGCTAGTGTCGTGGGCCTCTTCCTTCCTTCTCTGGCGTTTTTCTTCTTTTTCTTCTTCTCTCTTTTCCTCAGCAACCTGTGCGCCAGTTTTCACAGCGCGCCGTCATGATGGTCTGTCATGTGCCTCTGTCTCCCAGGTGGCTGGATCTATGCTGAACGCCTTCATAGAAGCCTTGAGGATGTCCCTGAAGCGCTTTCTTTGACCACCATGCGAGCGTTTTCCTTCGCTTAGCTGGCCATACAAGAGTCGTTTAGAGATGCGGTGGTCTTCCATTCTTCATACGTGTTCTGCCCGTCGCAGCTGGAACTGCATCAGGGTGTGTGGATGCTTTGCAGACCCGCTCTTTGAAGGACTTCAGTATCTGGTATTTTGTCTTGCCATTTGACATTCAGTATTTTTCACAGACATGTCATGTGGAAGTGATTCAGTTTCTTTGCATGTTAACTGTACACTGTCCATGTTTCTGAGGCATAGAGCAATGTAAGGAGGATGACGGCTCGATAGACCCCTAGTTTTGTATTTGTGGTGATACCACTTTAAAGTCAGCCAGGAAAACCAATGATTTACCATATTTTAAGTCACAGATCAACATGCATGAATAGATTGACACGTCAAATGCGTAAGACCTAAGTATTTTATATTTTTTGAAGAAACGTCTGTAATTTATAAGTAATACCAAAAAGTTTGAAACTCATTAAGGCTGCTATTGTAGTGTTTATAGTTTTCAGAATACATTATGTAAGCCAACGAAAGCATCCATTCAGTTTTCGATGCGTTATCAAACTTTATATATTTTGAATAGAATTAGGCTTACACCTTTGATAAAACACATGGGCGTAGCCGAGAGGGGAGGGGTTCAAATCATCACTGGCCTCAGTCCTCATTGTCTGAAAGGGAAACTTTACTTACTTTCCCAGTGCAGCCAACTTAAGCAAACTATAATCACCAAATTTCATGAGCGTAGCCAAAAGGGGTTTTGTGGTTTCCCTCCCCCCCCTTGTCCAATACAAAGCTAATGTATTTTACCATTTTCTACCAGTCGCTGGACTCCAGTGAATAGAAGATTTAGTTTTATATTTTTCTAGCGGAAGAGTAGCAGGCTAATTGCACTGTAGTTACCTCAAAATATGCATTTTTAAAGCTTAAAATAACGGAAATAATGCTTGGGTCCGGGCGAAGTGGGGAGCTTACAGCGCTCCCCCAGACTCCCTAGCTGTCCCTTGGCGATGTGTACTGCCTTTCACTACTTATTGGAAGAGAATATTCTAGGTTAGAAAAAATGAAGATTAATTACATATACACACACTAATATATATATATAAATTGCGGAGGGGGTCTAAAATCCCCCCACACCGAAAATATATGACATGCCATTTGTGGGCCGGTTTATATGGTAATGCTTAGGCCGATTTCGATACCCAGTCCGCCTCTGAGCATACCCAACACTTCATAGCATTGAATAAATACTGGCCTGAGATTATGTCTTTCACTCAGTGTATTGATGTATAGCCAATAAGAATAATCTCCGTTTACTTGAAACTTTTTATAATGAGAGTTTCAATAATTTATAAATATATAATTTTTAGTGTATTTGCATTTATATATATATATATATATACTATGGGCACACCTGATTTCTGTAGGTGTCCGCGGGCCGCATAAAACACTCCGGCGTGCCGTAAAAGGCGTAATTTGCCCACCCCTGTTTTAGACCATTCAAAGTTCTGATGCATCGGCTACTTTTTTCTTTTCTGAAAGCGAAAAATCTAATTTTTAAAATCACTTATGCCAGCAGTTTTTTCATAAAAATACACCACTTTTACAACTAGTAACAAACACTGGAGGCTCTTTAGAAGGGAGGCAAGACATTTCCCATATGTCCAACACGTTTATGCAAACGGTTAAATTTTTTTTGACATTTGTATTGCTAAGTTAAGTAAGTTCTGTTGTATAATTACTACATTACACAAAAAAAAATGTTTACTTTTTTTTTTAAAGAGAAATAATCCTTATAGTATGCATATAAGTTGGACGTAATTTAAAACAACAATTAATAAGTAGTTTCTCCTATTATCGTGTGAATTGCAGCGCAACACTACAGCTGTAGAACACTTAACTAAAGGAAAAATTTTTGAACAAAATTTTTTTTACCTAAATGTTTTTTTTTTGTTTTTTTTTTTTAGAAATAAGAGATTGACCATTTACAAAACAATTAGATCATTCAGATATTCATTCTAAGATATCAGTTAGGCCAGGTTCACATCTAACTTCACATTCACTTTCACCTATCCCTTGGTCTGCTGGACTGCTGGGGCACCATGCTAGATCTGTCTTCTCCGTTATTTGTCTTTGATAGAATTTCATTCGGATGTTCTTTCTGAAAATATAAAAACCTTTTCTTTTTACCTGTCTAGGTGAACCACTTTGGGGACCGATTTTGAGTTTGTATTTCAACGCATACTTTCTTTGCAACCTTGTTTAATCAAGTGTTAAAAATCATCTTAGGATCGAGGTCATTAATAGTTTCAACTTTTATGTAGATCGAATTCTTAAAATTAAATTGTGCGAAAAACGCTAGAGTAGACTAAATGAGAATCGGACCAGCTCACATCCCAATTACAAGAAAAATGACGTCTATTATAAGCTATCTCGACATGACAAACGCATAATTTTTCGACTCAGCACCGGACACAACAGAATGAGACAACATATGTTCCGGAAGCTTAAAGTCGCGACGAGCGAAACCTGCACTTGTGAAGCATCACTAGAGAATACTGACCATGTCCTACAAAGCTGCATACTATATCAAGAGGCCCCGAACAAGACTCTGGCCCCAAAACCTTCCTATAGAACAAAAGCTATACGCTGAACTGCCTGATCTGGAAACCACTGCGCAGTTCATCTCAGATCTAGGATCACTGATCTGAACCCTCCGACATGTCCAATGAGAACGAAGATGAAGAAGGGACTGATAAAGTCTGATCATTGTCTGATGCTCTACCGACTGAGCTAACATTGTCTGATGCTCTACCGACTGAGCTAACATTGTCTGATGCTCTACCGACTGAGCTAACATTGTCTGATGCTCTACCGACTGAGCTAACATTGTCTGATGCTCTACCGACTGAGCTAACATTGTCTGATGCTCTACCGACTGAGCTAACATTGTCTGATGCTCTACCGACTGAGCTAACATTGTCTTATAAGTATCACACGAAATTACGCACACAAAAAAATAAATAAAATGCTTTAAAATGCAATATAATCTTGCCCTTTTCAATAGGTCGGCTTTAAAAAAACATTTTCTGTCGGAATTGCGAATAAAAATTCCTTTTTTGGTAGATTTAAGGGCTGCTATTTCGATCATGAAATATCTTCATTGTCCTAAGTCCTAGATCCAAGGTAAGATTTAAAGTTAAATTTTCGTTGTTTTTTTTCTTCCATGGCAAGTGGTTGAGGTAGTGCCGAAAAATAAATTGCGCTTATATATTTATGGATTTTATATATATATATATATATATATATATATATATATATATATATATATATATTAAAGGAGTATCTCTAATTTATAAGAAGCTACGATATTACGATTGGTCTGTGATATCATTGACTTCCCACGGACTCAAGTAAAGACAAAGTGAAGCGATGGACCGTTGTGCTGGTCATAAAATGATGTCGTTGACCCACGGACAAATAAATAGGAAACCTTGACCTTATGTAGCCAATGACTTCGACTGGGACATTTTTTGTTGTTGAGCTATTGGCTTTAAATATCCACAATTGGCTAGAAGAAGCGTTTATACTGAAGTTATCATCATCATCATTATCATCATCATCATCAATAATAGTAATCCTCATCATCACCACCATCAAACACTAGATTGGAGTGAAGGACTCAAATCATTTCTTGCCAAAGCCCTGGACAGACCGTTGCTGGTGTGCACGCATGTCACCTCACAGGCCAGGAAGTATTACAAGCTCGAGCAACTTATAACAAGTTCAAAGGAAAATTCCAACAATTGTTATTTTCTATAAAATACCTTAACTGCCCTGATCTTATCGGTATTGACAAGCAGCGAAATCAATCAATAAATCAATAAGTCAATCAATCAATCAAAACTTTTTTTACATTTTATCTTTATTATGTTACTTTCTCAAACGGGACTTTTTGTGTTATAAAGCATTGGTTCTCAAGTTGTGGTCCACGAGACGATCGTGGAAAAGGGGGGGGGGGGAGGGGTCAGCAGAAAGATGCAATTAAAAATAACTTTTTCGCTAAAAGCTAATTTATCCTATCGGATAATCGTAATAATAATAAAGTTTCCCCTCTTTACTGTTTAATATGTCTATTATATTAAGTACTATTTTATCACGATCTAAATTCTAAACCAAAGACATTCTTCACTTCAATATTTTTGATTGGGTGTTGAACTCTTTGTGTCTGCACAAAGACAAATTTCAAACACAGATGAATCCATGCCAATACAAGAGCAGTTTATTGATATCCACCAATGAAGAACATAAACCAATGTTTGAACAAGGGTAGCACTAATACTAGATTGAAGATACAGACTGTAATTTTATACCTTGCATTGTGGATCATATATAATGTGGGCAAGTTTTAACAATATAAACGGGTCTCCGAGTTCAAAAAGTTTGAGAACCTCTGTTGAAAAGACCTTTTGGGTTATAGAGTATCTTCTTCTTCATAATCATAATGAATACTCGCTCTTTTCTAACATAATAATAAT